>CM040841.1:10300547-10808047 GCA_022828995.1 Vimba vimba
TGAGAGACAGATGACGGGCCATCCCCTCCCCTCCATCCCAGAGTCTCTATTTACACAGATGAGTTTGAAAAGCCTTCAGCAAGATTCTGACCTTCAGCACAGCAAATAAACACACACACACGCACTCATATAAACATGCTAATGCAAATTCATTCACACACACCTGACGGCGTATCAGTACTCACGAATGTTTACATGTGCACGTGTGTTAAGCCACACTCACACTCACATTAACATTCTCCACATTTTTGTGTACACGCATACCTAAAATATACATATCATCTTTGTACTACAAGTTAGCTAAAACTCCTACAATTGCACACTTAACATACTTCAGTCTACTAAAGTCCTTCACATAAAGTAAACCTCAGCATTGATACATGGAAATCAATTTCTTCTCTAGGCTGTCACAACCATAAACAAAGTCATTAGTAGAAAATTCATAGAAAAAATAGTTTAAAAGGCTGCCTAAAAGTGCACATTTTGAGTCAGTAAGTGTGTGTGTTAGTATGTGTCAGTGTGTGAGGACACAGACCCCCCATGCTGACAGACAGACAGACAGACAGACAGTCAGACAACCAGACAGACAAATGTCTACTTTCAATAATAACATTAGCATTGGCATTACAATGACAGCAGCAACTCTTACCTACATGCTTGTGAAGTCTTGGAAAGTGAGAGGTTCATATCTGCCGCTGCAGTTCCTGTGCTGCACGTTTAGACCCAGAGGAGAGGGAGAGAGAGAGAGATAGGAGAGAGAAAAAGAGAGAGAGAAAGAGAGAGAGTGCAATGGAGCAGCGCAGCCCCCAGTCCCGGCACTCCAATTCTACGTTCTGAGGATGAAAAGAGAAGTCTTCATTACCAGCTGGAGACCACGCCTCCACCTCTCCCCTCTTCCCTCCCCGCCGCTTCCCTCTCCCTCCCAGCCAGTAGCAGGACGCAAAGTTTGTCCCAGCCAAGAGAAGGCCAGTGATCTGCCAAAGCAAACCTTCAACCACAACCAACTGCCAGTACAGTGAGAGAGAAGGCTATGACAGATCCAGTCGAAGGGAGCACAGTAAAGGGGCTAGACGCACTTTTTGATCAGTGTTGTTGAACTCATTTTAATTAAGGCTTGCTGTAGGAAACGGGACATCAAACAGACTGTCGGTTTATGGGAAGGCACAGCTCGGAGCGCATACACATTTGTGCGTGTGCCAATGTCCTCTTTCATGCAGCACCGGTGCAAAAAAAAGAGGATATTTTGCATTACTTATGAGTCAACTTTGAGTTTCCCCTCTCCCTCTTGTCATCTGTCTCTTGCTTTTCACCATTGCCAAAGTGAATGTTATCCATGGCAGTCAAGAAAATCACTCTTTTTAGGAGAGCTGCATGCCGTCTGTAATTATAAGTGGGGTTGGGCATGAAGTCTGCCTACAATCCCAGCTCCGATGCCACAACACACACACACACACACACACACACACACACACACACACACACACACACACACACACACACACACATATACACGCCCTAATGGGAGTGTGAGCCAAACCAGGCCAGTGTGCTCGCACTCCTCCACTCTGAAGCACAGCATGACAGTTGAGACTATATTTTTAGCATATCCAAAACCTTTTTTATTCATATTGAAATTTTCATAGGAGAAATTTTGTTTGCCTTGAAAAGACACAGTCAATGGAAGCATTCATGGCAAACGGAATTTAAAAAAAAAAACTCTTAGATGCTCCTTTTCCCAATTATTTCTGTGTGCATGCATTACAGGGCTATTTTAAAGTGAACGTTTAAACTTCTGGGATTGTCCTAATTGAGTTACGGGTATGTAAATGAAGTCTGGGGTTGAAATGAAAGCTAATGTTCTGCTACCGTGATGTGTCAGTGCTGTGGCTGTGCCTTGCAAAACGCTCTTTTCATCCTAAATACACGCAACTGTTTGTTTGCATCGCTGTCATGGAAATGAAAATTAAATCAAGTCGTATAACTTTTTAGAATAAAAGAGAGACGTGAATTCAGAGCCAATTTGAAGGGAGAGATATAATTATGATTTATGTTCTGTTTTATTATCTGAAAGATTTGTCAGTGTTCTGTTTATAGTTGTTGCACACGCGGTGAAATTTGAATGAGAAGAAAAAAACCCGAGAATGGTGAGAAAACATGGAGAGAATAAAAGGACCAGTTTAACAAAGCTTTACAATATAAAATTGTTCTTCACAAATAAGGCTTCAAGTGGAATCACATCTTATGTCTGTACTTCCTTTAATAAAGCAAGAATCCTGCATGTAATTCCTCTCCTCACCACAAGAGGACCACTTGAGCAGCTTGTACATTTATAATCCTGCAGGAAAGACTTTCAGTCAAACTGTTTGCAGTGCAAGTTTCAGGGATGGCAGTGAAAGATAAAACAAAATGAATACACAAAAAGATTACCAAACCACCTTTGTCTTGACCAAAAAAGTCTGTATAATATAAAACCTATATATACTTATCACATTTATGTTTCATAGTTTTTGTTTACATAATAAATACTGCAAAATAACTTGCAGAGATAAAATTCTTCCAGGGATTGATGATTATTTTATACCTACCAGTATCTGAATAGCTGATTCTGGCTGTAACTTAAGTGTGAAGTCTGGGGACGGTTGCATAAACTGCTAAAAAAATAAAAATAAAAAAATCTTTAAGACTGGACATAACTTTATGTCAGTCAGGTATACATAAAAACATAGATTGGTCAAATTTGATACCGAAAAGTAAGATTGAATACCCCTAACAGTCTTAACATAATGGCTATGTTCATGCAACTGGCCCCAGGTCTTCAAATTAATTGCCTTGATTTTGCTCGGATCTGCCTTTTTGAGCATAATAATATGCTAACTGACAGTGTTGGGCGTAGTAATGCAGTTATGTAATCAGATCACTTTTTTTTTTTAACTAGTAAAGTGACAGATTTAAATTTACAGCAAAATATCTGAGATACTTTTTCAAATAACACAAGTTACTTAGTTTTTCCATTTATTGACCGACAGCTCTCCTGTCCCCATGTTGAGAGAAATCGGGAGTAAGTGCAGAGGCGTTGTGTGTGAACATGATGGTTATTGTAGTCCTAGCAGGCATTTACTCACCTCACATGCACTAAAGATTCAGTATTCCTCAAAATGAACAAAATGCAAACTGGGAATATTACGAAAACCTGCAATAATTAAATGTTAAATTTCACAAATATACTTTATGCATTTAATCTCACTTTATTAACCAATGTTGATAAAACTGTTGATAAAACTTAGCTGCTGACCTTCGATGACAATTCAATCATACTAATAAGCTAAAAATGACTTTTGATAAACATCACATTTGCGTTTCTTTCTTTTTTTATTGCTGATGTAAGAGTGTAGAACTTTCTTCATCTGCGATATAGAACAGCAGAACAGCTGAAAGGTTTGTTTTGAGCTGCGCCATCTAATGTACAGGAGTGAATTTCCATTTCCTTCAACCTGAGGCTTATTCATTTCACTTTTGGTGTCAAATGGCTTTCAAATTTACCAGAAGGTTTTTTTTTTATTTTTTTAAACAAACAAGCAAGCCAAGCCCAGATTAGAAAAAGTAATGCAAAAGTAACGTAACACATTACTTTCAGTAAAATGTAACTAAGTAACACAATTAGTTATTTTTTAGGGAGTAATTTTTTTAAGTAACTATCACCAGTACTTCTAACTGATATGAGAGCTGGAGTTATGGTATGTCTTTCTGAAACAGACGGATGTAGACAGAAAAACTAGTGGTTGATTTATGCGGTTATAAACTGTGATTGAGGTGAATTGTGACATTTTTCCCTCTAACGCCACTAAGTTTTAAGAGAATGATGATCTGACCATGTGTGCTGCATGACTCATGCCAGATCACTAGCAGTGTGCACGTGTGTATAGAGTGTAAAAGATAAAAGAAAAAAAAGATGCAGATAAGTCCAGCAAGGCTCACGTGTGACAAAAAGCTATCAATACATTTGGAGTCGCAGTCTACAAATTTCTGCAGTTTTATCAACATCTAGGCCAGTTCTTCAAAGAAGGATATGTGCATCATGTGACTTATTTCCTGTGCATTATTCTCAAAGGTCTGTTATAGTGTGTATAAACAGATGATAGTGAGTTATGGATGGTATTGGAGGTATAGAGATTAAACTAAGGCCCTGTCCCAAAAGGCACACTTCATATGCACTTACGGTCTTGTGGACTTAAAATGGCCGCCGCGTGCACCTGATTGTGAAGTCCACAATATCGTAGGGTGCAGGGCCGGAGTGGGGCCACTTTTCAGCCCAGGAGTTTCAGGCCCAAGACCGGCCCACTTTTTCCATGGTGGAATTCCAAATTAGCACTTTTTCCAAATTGGATAAATGAAGCAAAAGTTCAGCTCTTACTATTGTGTATTTGTATTAATACCATGGTTCAACAAATAATGTAAAGGTTAATAATAATTCACTTAGACTTTATAAGAAGCAATTGCGACTTTATTTCACGCAATTCTGACTTTATATCTTTTAATTCTGACTTTATTTCACGCAATTGCGACTTTATTTCACGCAATTCTGACTTTATATCTCGCAATTCTGAGAAATAGTCAGAATTGCGAGATGTAAACTCGCAATTGTGAGATAAAAAGTCACAATTATCTTTTAAAATGTTTTATTCTGTGGCGGAAACTAGCTTCCATACCTCCTGGCCTCTTCCTCCCATCCATGCTCCCTGACGCGTACCGTTACAGTGGGGCCGGCCCAGCTATCGGTAGGCAGTGCCGCGGTAGCCTACCTGAGAAAACGTTTTGGAAAAGATGGGCTATGGACCCAACCAACTCTGGAGGAGGGGAGGGGAGAACTCCCTCACATGGTACAACCCATGCAGAGGCTGCACGCTACGGTGTCAGAATGTGGAACGTGTGTAGCCTAATGTAACTAACGTGACAAATGTGAAAATAATAATAAAAAAAAAATCCTCGACCGGCCCAAAAGTAAAGCGGCCCACCAGGAATTCTCCCGATTCTCCCGATTACCCACCCCGGGCCTGGTAGGGTGTCCCATTTGTCATTTCAGGTTTCAAGACAAGTCACCTTTATTTATATATACAGATTGTTTCAAAGCAGCTTTACAGTGATAACAGGAAAATAATGCAACAAAGTTTGTTTCGGCTGTACAGATATACATGTTGAAGAAAATAGTGTCATTGTCCAGCTCAAGTAAGTTCAGTGTTCCTCAAAATTCAGAAGGGTCGATATTCGCCCTCAAAGCGCACTTTTGCTAAGCCCACACTAGAGCAAGCTTCGCAGCAGACTTCTACCCAACAGTCAAAGCGGAGCTACGTCACGAAAGTAGGAAGACCGCTAGAGTGTTTAGGGTGCCATTTGGGACTGGGCCTAAGTGTTACGGTACACTGAGCTATGCCCTGAGGAAAGCCATAACTAAGCTGTCATTTTTGAGGGGTTTCAGAGTCAGGAAGGCCACTGGCCAAGTGGGGAATAGATTGCCCATTTCACCCAGTACCCTGAGGGGATTTATTTTCCTGCAAGCATGCTCAAGGGGAGGTATAAGACATACAAAGTGTAAAAAAACAAACATTTTAATTAGTTTTTCAGCTGACACTTTTTTCCATGTAACCAGGTACAGTCACTCTGTAGGTTGGACACATAAACTTTTAGTTACCAGCCATGATGTTTAACCACTAGCTTTCACCAAGATCAGTTATTAGCTTGAAATACACAGATGAAGGGCACTTAGTTGACTTGGTCTTGACTGTAGCGAGCTGCAACTAGACTAACAACTAAACAACTAAAAACTGCTGCGCATCACATTATAGAGACCTAGCAAAAGCAACGCTGAACACTGGGGACAATACTAGAGCAAATTTGGCAGTTTCTGGAAAGGGACTGCAGACAAATGCTATAAAAATATTTAAAGATTTTTTTATATGTCATACAAGTTTAAAAGCCAGGCACATTTTAAGATTGTTGCTTGTGCAGTGTGCGACATCAAGTATCTTTTATATCAGACTATACGATTCACATAATTGCCTTGATTATGATCCCAATTTTCCCGTTGAAATCTTGTAGGAGGAGTCACACTGCATGACTTCAACGGCACTAAAGGCCCAGGTATACTTAATTTTCCGTGTTCTGCTCCATCTCACACACCACCACGGATGGATATGTTCGACACATGCATAGTACAGTTGCTTTTTTTAACTCTACCAGATGTCAGAGGGCAGCATTGAGTTATATCATTTACAGGACATTCGCTGGGATGGACAAAACTAGACAAGTAGCGGATCCGCCATTGCATGCAAAGTTTAGAACAAAAACACACTCTCTTTGACTACTGCGCAGTACATCACACCTAGTCGTGGGTTTTCAAACCTGTCTTGGAGGACCCTCAGTATGTATCCCTTATCTAACACACCTGATTCAACTCATCAGTGGAGTCAACTCATTAGTAGAGACTGCAAGACCTGAGTTGGGTGTGTCAGATAGGGGAGACATTCAAACTGTGCAGAGCTGGAGGTTCTCCAGGACAGGTTTGAAAACTCAAGACATAGTAGACTCTTCTTTCTCAACATTAACCTTGCGCATATGCATTGTTGCATGTGCATCGTCCACATGGTAACACAAATCGGCCTGTTGAAGGGCAAAATCTGGAGTCTTAGTGTGACGTTCACCAACTGTTGCAATCAACCATTGCCATCAAATTATACTTTAGCTGTCCAAGTTCTGCAACAATCCACGTGCTGTCCGTGTGATGTAATTTTCATCATCGGGAGGGTCCATGGACGGTGTCTTTAATAAGGTAACTTCTTAAGTGTGGCATTTGCATACTGAATCCACTGTTAAATGTGTTGCTATGCTTCTCAGAAGAATGCAGCACATTACTTGATTATTCCTTAATTGCCTTTAGTCTCTAGGCTTTGGAAAGTGAACAAAAGCTGTAGGGGATCCCAACAAACAAGCCCATGACCCTTGTTAGTAGTAGGTACTTATGTCTTGCAAGGGGAAAAAATATGATATTTTCCCAAAACCCTCAAATCAATGCAAGTTGTAACCAGTATAATGTCAGGAGAAAAGAATCTCTCTCAGCAGGTCATTACTCTCTGTGTGAATAAATCTAACGGGACATTCATGACATCAACAGAGACACCCTGATGTGAGAGAGATTACGAGCACAATCAGTCAAGATCTTTTTCAGATACCAGTGTGGCAGAAAATAACAAATTGTCAGGAGTCTCGAACTGTAACGCTTTGTTGGATATTCTTTTGAATTCTTGTATAAGCTAAAGTTCAAAATGTTATTTCACAAGTACAATATTGAGCCCATCTTGATGACACTACACTGGCTGCCTATACATGATTGTATAAACGACAATTCTTTTTCTGGCTTAACAAAACTCGAAAGACCTAGTGTCACAACATCTGAAAGATCTCTCAACACTTTTTTGTCAATAATATCATCTACGTCCACGGGATCCAAGTATATTATTCCAAGTACAAATTAGGGATGCCAATTAAATTCCAATGAGCAGAAATCAGAAACACTCTGAAAATTTAAGCCTGCATTTGGTTAATGTGACTCTTGCACAACCGAAATTACTCTCTACACTCTGTATTAGTATCCAAAGAAACAAACTGTCAACCTGACCCTTACTCGAGTTTGTTAACCGTGTTATGGTGGGTTGCTATGGTCTCAGGGAGTTGCCCCCTGCCTCAAATATTTGCCAGCTTGACATAATTAGGTCTGCTGGAGTTGTCCTGGTGCACGGCTGGAGACCCAAACTAATTAATTGTCTTGCAGTGTAATTACCAAAATATCTCATCAAATCTCCTCCCTTGCCTTTGGGAAACTTGCCCATGAGGCCTATCCAACCTCACACAGCTGGCTACGCCAGTAACATCAAGTGTGTTTGAGTTTACTTCTTTATGCCAGCACCCCACACATGGACTTTCTAGCTAGTTTACTCTATACTTGCAACATCTGGAGCTACCAAACTCCACACAAATAGACTAAATAGCAAATGGCTCGACAGAGTTATTCATACAGTGAACTGTAAATAAACCCCAAATCCAATTACTTTATAACCAATGACCCTTAAACCAGCTATAATTAAAATGCAACAAATATTGAACACTCCACTACCTATTATACTTATTGTGATTTTACGTATACTTTAGTGTGTGAAATAGCTGCTTGCGCATGTAAACAATATCTGGAAAGTTACAAAGCACAAATACCACGACAAAGGGAGTGAATCGCTCCAACAGAGAACACTTGCCTGAGAAATGGCTGCCATTATTTCTGTGACGTAGCTACGTCACCGTGTAACACTTCACACAGCCTAATGGCTGCCTGCTGGCTACTTTGGCTCGCCCTCAAACAGAGGTAATTATAAGGCAGGTAAGTGTGTATTGCAGATGTATAAACTAGCTTATTCGCTAAACCATTTGACTGCATCTTTTGTGAAACAGAATAACAATATCAGATTCCAAGAAATCATCCCTCCTAAAAAAAATCCAGCATTGCTGGTCACCAGCATAAGGGATGTTTTACATGCTGGGACCAGCATGGGATATGCTTGTTTGTTGGTCCCCAGCATGGGAAGCGGGAAAGCTGGTGGATTATCAAGCCAGCTCAGTTTTGCTTGAGAACAGCATGACTGCTAGTCCACCAGGACTACACCAACTCTAATCAACATAAACCAGCCTGGACCAACATGGAATTAATGCTGGTTTATGCTGGATTTTTCAGCATGGATATTCATATTGTAGATGATCATTACCCCAAAAGTACATTACCACATAATACAGGTGACCTCCAGGCTAACAGGCATGAGGTAAAAATATCTAATTTTGCTTTCCTGTTGTTTTTAAGAATACCTTAGAAATTATACTCACATGCCTCATTAAATCCAAATGAGTAATAGTATAAGGAAAGGTGAAGCTTTATTGACATTCTAGAGGCTCTTCGTAAGCGTGAAAAAAACAAAAAAAACAAAAAAAAATTGAAGAGAGAATGATCCTGTGCATATACACATACTAATACTGAAATTCCACCTTAATCTCCAGCTAAAGTTTGAGAAGGTTTTACCTAACCCACTAAAACAAACACGTTTTTCTAATGAAAATAAGAATTAAGAGCTGACATAGGATTCAATGATCATGCAGCTGAAGTGCAGGTACAACAATTCTGCACATTTTACTTTCTCACACTAATGGAACACTGACACTTCAGTTTAATTACAATTTTGCTCAAATGTAACACATTCGAGTGGAAAACCTGGACCTCTAATACACAGTAATGATTTGGTTTGGCCAGTGCCAAAACGCAAGAGTTGATGCAAACCAAATGCATTATTCATGCAGTCCAAGTAAAATCAATATTAAAATTAATAAGCCATGAATTTTGCTCTATTAGAGAGATTACTTATTTTCATTTACTGAAGTATTAGACGGTATAAACCACTGGACGTCTTGACATGCATCATTTAAACTTAACCAGGGCATTTCCATTCCACAACAGTACAGTGTTTTTTAGGGTAATTTACATGTTAGCATATTGTACAGCGCAGGAGAGAGAGAGAGAGAGAGAGAGAGAGAGAGAGAGAGAGAGAGAGAGAGAGAGAGAGAGAGAGAGAGTTAGGAAAGAGTGTTGAGTCAACACTGCCCCCTCTAAAAGAGCCCATTCATGACAGACCATCTTGCATTCTGCTGCTATTTACAACAGTCCAGGGTTTCTTTTAACTCCTGTCTTCACTGGCGTTTTCATAGTAACCTCACCCGACAGCAAACTCACTCCAGAGCACTCTCCACACACACACGCTGCACTATTTCCATACAGGATCAGTTTAGTCTCAGTAGTGTGGATATTAGACTTAACCAAACCATAATGTCAATAATGCTTAGAGGAGACAGACCCACTCTCTTTACTACCCATAATTCCATCGCATTATTGGAAAAATTTCACTCAAGCGTGAAATAGGACTCAAATAGGAACACTCTCTATGAAGCCTGTATATTTAATGCATTCTAAAGGTCGCATTCGCCAAGGTCTTGGTGATGGACATTGCAGTCTGCTCATGGCTAAACACTTAAGATTGATTAATTATTTGTTAACGTTACATAAAGCAAATAGTTTGTCGCAGCTAGGAACCAAGATTTGCTAACTGCTACTACTAATCGGCAGCTGAGTTATTAGGGGGAGGGACTCCCCTAGGTTATTAGGATTTCATTCTTGGCAGCATTTGGTTGGACGGCAATGTGGACATACCCATGAGTGCAGAATGAGTCAACCTACCATTTAAATGCATATAAATGCTAAAATACATTTCAAGTTTTAGGAGTACACTAGCATACAGACCTCAAAGCTACTACACATGGACAAAAACCCACATATATATACAGTACTTGCTCTAAAAAAGTGCTTCCTATTTCCACTTGCAAATGAAAAAGACTATATTGAAAGGTGGATATAATTCATTGTCATAATTCTGAAGGCATTTCACGTTTCCAATACCCCAAAAAGATCAAGGTACAGCAGTATCAACAGTGGCTCGCAGGTCAAGCATTGTAACCAATCATTCAGAGTTCAAATAATTTCAACTTTGACCCAGTTGTTGCTATGCTGTGCTGTGACCTTTCAAAGCGCAACCAATGATTACTGGATAATTTACTTGATGTAACATTTTGTGAGCAGTAAATAATGGAAATTTTTATTTTTTAATTGGATTATTTTCATTCATGCTGGTCTGTAACATTGTTACATCGACTGGATGGGGATCTGGGAGTGCAAAACATACATCCATACATTGTTCTCCTTACTAAAGTTCTGTCCATGACAATGAAAATGAACAGCGATGCATTCTTTAACTCCTTCAGTCTCGTTTAGTGGAGTCTAGGCTGCATCATCTGTGTGAAACAATTACTACTTGAGATTTCAGGATAATTTTAAGCAGTTTGGTTCTTATTTTGGGCTTGTAAAAGCTGCTAATCTTAGCTCTGTAAACTGCAGATGTGTGTGTGGCCTAACATGCAAAGAGAAAGAAAGGGATTTGCGAGCAATAAGCCAGGAGCGTGTTAACCTTTGGATCTGTTTCAAGTTTTCTTGGATTTATTAGAGCCCACGGAAATAATAGACACACAGTATGTCTTTGAATACCACCACACCCACTGCAGTCAAATCAAGAGGGTGCCTTCACAAGAGGAAAAAATTCTGAATGACAGACAAGTACACATACACACCCAAATATACATACCCAAAAAAATTTAGCCAATTTGGCATCTGCTGTACTCACAAGTCAGTGGGTGAAAAGAAACAGCCTGTTGTTGGGAGTGAGCTTAAGGACAAGACAACAGATCCATTCAACAATTACACACTGAGTGGAAGAGCTGCAAATGTGTACTTGGGTCTGATATTTTTTTATTGCAAAAAGATTGTTTTTTGTAAGATTTTTGAAACTTTAGATAAATACGTTCAACTTACTTATAAAATAGTGAATTTGCTCCAAGTCTTGTCGACAATATGTGAGTAATACTGTGACATCACACCTGGTGATGTCAGAGTGATTGACAGATTCATTGTGACCTCATGCTCCCGAAAAACTTCATAAAGTACATAGATGTGAATCCTACAGGATGTGTATGAACTCACACACACCGCCTCCAGTAGGTCTGTGTGTGGGTATGTGGTAACAATGGTCTGTGGGTTACTGCCGGCAGCTTTACCTCGTCATCCATATAAACCTTTAATATGAGACCTTTAAGCTGCAATCTACCATCTGAAGTCACTGCACCCTGTAATTGACCTTAAAATACTTTCTGAAGAGGTCGGAGGCAATGTCATTGGCCAAAGGCCCATGCAGTGGCTGCCTTGCCAGAGCCCAGAGGAGCCTGGGAAGGCATAGGAGTGTATATTTAGTGCCCTGTCCTTTGAATGGGAACAAGAGACGTACAAATAATGCCCGTTTGTGCATAAAACCGCCCGTGTTCTTCCTGAATTTTCCCGTATGAGACACACTTGTGTTTCTCCCAGGGGGCACCACGTCTGTAGTTAAATTCATCAAACCGTTGAAAATGGCCTTGAGTTATCATAAGTCAACCCTTCATTTCAATAGACGACTATTCATTTCTCACGGGCACTGGAGGCAATGTAAAGGTCAGTTCAACTCTCATATCTCTTTCGCGGCATGTGTGAACGAGACACCTCATATTTGTGAGAGACAAAATGGTCTTTAACTTTCCATCGCGCAAGAAAGGCCTTAAACCGCACCTTAAATTCCACAGCTTCTCTGTCAGGCCGTTATATTATTCTCCATTACATAATTTGTGGAACAGCTTATAAATTTTAAATTGGAAGCACATCACTATGTACAAGTAGGATTTAATAACTGGGTGAATCTCATGAAACCTGTCAAGTAAGCAGGTCTGGGTCATATTTCACACCAAAATTAAATTCACACATAAATATAGAAAATGAAGCCCCTTTACAGCCCCTAAGACAAGACACTACTGGCAACACAGTTGCAGTTTATTTTACAGTCCTGTTCCCCATGTACATACTATGTACTTATAGTAATTACAATAAACTATGTACTAACCCTGAACCTAACCCTATACCTAACCTTAACCCATGTAGTTAACTTATATTATGCAGTACTTTCAAAGGGTAAGCACTGTAAGTGTGTGCTGCTAACCATTGGGGTTTTTTCATGCTCTGGTCAATTTTGTGCCATTTTGCTTGTATGACATCTTTCAGACCTGTCTAAAGAAAACGTTCAAAATACACATTTAAGTGTTTATTTTATTGATTTCTATTAGTTTAAAGTTTTGTCCTATTCACCTGTGGTCCCAACTTTATATAAAGTGGCTTTAACTACTATGTACTAAGATTTAAATTAAAAATTGTATACAATGCACTTATTGTGTACATGCATGTTTTATGTTTTATATTTTTAAAAAGCCTACATGTAATTATATGTCTAAGTAATTTCTGTAATGACATCTATAATTACACTGTTGACCCTTCCCTTACACCTCCATGCACCCTTAAACCTACCCATACCACCAAACCTGTCCCTAAACTAACCCGTATCCCACCTTGATGGCAGAAAAGTGTTTTGCAATACAGCATGAAGACAATAAGTACATTGTACCTAACAATTGCTTTTATGCAAGTACATAGTAGTTAAAGACATCTTATATAAAGTGTAACCTTTTTCATTACATTACAGTTTTTCTCAGTCGCTTTGGTGCATTTCTCACATCACTCTTTACATTTGCACAACAGTTAATGCAGTTCTCAAAACAATTAGTACAAACTGCAACACATAGTTGATAACCTGCAAAAGCGTGTCACTTGTTCAAAATGGATAGCTCATTCCTCAAAAGCAAGTATTCACGTCAATGAAAGTGTCACTGTCATCAAGATAAAAAGTCCTGACACCATCGTTTGTGAACAAGATAGTCAAATGGCTGTCATGTTTTCATTATGACAGTTTACTCCGTAAACGCTTTCCAATGCAAAAAAGTCAGATCTTGGTGACACTACCTGAAAATACTCAAGACAGCACTATATACTATTTGCACAGCCATTTGAAAAATACAGTAAAGTTACACATTACTGTATTTAGTGAGGTAACTGAGTACAAGACACTGAATATGTATGTTTCACATTTTTACTGCATATGCTCTTTGCAATTCTAAATTTGTTCACAGCATTGTGCAAAAGAAAAAATACACCCTTATTTACAACAAACATAAACTCCCTTTCACTGTAAGAAATTTCTAACCTCTCCAAGTCAAAATTTTCTAGTGACTAGTCACATCTAAATTTTTACAGTAAATTGGCCCAAGTGCAATTCTTGTTGAAAAATGTAGATGTTATCAGTCACTAGACATTTTTGAATTTCTTTTTTTTACAGTGTTGGGTAGAGCTGTGCACAACTGTAAACAATATTGCAGTACATATTGGAACTGAACATACAACATACATAGTACTGTAATCATTCATGCACATCCAGACGTTCCTCTCTGTCTGGCCACATAATTTCATCTACATCACAGCGAATATCATCTCTTGCAATCAGAAAAAGAGAAACGGTCTTGCTTTTTTGACAGATTTTGACAATTAGTTCAACATTTTTGTATGTAATGACTCAAGCAATGAAATGAGGACTATTAGTTTTATATGGAATGACTATTCAGCATTCACAAGTATAGTTCATTTTGACTGACATGACATAAGCATATGATAATGTTATAAAACAGCAGAGAGTTGTATGAAAGCAACTGATGCATGTCCAAAAGCATTTGCAATTTGTTGGAAGGAATGAGAAACTGCTACTATGATGTGCACAAATGACTAAATGTTGTGGAGGTTGAACTAACTGTTGTGCAAATGTAAATAGTGATGTGAGAAATGCACTAAAGCGACTGAGAAAAACTGTAAACATATTCCCCCATCTTTATGTCAGGATAAACCAGACTCAAAGACAAAACAGTTGTTTATTGAACAGATGGATGGGCACAATTCAGGTAAGTAAATGGCACATAAACAAGTTCCTGAATGAATGCAGGTTGATAACTTGCTTTTTTTGTTGTTGTTGTTGTAGGTTGTGAACAGGGATGATGATGGGGGAACTGGATCAACTTGAACTTCTTTCCTCTTTTGAACACAAAAGAAGATATTTTGAAGAATATGGGTAACCAAACATTTGATGGACCCCATTGACTTCCATAGTATTTTTTTTCATACTATGAAAGTCAATGTAATATTATTATTAATGAATTATTATTATTGTAAAATTATGGTGGGCCCATAAACTGTTTGGTTACCGACATTCTTCAAAATATGTTATTTTGTGTTCAGCACAATAATTACAATGAATCAGTGCCATTATAATGTTTCTATAGTACTTCCTTTAATTCATGCAAATTATAATTTTTTTTTTGGTAATATTAAAATTATTTTCATTTAGGGGTGAAAGGTGACATTTTTTTGAGATTCATCCACACATACTCTCGAATGTCATAATAAATAACTGACATCATATGTAATTACTGCTCATAACAATGCCATCATTTGATTGGGTTAAAATAACACCTCTAGTGTTGACACAACATTGATAGCAGATATGATTTACTTGCGAGAAACTTGTGAAATCATCTGGAAAATACCCAAGTTACACTACCCTTAAGGCCATATGAAAACGACAACAACCGAAACGTTCTTCTCTTTGACTTCAATCCTTTCCAAAGGGGGAAAGAATCCCAGCATTTCCCAAAGCAGTGCTGCAGGTTTTCCACGCTCTCTGGCGACAGTTTCAGTGGACGGCACATCCTTGCCCAGATGGGCCGAATGAGGCTGTCTGCCCATTCGTAGAGGACACCGAGTTCAACTCTATAATTTGGTTCAGATGAGGTAAAGCAATATTTCTAGATTAATACAAGCCATATCCCTGTAGAAACTATTCCCTTTTTTCTCCCCTCTTCCCTGTTTTTTTCCTCTTCTCCCCCTTCATCTTACATGTCCAAAGACTTTCTTTGGCTCAGGATGAAAGGGAGGACAGAGATTGCGACCAAGAGAGAAAGAAAAGAGATGAATACTGGTCTTTTTGAAGGTTACACAACACATCCTGGTCACAGCTATTCCTGCTCTCATCAAACCGTGATTATTCTAATATCTCAGTTGGCAGCTAGCATTATGACAGCATGCATCAATGTTAAACCACTTAAATGCAATCATGTTTTGCACCTTATCACTCTGCACTGCACCCTTGTGCGGTTATCACACAAGAAACCCCATTATCTGCACTGTTTTACTCTACTAACATGTTCTGTTTAGAGACTCAAAAACATTCATCACTGGAGTCACTGGCTCCTCAAACATAAGGTAAGTGAAATTCATCAGCACATGAGGGTTAGTTAGCCTCATATTTGTAACTCACAGTTAACTTGTTTACTGTTTAATCTAGAGGCAGATGCTATTGATGTAGATCAGAAACTATTTGTTGTGGTTTACATTACATTTGGCCCGTAATGAAAGCGTGAATGCGAGCAGTGTTGAGAATCAATTGGCCAGACTAAAGTAATAATTGAATCCACTGCTTAGCTTGACATGATCCTTACTGACTGATACAGCATGTGAAGTTTTCTCAGATTGTGTGTCAATTATATCTGATGAGCTATTGAAAGGACAAAAGACAGACAAAATATGCAACATAAATCATTTTTTGAGAATATAAGCTTGACGGAGCTGTGGTCTAGAAGTTAATGCATAAGCAAAACACACTGAACTCATGTGGGTCATGCGATTTTGAATAGTTCCCAGATTCTGCACTCTTGTGTCGAAAAAATAACAGCGGTGGGGTTGGGAAAGACATGAGGGTGAGTAAATAACGACAGAATTTTCTCATTGGGTGATTTATCATCTTAAAGGGGTGATATAATGCCCTTTTCACAAGTTGTAAAATAAGTCTCTGATGTCCCCAGAGTGTGTATGTTTAGTTTTAGCTCAAAATACCCCACAGATATTTTTATATAGCTTGTTAAAATTGTCAATTTTTGAGGGTGAGGAAAACACAGTTTTGTGTCTGTACCTTTAAATGCAAATGAGCTGCTGCTCCCGGCACAGAGGGCGGGGCTTCAAGAGCTTGCACTCACACAGACATGCACTGAAATTTTCAAAAACTTTTAGCCTTTTATGTTCAAACCATATTCAGACAATGATGGAGAGACTCAAGAAGAAATTACAACATGTAGAAGCAAGCAACAGGACATTTCTAAATGGTTAGTTGATGAATTTATGTTGCTTATGTGTAGTTATCTTCTAGTCATTGATTAGCATATTCTGTCTTGATAATCTATAACTCGAGCATTGTAACTTTGCAGATGTTGTTTATGCTCAAACAGAAACATTACACACTAACTAATGTTAGAAAAGTGAAATCATAATCAACCACCCCTTTAAATGGCGTCCACTTTATACCTATGAGGACAAAATAGCTCTTTGTTCCATGTTAAATAGTCCTTAAAAAATGCATTTTCCCTGAAGATCTGCCATGTTGATCTAACTGGCGACAACGTCTTTTCTTCTGCCCTTTCAGCACGGTCTCGGGCCAGACCCGAGCTGTCAATTCATCTGCCCGTGATAAACGAATATAACAAGAATTTTCCTACGGCCCTTCATATTTTCACTAGTGCTCCATCAACTTGTAGCACATTTTTTGTAGCTCCGTCCGACCCCATAGCAGGGCTGTGACATCAGGTTTGGGTCTCCTCATTGGATAAGGTCTCTCACCCACAACTCGAACTGCAACCAAAAGAACTTTGTCTTTTAAATGGGAACATGAAATTAGAGGTGAATCAGCGCTGGCAAACCATGTTATTATATACTTTTCTTCCCCCTTTTCACCAAAATGATTTCAATTGATCTACATTTCCATGAAATCAAACCAAAGTCTGGAATATATGGCTCCACATCTTAAAGACAGGATATCTAACTTACCATCTAACAAAATTTGAGGCCTCAGATTTTTTTTTCCCTCAGTCTGTCTCTCTTTGGTGGTAAAGCTGTAATTTTTCAGATGCACATCCCACAAAATTGCATGGAGAGATGTTCCCATTTTTTGGTCCGTTGGAGAGACATATTAAGCATTAGACATCTAAAAACATCTTCTAAAAGACAGCCATAGCGTTCATGCTGACTTGTACATTAGATGTGACCTAGAAGATGTAACATTTGTCCACTTCGGCTTATACCAGCTGAGGTTTGAAAACAATAAAGCATTTGTTCACGCTAAATTTGCGGAGCCCTATCATACTGTAGATAATATTTTACAGATGACTAGCAGACTTGTTCATTCATCTGAACCTCATCTCCTGCCAAAACAACAATTATGTTTCTGACTTAAACGTTCATAAGCTTTCAAAATTATTAAAAATTATTTCAAGTTGGAGAACATGATTTGTTGTGTCATTGACTTTCAGTTACTGCGAACAAAACATTATTTTATAGTTTATTTCATTTGAATCCTCAATAGACATTGCCTAACTACATACTCCAGATGGAAAATATCTCCATGTCATTTAACTTGCAAACTTTGGGTATTAATGGTTTAAAAGTTGAATCTCAGTGGCAGTTTCCTGGTTGGCGCAGGACCACACAGTATAAAATTTGAACGTTTTTGAATCAATCAACTAAATCAAAAATGCCATGTGACTAATCACTCCAAAACCACAGGAAAATTACTTAATGACATCTCCCGATTCTCCAAAGAATGCCGCAAATCCTTTACTACATCAACGGCCCCAATAACTACATTTCACACTTTTAAGAGCCCTACACAAAAAGCAGGAGCTTGTAAATATCTTTGATAATTAAATGAATTACTTGCAAACAGATAGAGATTTCTGAAAATCCATCAAAGGCATTTGCGTGGATCATTTTTGAGAATATGGTATACTATCAATGTACTCTACACCTGCTTCAACACAGAGACTAACTATTGGGTTGCAAAGGCAAATGGTTTTCAGAATATAAGGAGTAAGAAAAGACCTGGAATGAATCAGACTCGTTAGGAGATAAAGGCAGCATCATTGGCAGGAATGAAGACTCATGTTAACTGTTGACTCAGTGTACTAACATAATGCTTTCACATAATCCTTGTTTAAACTGCATAATCGCTGCTTAATCTCATCAGGAATCAAACCCAGAAACTGGATTTTATTACAAACATTGTATCAAACAATCTAGTTTTCTTTTCTTCTCTGCAAATGTCTGCAGTTAATTCAGATGTTAATGAAACACTTAAAGTACATTCAAACTTGGTTTTGTTATAAAATTTCAGCATCACACCATGTACTAACCACTAGGGCTGGAAGCAATTCTTTGAGACGTTCAGGGCCCGTTTACAGGACACTGTTTTCAACTAAAAACGGAAACTTTTTTATGCATTTTGGTCGTTCACTTACACAACAACAGCGTTTTGGGGGCGTGAAAATGCCAACTTTTGAAAATGAGTTTCAAAGTGAACGTTTTTTGAAAACGATACAGTTATTGTCTCTGTGTAAACAACAAAAAAGCTAATTTGTGAAAACGGTGACATCATATGCATGCATATTGCGTGTTCAGTCTATAGGTGTGTAGTTTTTCTTTACAAAGTGTCATCACCAACTACTGGCCTGGCAACATAATACAGTGTTTTTAAGTATTAGATCACTATAACATACAGATAAGAGACTTTTTGGAGAAAATGAACACATGATTGCGACAATGTATGGTTGAGTTATTATAGTTAGTGAGTTATTTAAAACACTCTACTTAGGTTAAAAAGTAAGTTTGGAGCAAAAACAAGGTTTTAATCTCATAAATTGTCGTGTATTGATGGTGTGCTAGGCTAACATGCTAGCTAGCCCTAAGATGCACCTGCCACATAGCTGAGCAAATATGTTATTTTTATGAATATTTTTGAATAGTAAAGCTTTTTACTATTACTAGCAACTATTACTATTTTACTAGCAAGAAGGGCATTTGATACAGTTTCAAAGAAGTGAGAAGTTTGATTAAAGGAATGAGGGATTAAAATAGTGTAAATAGAAAGTCGTCAGTGATTATAATTAAGACAAAAGAATAATTAGAGCCATAACCAGGCCGGAGAGGTGTGAATGTGTGCAGGGAAGACTGAAACTGAATGTGGACTGAATTTGCACCACAAAACAATAGAGACAATTCACTGAACGGATGCTTAGAATATTACATGAACATCAGATAGTATTTTAGAGTCTTCTCAAAATAAAATCACATGACATGATCTTGAAAAACATTTAATAAAATTTCATAAAATTAATTTTTTTTTAAAAATTAAAAAAAAAAAAAAAGAGTTTTAGACTTATTGTCTTCCGATTTGAAATATAACATGGTCAGGCATGTGGCTTTAGCTGCAGTGCATTTCTAGATTAAAACAATGCCAACTTCATTTTATTTTCATAAATATATATATTTTAAGAAAAATCTAATAACTTCACAAAGCTTTGAAGCTATTTATTCAAAAAAAATTCTTTACTTTAACAGTTTTTTTTTCCCCTCAGGAAAGAGCTGTTACCTTGGAAAGGAAAAGTTGCAGGATGTGGAACACGGCCAGCGTGTCTATTTCAATTAACCGATTACAATCACCAACACAGATCCATCTTAAGATACAGATATCACCTAACCGTATACATAGAAGAGTTTTACTGATACTGATCTACAATACAAAAGTAATGGGAAACCACAGCAGAAAAAAGCTCAGGCGTGATTTGTGGCCAGCACAACAGGAGACGGTTGATGCACAGACATATGTGCGCACATGCTCGCAGGAATCCGCTGGCACACTGTCATTATGGCTGGATATGTGTGTAAACATGTGGCAGCGGGGAGAGTGTCAGTACCGACAGGAACATCTGAGCTGTCAACAGAGGCTCCCGATCACTGAGAGCGAGATAGAGAGAGAAACAAAACAGCTGGCATTATTACGCCATTGTCAAAACAGAAGAGCTCACGGGAGGACTGCCAGCAGCCATCAGAGCGCTGCAGGAAAACCCAAATCATCCGCACACTCTCGCTGGAGGAAAGGGTGACGACCTCTTTGACCCCGGGGGGTGTGTGTGGGGGGGAGGAGGAGGGTGAACAGTGTGGCAGAGCAGCAGAGGGTTATGGGATACACCTCCAAAACAGTTTTTGAAGAATGTGAGAAATGGAAAAAAAGAAATTCAATTTAAACCAAAAATGGGTTTAAGAATCGTTTGATGTTCCACAAAGAACTAGTTTTTCAGAAATAGAAATAGCCCAAATACTCTGATACACAATAGTCCAAAACACTGATCTGAAGAAACGATCATGTGACCTATAATAGACAACTTCTAAACTGGAAAATCAACGACAAAGAAAAAAAAATACACTCAAGAACCCTACAAAGTGTGATAAATAAAAGAAACTGATCTTATTTGAAATGATTCCATGGTCTTTGTGCAGGAAAGCAAGACCAGACTAGGGATGCTAACGATTAATCAACGATCGATCAATTTTCGATTGTAATTTAATCGATAAAACGTATCGATCATCGATTAAGCAAGGTAATGTGCATGCTTGCTGCTCAACCGGGAAACACGACTAAACCCTTTATTTAGACTAAAACCCCTTTTCATTCATTTAGTGAGGAACATGCGTTTTGAGCAGCATTTACACACCCTGTCATGCCACTGCAGTGGACGCATATTGCAGTATTAAGGCTAACGATTAATTAATCGTTCATTTAAACGACGATAGTTCATGGGATAGTCCCCTAGACCAAATATACATATAATCCATTCCATTTTTCCATTCAAAAGGTTGGGGTGATTTATTTATCATATTTATCATTCATGCATTTATTTGATCAAAAGCACAGTAAAAACAGTAATACTGTGAAATTGAAATGAACTGTTTTCTATTTGAATATATTTTAAAATGTAATTTATTCCTGTGATGTCAAAGCTGAATTTTCAGCATCATTACTCCAGTCTTCAGTGTCACATGATCCTTCAGAAATCATTCTAATATGATGATTTGCTGCTCAAGAAACATTTATTAATATTATTAATGTTGAAAACAGTTAATATTTTAAGACCATTCGATGAATAGAAAGTTCAAAAGAACAGAATTTATTTTAAATAGAAATCGTTTGTAACATTATAAATGTATTTACTGTCCCTTTTGATCAATATCCTTGCTGAAAAATATTACTTTCTTTAAAAAACAAAACAAAAAAAACCTCTAAACTTTATATATTAATAGCAATCTACAATACAAAAGTAAAGGGAAATAGCTTTTAGTATACAGAGCACATTATATTATTATTTTATTTGTTTATACTTATTGCATAATTGGGTATATTGGGACATTGAGATCTCTTCTGAAACTCTAGAGGAGACACGTGTGAGATGACGTGAGCATTTTCTCAGGAGAAAAATCTAAGTAGACAACTCCATTAAAGATCTAATTAGTGATTTTTCAGTGCTATGAGTACAAACGAGTAAGGCACATTTGTGGTGAGGGATCCTCGCACGTTCAGACCAGCGGAATGTGACCTTGCATTGTTGAGCGCATCTGAGATTTATGGATCTGCTGCAGGGGTTTGCATGTGGCAAACAGATGGGGGCATCGTGATCTTCTTTTCTCCTCTCTTTCTCACACAGTCTCTCTTTTTGGCAACTGATTGATTCTAAGCCACCGGTTCACCTCCCCCAACAAAACATGTCACTCAGCTACAGTATCAACACACACACACTCCTCACTCAACCCTCCTTTTGTCTATTAAACAGCATCTTCCATAAGCACTACCCTCAGTGAACTCTTCAAACAATCCCTGTCACCTTCTCGCTCTCCTGTGGCTCATCCAACCACGCCACACACTGTGTAACCTTTCAGTCAACCTCTCAAAGAAGTCAGTTTCTCACTGATCCCTGCGTCGGTTTCCAGTTTTCTTGCCCATTTCAAACAAACGATCTGTGATCTACAGAAAACAGCGTAAATTCGACTGTCTAAAACGCTTTCCTTCCTGTGCACATCTCCCGTAATTGTCTGCGAAAGGGTTTGACATTTGTTTAACGACAAAAAGTGAGACGAGTCGTTTGTGGTCGTGCAAATCAGGCTGTTCAGGCTTCAATGCTTTTGGTTACTTAAATATCTGTTATCTTTACAGTGAGTCTAAGTGCTGAAGATGGACAGACCCACCCAAACGCATTCAGAGCACCTTCTGATTCCAATTTAGCGCCGTTCTTTTCCCATTAGACACGGCGACCTAAAAGCTAAGACATGCGGCACGCACCCAGGCACGTATGAGCGCGCGCACACACATTATCAAATGGTCCAGCATATTTACATTCCTTTTATTAGTTTGATCATTTCTCAAGATATTTCACTTGAAAAGATTTTCAATTGTTTTTGGAACTGGGGGTTCCAAACTGGGGGTTAATTGAAGTGAAACCAAAATTGCAATATGTTTTTAACATTAACATTTTAAAATTAAGATATTAAGGCAGCTAGATTTGTCAAAAGTACCGACTTTGGTACCAAGTCGGTACTGAAAGTTTTAAAAATGTGACAATACCAGTATTTCCCTCTAGCATTTTGAAGGCTCTTGAATGGATTCTTAAACACCTCTGATTGGCCATTGTGTCGACGCACTCAACATATACAGTGAGGAAAATAAGTATTTGAACACCCTGCTATTTTGCAAGTTCTCCCACTTGGAAATCATGGAGGGGTCTGAAGTTGTCATTGTAGGTGCATGTCCACTGTGAGAGACATAATTAAAAAAAAAAAAATCCAGAAATCACAATATATGATTTTTTAACTATTTATTTGTATGATACAGCTGCAAATAAGTATTTGAACGCCTGTATATCAGCTAGAATTCTGACCCTCAAAGACCTGTTAGTCTGCCTTTAAAATGTCCACCTCCACTCCATTTATTATCCTAAATTAGATGCACCTGTTTGAGGTTGTTAGCTGCATAAAGACACCTGTCCACCCCATACAATCAGTAAGAATCCAACTACTAACATGGCCAAGACCAAAGAGCTGTCCAAAGACACTAGAGACAAAATTGTACACCTCCACAAGGCTGGAAAGGGCTACGGGGAAATTGCCAAGCAGCTTGGTGAAAAAAGGTCCACTGTTGGAGCAATCATTAGAAAATGGAAGAAGCTAAACATGACTGTCAATCTCCCTCGGACTGGGGCTCCATGCAAGATCTCTCCTCGTGGGGTCTCAATGATCCTAAGAAAGGTGAGAAATCAGCCCAGAACTACACGGGAGGAGCTGGTCAATGACCTGAAAAGAGCTGGGACCACCGTTTTCAAGGTTACTGTTGGTAATACACTAAGACGTCATGGTTTGAAATCATGCATGGCACGGAAGGTTCCCCGGCTTAAACCAGCACATGTCAAGGCCCGTCTTAAGTTTGCCAATGACCATTTGGATGATCCAGAGGAGTCATGGGAGAAAGTCATGTGGTCAGATGAGACCAAAATAGAACTTTCTGGTCATAATTCCACTAAACGTGTTTGGAGGAAGAAGAATGATGAGTACCATCCCAAGAACACCATCCCTACTGTGAAGCATGGGGGTGGTAGCATCATGCTTTGGGGGTGTTTTTCTGCACATGGGACAGGGCGACTGCACTGTATTAAGGAGAGGATGACCGGGGCCATGTATTGCGAGATTTTGGGGAACAACCTCCTTCCCTCAGTTAGAGCATTGAAGATGGGTCGAGGCTGGGTCTTCCAACATGACAATGACCCGAAGCACACAGTCAGGATAACCAAGGAGTGGCTCTGTAAGAAGCATATCAAGGTTCTGGCGTGGCCTAGCCAGTCTCCAGACCTAAACCCAATAGAGAATCTTTGGAGGGCGCTCAAACTCCGTGTTTCTCAGCGACAGCCCAGAAACCTGACTGATCTAGAGAAGATCTGTGTGGAGGAGTGGGCCAAAATCCCTCCTGCAGTGTGTGCAAACCTGGTGAAAAACTACAGGAAACGTTTGACCTCTGTAATTGCAAACAAAAGCTACCAAATATTAACATTGATTTTCTCAGGTGTTCAAATACTTATTTGAAGCTGTATCATACAAATAAATAGTAATCATACATTGTGATTTCTGGATTTTTTTTTTTAGATTATGTCTCTCACAGTGGACATGCACCTACGATGACAATTTCAGACCCCTCCATGATTTCTAAGTGGGAGAACTTGCAAAATAGCAGGGTGTTCAAATACTTATTTTCCTCACTGTATGTCTGTGATTGACTATAATGATCAACGCTTCAAAAACATGTTGTCTTTGACACTCTTCACCGAGTGCTTACATAGATACAAGCGGATCCGTCTATCAGTGGATATATTAGGGTTCCGCTGATAGACGCCTGCTTTTAAACACTCCCGTGTGTATCTGTGTAAGCACTTGGTTAAGAGCGTCAAATATGTCATTGTTGATCACTGTAGCCAATCAGAGACATGAGCGCGTCAACACAATGGCCAATCAGAGGTGTTTAAGAGTCCATTCAAAAGCGCTCAAAATACTAGAGGGAAATGCTGGTATTGTCACATTTTAAAAATTTCGGTACCGAAGTTGGTACTTTTTGACAACTCTAAAGGCAGCCTTGTAATTTTACAGTTGTACTATTTTTTCTCTAAATTTTAAATTTTTAGACTGAAATATTAAAATAAAAAATGCTTAAAGTTTTTGCTTTATTTTTTATAATAATAATAATTATTATTATTATTAATATTATTATTATTTATTGATATATAATCACAAATTCTTTGGCCAAATTCTGCACCACTAAAAAAAAATTACCACTTTTTTTTTTTTTCATGTTAAATTGCAATTTTACCAGAAAATTCACAATTCGTTTTTTCCCCCAAATCATCATTATTAGGCCTATTTATATTTATATTTATATAGGTAATATTGATATATATTCACAAAAGTTTTGGCGAAATTGTGCAGCCCTACAGAAAAATCCCAATTCATGTTTTCCCCAAAATCATGCAGGCCTAACATAAAACACTGAGTTTAAGATGAAGTGCAATGCTCTTCTAGGTGATCAGATTTACAATTTTCAACTGCAAGGCAATAAAACGTCCAGAAACGTAAAACGTTCATTCACACATTCAAGCCCTGGCCATATCTAGAGGTCAGAATGTCATGGAGACTCACTTTTTTTGTACCTTAGCGCTCACATTACCTTCAGAAAAGATAAAGATCTGGTTTGTTATTACTTAAACTTCACACACACATAGCCTATATTTAAACTAAATATGGTTCCAACCAGAGACTCTCAAACACACACACACAACGATTTTGAAAAAAGTAAGGATGAAGACAGACAAAACAGCACAATCTCTCCATCTGCGCACCAAGCATCACAGAATTACGGAGGGTCACTCAGGCCAGACCAAAATGGAAACAAGACCGGTACAGGCTGGAAAACATTACATTAGCCGTTCTCCATGGCGACCGCACTCAGCCGAGTGAAGCAGTCCGTCCATCAAAGGTAAAGTCGTGGGATCAGGGTACAGTATTCTATACGTCTAAACCTCACAGGTCCTTGACATGTTTACAAGCGTGCAGATTCAATCTGGATTCAATTCAGATAAAGACACAATGTTCCTCATGAGCGCACATGGAAAGCACATCCCAGATGGAACCAGGAGCCATTTCCATTTTCTCTCATAACAAAAGTGTCAGGGAGGTTAGTGCGTGGTGGACCATGGTGAAAGAGGGTGAACCTCAATGACTACTCTCAAATGTGTGATTTATTATCAGCCATAGTTTCATGAAAACAACAAAATTCACTTATAAATAAAATAACCAATGAACAAACTATGAAAGCAAGCAATCAACTTTATTTATAAACAACACACGTTGCCATAAAATGCAAAACTAAGATTTAATATTACATGATACATGGCAAACACAACTAATTCAAAAGGTAAATAAAATAAATACATTTTTAAATAAGACTTAAAAGCGGCAATTGATGAAGCTGACCTCACGTGTAATGGGAGACTATTCCAGAGTTTGGGACCTACCACAGAAAAAACACAATCTCCTTTCGATTTAAAAGTACAGCGAGAGACCTTTTAAAAGCAGTTGATCCGAAGAACTGAGAGCTCTAGAAGTAGAGAGTAGGGAATGAGACGATCACTAATACACTGGGAGCAAGATTTAATAGTGCCTTGTAAACATACAGGAGAAATCAATCCTGAATTTAACAGGATGCCAGTATAGGGGTAACATGGTCCCTCTTTCTTGCTCCCGTTAAAAACCTTGCGGCTGCACTAACTGCAGGCGGGCTAATGCAGTCTGGGGGAGATCAATATATAAAGAATTACAGTAATCTATCCTTGATGAAATAAGGGAATGAACCACAATTTACAAATCCTCCCTGGAAAGAAAGTGCTTGACTTTAGCAATTGATCTCAAGTTAAAAAAGCTATACCTTTAATAATGGCAGTTAAGTGATGAGTCCATAATTACCTCTATACATGTTCTTCAAGCTTTAAGGACAGGGAACCTAGCTGACCAGCAAAGGTAGGTGACATGGGAGAACCTACACTAAAAAAAATAAGTTTTACTCTCATTTAATTGGAAAAAGTTGTTAGAGAGCCAGAGCTTAATGTAACTGTGGCATTCATGTACTTTGTCCAGAGAACATGTTTTATCGAGGAAAATAACATCACATCATCGGCATAACAATGGTATAAAAAAACTAAAAAAACTATACTTAGCTCAGAGGAAGCACTATCATTCTTAGTGAATCCCCCTCGGTGTCTGGAATATGGGATGTGTGTGTGTGTGTGTGTGTGTGTGTGTGTGTGTGTGTGTGTGTGTGTGACACACTGGGCGTGCAGCCATGGGGAATCACCTTGGGGTGATGGAGGGGGGGGGACCTGCTCTGTCTGGATACATCACACAAGCACAGAAGACGTTTATGGCCGTTCGCAGGACCATCACCGCCAAGCCTCTGCACCATGACATCTCATTTTCCATACTGTAATGCCTTCAATATAACAGACCTGAAATGTGCTTTGCATTTACTATTCAAGTGGATTTAGAAGTGGGAAAACTGGACTCTTGATCACAGTGAAAGGGCAAAGATTCACTTATTATGCCTGATTTGAGAGTGCGTGAATAACTGTTTGGCTGACCGTTTGAGTGCTCTGGATGAAACCCAGATTAACTGTTCATATTAAAGCCTCTAAGAGCGAGTCATTAATCATTATTCTGGCTGTATTAATAGCAATACTTGCTAAGTCAAGCAACATTATTATTGCTTATACTCTCGGGGTTAGAGGTTTCATTCTAAATTATCTGAATTACGATGCTTTTGCATGCAGCGTCCAAAAAAAAATTTGTATTTTTTTTTGACTAGCAGTTCCCACTTTCTATAAAAAATATTTTTAGATTTTAAAAATATAAATATAAACATACAGTGATGGCTTGAAAGTTTGTGAACCCCTTGCAGAATATGTGAAAATGTGAATAATTTAAACTAAATAAGAGGGATCATACAAAATGCATGTTATTTTTTATTTAAAACTGTCCTAAATAAGATATTTTACATAAAAGATGTTTACATATAGTCCACAACACACACACAAACACACAAAAAAAGCTGAATTTATAAAAATTACCCCGTTTAAAAGTTTATAAACCATTGATTCCTAATACTGTGTCGTTACCTGGATGATCCATGACCTTGAGATCCATCTTTTCACACTAAGGACTACTGAGACACTGAGACTCAAACACAAATATTCAAAAAGGTTCAAACATTCACCGATGCTCCAGAAGGAAACACGATGCAATAAAAGCCGGGGGGTGAAAACTTTTTGAATTTAAAGATCAAGGTAAATTGTACTTAATTTGTCTTCCCGGAAACATGTAAGTATCCTTTGTTGCTTCCGAAGGGCTGTACTAAAATAAATATATATATATATATATATATATATATATAAATATATATATATATATATATATAAATATATATATATATATATATATATATATATATATATATATATATATATATATATATATATATATATATATATATTTAGGCAAGGCAAGGCAAGTTTATTTATATAGCACATTTCATACACAATGGCAATTCAAAGTGCTTTACATATAAGAAATTAAAATAATAAAAAGAAATAAGAATAATTAAAACAGTTTAGAAAATAAAATACAGTACAGTACAAACAGTCGGACGCACAGTGGCACAGTGCTCATTCATTAAATGCATAGCTAAACAGAAGTGTTTTGAGTCTGGATTTGAAAGTGACTACAGTAGGAGCACATCTGATCTCCTCTGGAAGCTGGTTCCAGCTGCGGCTGGCATAATAGCTAAAAGCAGATTTGCCATGCTTAGAGTGAACCCTTGGTATTTCTAGCTGATATGATCCTAATGATCTGAGTGATCTGTTGGGTTTATATTCAGTGAGCATATCTGCAATGTATTGAGGTCCTAGGCCATTGAATGATTTATATACCAGTAATAATACTTTAAAATCAATCCTAAATGTAACTGGGAGCCAGTGTAAAGACCTGAGGACTGGTGTGATATGTTCATATTTTCTGGTTCTGCTAAGCTGCAACTGTCTTATGGTCTTTTTGGGAAGGCCAGTGAGGAGTCCATTACAATAATCCACCCTGCTGGTGATGAAAGCATGAACAAGTTTCTCTAAGTCTTGTCTGGAAACAAAGCATCTAATTCTTGCAATATTTTTCAGATGATAGTATGCTGATTTAGTTATTGCTTTGACATGACTACTGAAACTAAGGTCTGACTCTAGTGTCACACCAAGAGTTTGTTATTTTGTTTTAGTGTGTTTGTTAGTTTGTTTTCTTATTTAAACAAAATAAGAAAAATTTGGACCTCTTCACCCTGTTCAAAAGTTTTCACCCCCCAGCTCTAAATGCATCAGTCGCTACTGGAAGGGGTTCAAATATGAAAGATGCTGGAAAATTGAAGATTGTTTGGGACCTGGAGGATTTTTCTGAAGAACATTGGGCAGTTTTACTGCTCAGGACAAACAAGGGACTCAAGAACAACCATCACAAAACAAAAAAGACAAACCCGGAATGTTTTTTGCATTCCGGGCTAGCAGTTCCTGCTTTATATATATATTAATGGAATTCGTTTAAATTTAGTTAGGGTTCTCTTTGAAGCTTTCAAGTCCAACAAAAGTCATTTTTGCAATTTCAACAAAACCTCATCTATTCTAACCAATTAAATACCATAACTATGGTCACAAATCAGTAGAATATTCAACAACGTACAAGTAAATGGACTTACAAAGTCAGTGAATTGCAATGTGGAACTGGCCCAAAATGATCAGTGACCCAAATTGATCTCAGCCAGCGGGTCATTCTTACTGTTGGTCTCAGCGTGAGGACAATTAGGAAGATGCGTAACATAACTACATGTGTGTCTTTGTTGATGTTCTGCAATCTCCACCCTCAAAAACTACAAAGGTAATGCATAATCAGAAGTTCTTCCACCTAAAATAGCAGTCCCACCTCAAAAGGACGATTTAGTCAGCTACAGCATACTACTCATTTTTAGTGATTCATGAAACAGCTTAACATAAATACAAGCTTCACATTTCTGCTTTTAATCCTTTTGGCCCATTTGCCTCCTAAGCTTCCATTATGAGTCTATTTACTGTAAACACGTCGCCTCTTCTGAGAGTAATCAGCAGCACGCCACAGATACAGTACATAAACATCAAGTTGATAAAACACTGAGATATTTCTTCAACAAATTCAGGATTTTGCACCAAAAAGATAATTAAGAAAAGGCACCAAATCCACATTACTTCTCTTATAAAGTCTGTGATTTCTCAATTATAACCTCCCCAAATACACAAACAAATACTTGCACACAGCTGCATTTAGGCCTAAAGCGTGTATAAGTGTGTACGTAACAGTGTTCGAATTTGTGCTTTTTCACATGCCCTCCCCGCTGCGCCTTAAGATCTTGGCAGGAGGGCGTCTAATTTGGGTGAGGATGCAGTCTGGAGCCAATCTAGCAGCTCTCTCTTTCCTTATTTCTCCTTCCTCTCGCTCCCCTCGGAGCAGGGTGGGGCTCGTATAGTTTTACTGCTATCATAATAAACATACAATTGATACAGGAGGTGGGCCGGACGAAGCTTGATGCTGTAAAGTCAAGAGCCTACAGCAAGCAAAAACCGTAGCAATCACACAACCCCTCCCCCAACATCCTCTTCTTCTCTGGTATAGAAGGAACGAATGTCTGAGCATATAGACAAACCAGACGTGAGCTTTATGTTTATCACCCTCCCCCTGGAGCGGACGGGGCAAAAAGGCGATTAAACATTTCAGTTATCAGCCAGGCGTGGCCAAACAAACCTACACGCAAACACTCACACATGTCACGAAACGTGTACCTGCAGGCAACATGGAAACCAGATACACTCAAAGGCTGTCATTTACGAAACATGAGTAGGATGAATGTGCAAACTGGTTCAGAAAACATTCTTACATAAACTGATACGTTGAATTTTGTAACTATTTATGTAACATTGGTTTTAAAAACGATTTAGAAAGAAATCGGTTCTGTTGTGTGGCATTAATGAGACCCCAAATACAATTAATGAGACCCAAAAAAAGAACTTTGCATACCATATATGAAAAGGACATACTGTGTTGGCGTTGTTTAAAATTGATACTTGTCAAATGTTACTAAAATGTGAAAGTATTAAAGCTATGAACTACTCTAGTAAAATACTACCATACCTATTGTGAAATACTACCATACCTCCACCATATGAGCAGAACAAATGTCGGAGCAAATTGTTCGCAAAACAATTGTGCATCAATTAACGAAAGAATGGTTTTGCGAAGAATTTATTCCGAAATTTGTTCTGCTCATATGGAGGTCCCGAGGACTGCAACTGCATGCTAGTTTGCACACTTGACAATTGGACGAAAAGAACATACTGTATTGTGTTGCTGGTGGTAAATGTATTGCTTGATAATTGTTACAAAAGTAAGTATTTTATCTTGGGACACACTAGCTATGTTTCCATCCACCTATTTTATGTGTATTTTCATCATTCACAAAAAACACTGTATGGAAACGCCAAAATGCGCATAAATTCTAAAAATGTGCATAAAAACTTATACGCTCAATTGAGTCGGATAAACTTTTTATCTGGTAAAAAAACGTGCATAAACTAAGGAGGAAACACATTTACCAAATTAATTCCTCGATGCACATCAAAAAAGTCATCTGAAATGCAGTTTTGGTTGTTCTGAAATACCTGCCGTCAAAGTGGTTCAGTACAATTACCTCCTAGAACGGTCTTACACAACAGCAGGCATCCACCTCCGAAAGCAAGATCATTTTATTGCGTTTCGTCTGCACGCTCTGAGGCACATGTAATTTATTATATACAAAATGATCAGTGTTGGATAAGCTACTTGGAAAATGTAGTGAGCTAAGCTAGCAGTTACTCCATATTAAATGAAGCTTCACTACACCCCTGGGAAATGTAGCAAGCTAAGCTACAGCAACATGGCAAAAGAAGTTTTCTACATCTAAGCTATTTTTTTTTTTAAATTTCATTTTTATATTAAACCAATTTAATTCCAAGTCAATGTCTCAGTGATCAATACAACTGTCTATCAAACAGATAGGCAGGCATAATTACTCAGTTCAATTGTTTATTCAACAACTGTTCCAAACCAAACCAAGTGTGTGCATCTTTCCATCAAGTAAATTTCTCACGCGTCAGCCCAAGGATTGGTACGTGATATCACTGCCCAGTTGTCCATAAAAAGGTGGCGGTAATGCATCAAAAAGCTGGTTGCCAAACGCCGTAAAACATGAAGTAGTAGTCACCATCATACGGAAGTACTTATGTCGGCTTCACAGGTCCGTGTTATCCAGGATTAGTGATCCTTAGCAGTTGTATTTCCGATTTGAGATTGAGCTACAGAAATGCTTGAGAAAATAGCTTGTGTGGACGCAACCGCACTACTTGATCAACAAAAGAGCTTCGCTACTGAAAAGCTATTTGATACAGAAAACAAAACAAACCTCTCCATTGAGAAATTTAGTTAAACTAGTAACGTCACTTCTTGTAGCGATGCTACTGCCCAACACTAGAAATAATTATACAAAGTGGCTTCTCCTACTGCAGCAATTTCCATTATTCTTACTGATATTTAGGGCCAGTTTAACAGGAAGTGGCGATTTTGTTCTATTCGGCTCACTGGATGGAAACGCTGCTTTATTCGCAAATGTTTTTTATGCAATATTTAAATTTTGCACCTTTGTCAAGTCAAGTCAAGTCATCTTCATTTATATAGCGCTTTTAACAATGTAGATTGTTTCAAAGCAGCTTTACAGAGATAAACGTATAATTTAAGGTAACAGAGATTGTTTTGGCTTTATAGCGGTTCTTTAATAAAGTTATTTTCCAGCTAAGGTAGTAGTCACTTGTATGGAAACATAGCTACTAATCAAAACAAATTTCAGTGTAAATTGTTCGCAAAACCATTCTTACATAAATCAATGTTTTTATGTAACAATTTACATAAGAATGGTTTTGTAAACGTGTTGTGTAGAAATTTGTTCTGCTCGTAATGAGGACGAAAGACTGTGGTTGCATGCTAGTTTGCATATATATGTTTGAAAAACATTCATTGCATTGCTGGTGGTAAAGTTGTTACTTTAAAGTTAGTTTTAAATAAGAACACTAGGAATGGGACTTACTAACACACACAAAGCAAATTTCAGTGTAAATTGTTTGCATTCTTATGTAAATCACCATTCACAGAGAATTTGATCTGCTTGAGCCTCGATAATGAGCTCCAAACATATGCCAATTGCCTTACATCTATAACATACAGTGTTCTTAGTTGCTAATTGTTAAAGTATGGTTTAAATCTATATAGTAGTAGTGGTCCACCACCTGGACGCCTTTAATGTCTTGTTTTCAATGTACTACGATTTGGGACTCACATATCCTAATCTAACCCATACTATAGTGCAGAGAGTATGCAGGATTCAGCCTGGGTCTGGTAAAGCATTATATAGGATTTAAGCAATGGCTGATGCTAACATGCAAAACAAGAATGCAATCAATTTACCATCAACTGTACAATTACAAGGACAATCTACAATATTCACAAAGGAAAGACAACAACAGCCCAGACACATGAATGACAGAAACATACACTCAGACTAAAAACTTGACTATACTGGTCCATTCAGCTCTGTTACCACAACAAATCTAAAATTACTAGACTCCAACTGAGCGTGCATGTGCTTACTGTTGAGCTTTAAAACAAAAAAACATCCAAAAATAAAGTCTGTATATAGTCCATACAACACTGAAATATGAACCACATAAAAGAGAGCTCACAGACTGGCTGTCTTGGAAATATTTTAAAGGATGGACGGCAAAAGCAAAAATATCAAAGCCCTGCTGATATTGAGCTTTTTTATTTATTAGGCTTTGTTACCTCAAAAAATCTGTGGACAAACGCCAAACTCTGGCATCATCTGTGTGCTAATTAACATGGGAAACTCATCTGCGTACAATTTAAGTGGTTTACGATGTTTGGTTGTTGGTGCAACATTACAATCGGCGGGCCTGATAACAACCACTTCCGATTCCCCTGAAAGAATCCAACTTCGTTCGAAACAATCTATCAGTCTAATTGCTGTGCTTGTCATTGATGAAAAAAAGGTATGCAATTGATGAGTGGCTTTGGTCTGGAAGCTCATCCAGCGTCCCGCTAGCGTTGAGCCAAGAAATCAGCTTTAGATGACCCAGAACTAGCGATGAAATCTCCCCAAAAACACTTTCTTTATTCCTGCTTATGTTAAGTCCTGAGGGCTATTAAAGTTCATTGGCCAATGTTAATTCATTAGTATGTATTGCCCCAATTTTCCATAAATAACATGTGACAGAGCAGACTGCTCTTCTTTGAAAGCCACCGAGTTCATTAACGTTCAAAAATGGAGCACAAAGAATAAATAAATACATAATCCAAGTTAAAAATGAATACGAATCTGTACACTCAAGTCAAATGAGGTGATAGCAGCATGTTAACCTTTGGAGGGGACGCTCTATAACAGATTATAAAAGAAGTTTGAACAACACAGCCTCTGTATGTCACACACCTCATTTATTTTGGTGGTACCTAAACGCCAAGTGGATTATCTTAACTACATGTTCTGACATCATATGGATGGGCCATCAGCCATTTGCTTGACACAAAAATGTGCAATGAAGCTTGGTTTTGCCTTGAGCCTAACTTCAGTCGTAGGCATGCTGATGGAAATCTCACCCCCACAAGATATATCATGCCAAGTTAAACATTGTTTAATGTGTCTTGACTGATCACGATGTATTTGCATGTTTTATATTAAGTTAAATATATGATGTACATTATATAAGAATGCGATTTGAGAGCTAGAATAAATGGCAATATTTCAATCTCTTAGGCACCGGTGGAGGTGCGACAGGCAGAAATGCCCAGCAGGTTTCACCATCTACCTGTATGTTAAACTGAAAACATTTGTAATACAGCACATGAGTCATATGGACTATTTTTATGATAATTAAGTAGATTTTTGTGGGGATAAATAGTGTGATTACTATTTTCATTGTAGGGAAAAGAGCAGCTTAAACAGTCTACTAAATATCTCCTTTTGTGTTCTTTGAAAGGGAAAAAAAATGAAAGTTGATGTCAGAATGCCAGAGTGTTGCTATGTGGTTGCTAAGGTGTTCTGGCTGGTTGGTGCATTGCTATGCTGTTGTCACTGGCCCAAATTAATAGAACGAAAACAATATTCCCGCTCTACAAATGGCTTGGGTTTCCTCCTTAAATGTATACAATAACGGGATTTGTCACACATTTTATCGTCCACCTTGAAAATATCACAAGACCCATCACTCCTAATACAAGCCACATGACTTGAGATATCATTTCCGCAGAATTGTACATATTAAGATACTTTACAGGAAATACAGGAAATTTACATACTTTTTACAGGAAAATAGTATACCATTTCAGTCTTTGGGCCAGATTTACTAAACAGGGCAAATTAGTGTAAGAGCGCAATTCTATAAAAGCACAGATGAGAGTGGAAAGTTCGGCATGTGATCTACTGAAAACATACCAAGAGCAGGGCAAATTAGCGTCTGGTTTAAGACATGCTTTTTTGGGGTGTAAAATAATGGCGCAAACACTAGTAGATTGACTAGCGCAAACCTTAGTAAATCACCTTGCATGATTCATTTAAATACTCTCCTCCCACAAATTTTGCATCTGAAAGGGAAACTCCTATAAATGCATATGCAATAAGGTCAGCCGCAAAAATCATTGTGTGTTTGTGAGAGAGAGTTTAAAGGGACTGCAGTGAAGACAGAAAGGAAACAAGCAAAAAAACTGAGAGGGCAGGAGACACGCTGTGATGAGTTCGGTCCAGAGCCATTATTAGAGTAATGAGAACTACACAGGGGAAATATTGGCATGGACCCAGACAGCTGAATGAGAGAGAGAGAGAGAGAGAGAGAGAGAGAGAGAGAGAGAGAGAGGGGGGGGTAGCTGAGGTGAGAGGTTACATAAGGAAACGGGACTGTCTGGACACAGATTTCATTCCATACGCTATTTAAAAGGCCATCTGGTGGCCACAATCTCAAACTCCTCTCCACATCTGCTCTTCATTCCCCATCCTCATTCTTTTATCCTTTCCTTCCTCATTTATTCCTACAGTATATTATCTCTAAACACTCTTAACATGTAGTAGCAATCCAAATCATCAAATAATACTTACAATATCCCAGCACCATCCTCGTTCACACTTGATCAGTAATTATTAACTTCAGCCTCTGATGTGACACTTCCAACTTTTATGCCATCAGTTATTATTATAGGATGTGCTCCAAGACTCATCTCAATGTGGATTTGTTTAGTAATGCCTATTTTTTTATTTTATTCTAGGCCTATTTGTTCACGTTCCATGGCTCAGAGAAGCTGTTTATATAAATCTGTTTGCATATGCATAACCACTGTAGACAAGACACACAAAAACATGTCTTTTATGGGGTTTTCACTAGTATGATGTATGTGTAATTGCAAGCAAAAATGCATACATCCATACAAATTCAAAATAGTCTACACATTGGTGTGACTTTTAACATGGGAAAACATCCAGACAAACTCTACAAGTGCTGTGGTAGGTTTGAGAGTTTACGGTCTTGATGCTGGAAATTTATTACTCATATAAAGTTCAGCAATTAACTGCCTTCTATTTATGCAATTATGGATTACAGCAAAATATGTAATTATACACTACTGTACAACTTCTGCAGCCACAAAAGTCATGTATGTTTTGCAGGAGGGGTTTCAATATGCACCATCTGGTTTGATTAAAAGAACTGCTTGAGAAAATATACTACAATAACAGTTACTTTAATAAATCTTATAGAAATATTTAACCCCCCATTTTAAGGCTGTGCATCATATAGAGGAAGGAATAAAACCTCGTAAATATTACATCAAGAATATTCCACATAACTCATGAAGTGAAATAACAGAGATATACACACACACAAGACATCAGAGTTAAAAAATCTGCAAGCTGCTGGTGAACGGTAGCTTTCCCAAAGAAACCCAGACACTGATAAGCAAACAAACAGTGTAACCTAGTTGTAACTGTAACTGTACATGGTTGTAACCTGGCACTGCCAACTGTTTACTTTCCTGGAATATCCACACTAGCTTTCAGTGACAGGACTGAGCACGCATTATTGGAAATTGCCAAAAGGAGAGAGCAGAGGAAAAGATGGGAGGTATGGATGCAGGTTGCCAGCGAAGAATTTCTGAGATTCCAGTACCTGACCTGACCTCTGTAAGTGACCTCCCAACGTGACTTACCTGGGAGGCTTCCTTTATGAGCAACCAGGGGACAGTAAATCTACGAATAAAAGCTTAAAACTGGCTCAGTGTCATGTACAGGAATTATGTACAGGAATATATATACAGTCTGTCAAGCAATTTTCTTTTAAATGAGCATTTTTATCAGGCTCCTATATTTAGGTTCAGTAATTTCACTTTATTTACAATGAAAAGTTTATTAGTTAGTTATTGAAATGCCTTATTTTCAAAAATGTCACTGCCATTTTTATGTTTTTAATTTTAATCTTATCAATGTAAAAGAACATTTTATGTCTTATAAAGATATAAGATAGGCTATGTATATATATATATATATATATATATATACACACACATTAAAAATAAATTAAAACTTGTTACCTAAATTTGGCAGTGTAAAAAAAAAAAAAAAAAACTTGCAAGGTTTGGATACCAAATACATTAAAAAAAATGACTGAAGCAGCAAGACATTTCTCACACTTTTATGAAGTACCAATATAACCACCTGATATGCAAGTCAAACTATACTCTACTAGTGATATCATCCCATTACCACACTTGTGCACTATGAAAAATAAAGAAACTTCACTTGTGCTAAAACTTGCATATGTAACAGTACAGACACACTGTTTATTGCACTTCTCTCTGACAGCAAATGTCAGCCCTTAACTGATGCATGCATGGATAGAAGTGCTAACATCACATAAAATCTAGTTGCAACTGTACAGACATCTTCAGACACAACTGTAAGCTGTTTGTGCAAATTGTGATTAAGTACAACAGCCAAGTCCACAATAATTCATGCACAGAAGCATCAAGTGGATAGATTGAACCCTCACCTTGCAAGCAGCGCTGAAACTCCCAGCAGCTCAGTGTGTGTGTGTGTGTGTGTTCCTGTCCCGCTCCTCTCACTCTCACTCTCGCTCTCAAACTGACGCCTCATCCACAACTCAACGCACAGCTCTCATTACACTCATATGCAAGGAGAGGGCGAAAGAGAGAAGAAAACTAGTGTAGAGAGAGAGAACTTAGCCCAGCCCAAAAAGATAAGTGAAGCTGGCAAGATTGTCCCAAGCTTGAGAAACCTTTTTTGGGTTACTCATTTCTACCTTCATTTCCGACTCTCTGCTAACTTTTTCCCTCCAAAGCCTCAAAACATCTAGTGCTTCCACCTCTCAATCTATCAGCTCTCTGGAGTAGCTTTTCCTCTGCAAACGTTGTTTGTGTCTAGGCTTCACTCTCCACTCCTTTACACGCGTTCTCTCTCTCTCAGCAGCTGGAAAAGGGAAACACACCTGCCCGATTCTTATTAAAGGAGGTGATGACTCCCTATGAGGAGAACTTGCTGAAATCCTCTTCCTTTTTTCCTTTTCTTTTCACGAAAACTGATGACAGATTCTCATTTGCTTGTACTAGGGAAAATTGTTCTCTATATCACTGTTGTTCATCTTCCTTTCCTTTCTTTAGTTTCCTTTTGGATTTTTATCACATTTAATTTGGGATTGGGAAACAAAGCAAACTGGATTTGAGGACTGTGCCTAAATGATTATTAGCGTTACATTACCTGACAGTAGATATTAAGAATTTTGAAACCATTTTACCTGACGTTTCCAAGATTAGCACTTTTGCACTTTCAACAAATCCTCATCCATTTCATCCAGCTAAAACGTTACCTTGGTGGCATATATCAGTAAACAGAATTTGCAGCAATGTTTATTACACCATAGCAAGTCAAATCTTTGTCAACAAATCATAAAATCCATATTTGCATGATCAACAAATGCAATATGTAATGTAACAACTAAAGAGGGCCAATAACTGAACCCTGGGGGACACCTTGATTTGGGGAGCAGTAGATTTGTAATTCTGAATAGGAATAAATATATTCTGCCAATTAGCTAGGACGTAAACCAGGAGAGAGCTGTACCAGTGGTTCCAGTTCGCTCCGTGCACAATATGGCGACCGTTGACGTTCGAACTTGAGTGTGTGGGCCAGTACTTCCAGTGAAAACTTCCGGTGATCTGACAGCGGGAGCGAGAGACAACAGCGACCGAGTTCCATTACCAGAGAGATCATTTTTCACAATGAGTGTTTTTAGGATTCAAGAGAGGTGACTTGCCTTTCAGAGGGTGACAGCCTCAGCACTTCATTGTTGTGTGCCGTTAGCTTTCATGCATTCCCCGCTGACGCTGTGGTACGGGCTGAGTAGATGCAGAAGATCCGGAGGGATGACTTCAACCCGACCAGATTTTTAAATGCATATAATTTTCAGTGTATTTCACCTGTGCGTTTCTATGCTTTCTATTACTACATTTATTTTGTGCAAGTGAGATGAGTAAAAACCATCTGTTTCATAAATCATTATCTGTCTGGTGTTTATAAGCAGAACATACAGTATTTTACTATGTGTAAAATATACACAAACTTAGCTATATTAAATTATTTGTGGTACCTACAGTTAAAAATGTAAATGTAAAATATGTGATGATAATATTGATCGAGCAATTGATGCAAGTAAGTGAAAATATATGCGCAGAATTGAGAAAATAGTATTTATGGAGACAAATTGTGGCCTATCACAGGGCAACCGTGTGAATGTTCACGGTGCATTTTATGCAAACAACTCTAATCATAGTTGTAACTCTATATTCGCAGTAGGTATAATTGTCATTGCGTATGCGTAATGCATGAGTCAAATACAATCTTCTGTTCGTGAACAGCTGTATTTCATTCATTAATCTGACTATGCATCCGTGCATTTAATTGCCATTGGCTCGTGTGATAGTAATATGGATCTTAGTAGTATTTTAAGTGATATAATTGATTCTATAAACAACTATAAGAGATCATTTTTGGCTTTCTCCGGCTCCCTGCACCGGGCGTAATGCGAAACCGGAAGTGTCTACCCCCACACTCGCTGATCGGAAATCCAACATGGCGGCCACGTGCAACTAGCCTATAACAAAATAGAGCAGCATTACACTACTAGAGGTACCAGAATAGACAGAGAGGAGATCATTGACAACCAAGAGGAGAGCCATCTCAGTACTGTGCATTGGACTAGAAATAGGAGGAAGTGTATATATATGAAGCAAAAATTCTTTCCTGGGGGTATGAACAGGTGGGAGAGATCATGTATTGGTCTATAATTACAGAAATTGAATGGGTCTAAGCCCGATTTCTTAATAAATGCAAGCATTTTCTTTTTAAATTATACTTACAGTGCAACAAAAGCAAGACAGTTTATCAAGAGAAAAGTAATAACAGACACTTCGACAGAAACAAAGCATTTGGCGAGAGATCTAATGTGAACGAACTTTGCAGAAAAGTTAGATATAATTAACTTATTGTGAGGAAAAGAGTGTTCATACTTTTCAGAGGCAGATATAGCATGAACAGGGGTCTGGGTGAGCCTACAGATGTTAAGGCAACTGTAGGAGTTTCCTGCAGATGTTTAATGACCAGAGGTTATCATGACTCAGATATTTCCATGGTGAATAGTAAGAGTATTGAGAGCATCAGAACTGACATCTGTACTGTAGCTGGATAGATGGACGCTGTTGCAATAGGATTTTAGAGAATGGAGACTTACTGAACAACTGTACTGGATAGATGGTGAGCAGATAAGGTGATCCTTTGGCAATATGTAAAATCCAAGTCTGGCTAATGATTAGTTCCAGAAAATGTAATTATTCAAACCAACCAAGTAGAAGGTACAAATTCAAAAACAAAACACTATGCAAACCAACAGCACCATGTGAGCAGCAGCTGCCACTTCGGGATGCTCAGGGAATAACTGGCATCATATCTCATCACATAAATTGGTGTTTCTTCAACTATCTTCGATGGGCACTTATGGTCTTTTAGACTTTAAAATACTTTTCACAAATGTAATTTGTCCACCAACAATGACATTGATCTTTTTTTTTTTTCCTGAAACATCATTAACATTTCCACCACATTGTAATTTGCATCGTATAACAAACCATGTTTTAAAACCATTCTTAGATGGAAATTATATTTTAAATGAGTTTGGAAGAAAATGTCCAACTCCTTTGTGTTAGAAAGGCTCATTTCATAGCTTAGCATTTTATGTACAGTTTATGAAATAGATACAGTTGCACACTTCTTTCAAAATACAGCTATTTTTTAACTTGGAAATAAGGCCACAAATGAACTGCGAACTTTCATAAAAGTATAAATAAATAATTTTCAATAAATATTGTAAAGGTTTACAATTTTCTTCACTCTTTGTTCAAACTATCATAGTTTAAATAATAATAATTCATATATTTATCATGGATAGATAAATTGGAGAGTAGACTGTAAGCAAAGTAGGTGAAAGAGAGAGGGGTGGAATCAGAGAGGACCATGAAGCGCAACCACACCATGCATACGGGCTCGTTCACACAGAACGCATTTTTGCGAGGTCTCGAGTTTTTTCAAAAGTTAAACTGATTTTAACTCGAGCGCCACGTTTTTAGGACGCTGTGCCATGCGGACATGTATTTATACATGTCCGTCTAGCGTGTTTACATAGAAAAACAAAGGAAAAGTAGCGCATTTGAATGGAAAAACGTGTTCTGTGAGCAGCCCATGAGGCTACTACTCGAGCAAGACACTTACTTCATGTTGTAACTTCAAGTTCTTCATGGGAACAATACGTTTGTTGTAAGTTACTTTGGATAAAAGTGTCAGCTAAACTACAACTGGATGGGCTCATGCATTGGGGAGCAGGTCCAGAGGAGCAAGGCCAGCCGGTCATCATCCAGAGGTACACTCAGCTTCCTGGAACATGCATGTGTGATCCAGGTTAAGCAAGTGAGAGATGCAATGGTGGGCTCATGGCAGCGGTGACTGGTGTACAATAAGCTCCATATGTGCCTAAGCACACGCTGCCAAAAGATCTGTTTTCTCGCGGTCACATGCTGGGATATTGGACGAGAGCCAATGATAAGAGGGACGGGGCTACAATAATTGAAATTTGCACAGGCCCTCCTATCAGACAAAGAAGTGTTTAAAAATGTTACTTTTTATCACATGCATAAACAATGCACAAAGTGGTAAAATAAGTGTTTATAGACACTTTATGAGTGATCTGAGGTATGGGTAAAAAAAAATAAAAATGTAGCACATCATTGCCACATAGGTAAATATGCTTTTGGGAAATGCTAACTTGAATAAAAAGTTTCTTTCATTTAACTCAAGTTGAACTTGTTTCAGGAACAGGGGGTCTGTTTTTGATCTCAATTTCGATCTCTCTTTTTTTTCAAGCTAAATGCTCAATTTTTATCCAGTGTTTTTCTTATTTCATTCTTTCCAATGTTTTGAACTTTGTGGAGTGTTAAAACATAAATGGATGAGATACTGTCAAATGGCAGACACATGGCGTAGTTCTGGAAAACAAATTAACAAATGTTTTACAAAGCCGAAGCCAGGTTGGTAAAACTCAATCAGATGCAATTCTGCTTGGCTGCCCATAACAGATTTCTTGGTTAAATCCACATAATCCAGTTTTAACATCCATTACGGAGCCAGCTGTTATCAGTCGATTTCCACTCACTATATTGACTATTTTTGCTGGAATCAAAGTAGCAGTTATTGTTCAAGAAACAAAGCCTTGACATAAACTAAAGCAGAACTTGGTTTTGGCTGTGAGACAGGCTTCATGATCACATAGTCATAGAATGTTAATAACAGGAATCTAGAATACTTTTTACTGTTTCATTGTATAATGTCTTTGAAAAGTCCTTAATTACGATTCAACTTTATTTTACACAAAGTAGTATGCGATTTTGGTTGAACTTCCCAATGAATTTCAAGTTCATGACATATATCATTAAAGGTAACATTTACTTACAATATTTTCACCGATCTAGTTTTAATGTAAATATAATTAGGAGTATAACAGACTATAGAGGAATATAGAAATGGTCAGCAAGTAATCTTTTCAGTAAAATCATGTTTACACACATACTGTTTACGTGGCTATAATATTGAAATAACGACTGTGAAGAGACGACTCGACGCCTGATAAGAGACGACTTGACGCTGGCGATATGTTTATGCCCTAAATTAATGCATGTTTAACTAACTGTATTTTTCTATGTACATTTCTGAAATGCACTTTCTGTAAAGCTGCTTTGAAACAATATGTATTGTGAAAAGCACTATACAAATAAATTTGAATTGAATTGAATTGAATTGAATTGAAATAACTAATTGTGACTCTAGGCCTTCCTTCCTGCAAAACTGTGGTTCTCATGCATAGCTTGAGACTGCAGACTGACTGGATATGGTTGGATATAGAGTGATTAACCCTTTAGCAGGTGTACATGTAGATGTTGCCCAACAATCTGAACTCAAGCAATAGTGTTACGGAAGAAGAATCTGCTCAGATGCATAAGGAATGTGACAGATGAAGTCTGGTTTTCAGCTGTGATTGTGCAGCACTATACTGTTCCCTGAGGACACTTGCAATGAATGCAGCATTATTTATTGTGTGAATCCCTCCTCTGATTGTGTTCACCATCAGTCAAAGCTGTCACTAATAGGAATGGATGTGATATGACAGGATGTGGAAAGATAAGTCTTCTTTGGCCCTCACATCCAGATATAATGCTTGAACACCTCAAACTCCCTGCAGAGGAAGTTTAAGATGCATAAAAGACATGATTTGGCTATATCTAAATGCATCTGGTTGTTCAGGCCACATATAAAAATGTTACTCCTGCCAAGTGGAATTATGTCAGCATACAGAAGTTTAGGAGTCCTACAGAACTAAGCAAGCTACCACAGATGAGACACATGAACAAAGAAACCTCAAAAGCCAAACACTAATTACCATATCGGATGGACAGACAGACAGACACAAAGTCTAGATAGATAGATAGATAGATAGATAGATAGATAGATAGATAGATAGATAGATAGATAGATAGATAGATAGATAGATAGATAGATAGATAGATAGATAGATAGATAGATAGATAGATAGATAGATAGATAGATAGATAAAAAACCTCAAAAGCCAGACATTAATTACCATATTGGATGGACAGATAGACGCATAGAGTCAGATAGATAGATTGATAGATAGAAAACTCAAAAGCCAAACACTAATTACCATATCGGATGGATGGATGGATGGATGGATGGATGGATGGATGGATGGATGGATGGATGGATGGATGGATGGATGGATGGAAAAAACTCAAAAGCCAAACACTAATTACCATATTGGATGGACAAATAGACGGATGGATGTATGGATAAAAAAAAATAAAAAACTCAAAAGCCAAACACTAATTACCATATGGGATGGACAGATAAACACAGCAAGTCAGACAGATGGATGGATGGATGGATGGATGAATGGATGGATGGATAAAAAAACTCAAAAGCCAAACACTAATTACCATATTGGATGGACAAATAGACGGATGGATGTATGGATAAAAAATAAAAAAAAACTCAAAAGCCAAACACTAATTACCATATGGGATGGACAGATAAACAGCAAGTCAGATAGATAGATAGATAGATAGATAGATAGATAGATAGATAGATAGATAGATAGATAGATAGATAGATAGATAGATAGATAGATAGATAGATAGATAGATAGATAGATAGATTAGAGTCTATCTTTGCTAGTAAAAACAAGTGGCACAGTTTACCCCACTCTTCTCCACTTTATGGAAGCATTTGCTCATTTCAGTAGCGGCGCCTTGAGTTATAACCAATTCATGATGCGATTGCTGTGGTTGGTAATCAAAGGCGAGATGGTCGTTATTGTTTATTAAGGCCTTTGACTTATGGACTGTGGCTTCATATGGTGGGTTCCTGCACAGTTCAGCTCTCACAATCAGTCTTGTGCCCCCGGTCCTCGACATCACCACAGATCCTAATTAAAAGCAGACAGAGGGCTGCATTGTCTGCTGTACAAAACAGTGGCTCTAGCACAAGACGTGAAGAGCGCGGTGGGGCCTTTATACTGTTTATTGCCCTTTATAGAGCTAAATATCTGGACTTATTCTCTCCTACATACCGGTTGTCTCTCTCGCTATCCTGAAGAAACATGTGCTGTCCATGTGCACACACACACACACACAGCATACAGTCTGCTGTGCATTAGACAGGCAGATGGGACGGTTAGTCAGCCAGGTGGGTATTAAAGGTGTTTGTCGGAATGTCAGAGCGTATCAAAGCCCAGCACATTCCAGCAGTGCACATTAAACACAGACAGCGCTTATCTTACACAGGAATAGAAAAAAGCTAGGAATCCATCAGTGCAAAAAAAAAAAAAAAAGCAAACATTTAGGGTTCTGGCCACTCTAAAACCATAATGAAAAGTAAAAGTGTAATGTTTAAAGATATCCTGTCATGAGAAATCAAATCCTTTGAAAGGAAAGATATTAACATTCTATGAAAACATACTGTAACTTTCAGAATAAATACCATCAATCTACGCTCCATACACCTAAATGACAAATAAAAAAACTGGAAAAATTACATTGCATAAGTATTCATACCCTTTTCTGGGACACTTGAAATTTAGCTCAAGAGCATTCCAATCCCACTTGCAGATGTTACTACACTTCAAGTGGAGTTAACCTGTGGAAAATTCAATTGAATGGGTATGATTTGGAAAAGGCGCACACCTCTCAATAAAGGTCATGCATATAAAAAGAACTGCCTGAGAGACAGGTTTATATCAAGACACAGATCTGGGGAAGACTACAAAGAAAAGTCTGTTGAATTGAAGGTTAACAAAAGCATGTAGCCTCAAGTTTGGAACAACCAATACTCTTCCTCCTGGCCAAACTGAGCAATCAATGGAGAAGGGCCTTGGTTAGAGTGGTGACCAAGAAACTCTGTGTGAGCTTCATGGTCATATATGGAGATGGGAGAAATGTACAGAAGGACAAACATCACTGCAACATTCCACTGATCTGGGCTTTATGGCAAAGTGGCCGGACTCAAGCCTCTCCTCAGTTAAGAGACATGAAAACCCACTTGGAATTTGCAACAACAACAAAAAAGGCATCTAAAGGACTCTCAGACTGTACAATCTTTTCTGGTCTGATGAACCTCAGTTCCAAGCATCATGTATGGAGGAAACCAGGCACTGCTCATCACCTGCCCAATACCATCCCAACAGTAAAGTATGGTGGAGGCGGCAGCATCATGCTGTGGGGTGTTTTTCAGAGAAAGGGACTGGGGGACTCGTCAGGGTAGAAGGAAAGTTCAACACAGCAAAAGATAGAGATAGCCTTAATGAAAACCTAGTCCATTAACCCAAGACTGGGCAGAAGGTTCACCTTCCAACAGGACAATGACACTAGAACACTAGACAAAATCTAAGTTCCATGCCAAATAAGTAGGACAATGACTTCAGGTTACAGCTTGAGCCAAATATCAACTGTGTGAATAAAAAAGCTGAACTGACAAGTCAAAATTGTATTAGTATTATGTTAAATAGTCAGCTTCATATGTGTAGATTCCCCTTAAAAGAGCCCCATAATGTAAGTTTGACTGACAGGTTGAAGATTAGATCAGTGATTGGTTGAAAAGAGGGTTCTCCTAAGGGTCAATGTTTCAAATCACACCTGCTTCCCTTATATTCTTGCTCTCGGCAAAAGCAAGCCAGTCCAGACAAGCAATAAATGAACCTGAATTGTTATTCACAGCCCTCTGCACATTCACAGAAAGACTTTTTTAGGTAAGCGAAGACTTATTTACATTTTGCTCTATTCCTTTTAAAAAAATAAAATGGTAGAGAAGAAAAAGAGAATTAAAAGGTTTCTAGTCCATATTGGCAAATAACTGCCAGGGTTTCCTTTCAAAGAAACGCTGCAATGTTAGACATGCAATGAACATCCACGGCTGGTGTTTTTCAAGTACAACAAGAGCTGACTTGGTTAACATGTTGACTAATAGCTTTGTCCTTGATGCATATCGCGTTTTGAACTTTCTTTTAGGGGTTTTGAGGATCAAGAACTTGAAGATGGGGCACCAGGAGGGGTTGAGAGTGGAAAGCCATGTATGAATCTTCATTCTAATGTCACTCGTAGCATGCATCAGTTCATGAGTTCAACGCAAGTGTCACTTATGAGGTTACAGCATGCTTTTGTAATGCAGGACAACATGCTTCAGATGTATTACGAATCCAGAGGTATTTGAATGTCATGTTTAAACCAGTTCTAGATGGGCCTTGACCTTTATCAGTCATATATTGGCAGATTTTAAGCAAAACAGCCAGAAAACAATTCAAAACATCTCATTTTTTTGCAGCTGTAGGGATTGAGTTTCAGGCAGATTATGGGTATCATCCGTCCTGACCTTTTGGCAACGGCAAAAAGGAAACAGGCTGTTGTCGGCTACTTTGGTTTGTTTGCAGTCTAAAATGAAACTTACGATAATGAACTTCAGATGCCATTGGAAAGCTAGGTGTGCTGGCACTGCCAGGATGCTGAGGTGGCACTTTGAGTCAGAGCAACACATATATACTTACTGAATTATGCTTTCCACGGCCTGTTTGGGAAACCAGAGAGAAAAACCATCATCTGCATCTCAGTATGCCTCGCCATCAGGCGCGACGAGAACAATAAAACAGAGACATGTGACCAATCTGCTTCCATTTAGAAGAGAGCATTTGGCCTAGAGATAAAGCACTCCCATATGACTTGTTCTCTTCTGCTTTAAAGTTATTAATTGGAAGCGAGTCAATTGATTGTGATGTTCCAAGCGCTGATGTTAGAGCGAGTGAGGAGAGGAGAGAACTGCTGTGCTAAGGCCTGCTGACACCTATTTTTCTGAATTTTCCACACAAAAAAAAAACACGTTATTTAACAAAACAATGAGTTCTCAGTGAGTTTGAAATAGTGTATTTTTTTATTTATTAGCGATTTACAAAAAGTTATTCAACTCAATGAGGCAATAATATGAGAAGTGCTAAAGAAGTGACATCTAGCTAAACATGAACGGTTTTTGTTTACAAGAATATATATATTTTATTACATAAGTCTAAAATTTCAGATATGGGATTCAGCTGAAGAATTGTGGTATTGAAAACTTTTTTCTTTTTTTTTAAATTTGGTGCCTAACTTCCATTTCCATACTAAAAGGAGCAAAAATATTATCATACTTGTTAAAAATATTATAAAGCAGATTCAGCTGAACAATTAATTGCGTTATATAAATGTCTTGGTTTTGTACAAAATTGTGAAAAAGTGTAATACTTTTGTCATTTAGTCATATGAGATTTGGTACGAACAGGACTTCAGTAGCACTACTAACTACCGAATGGAGTAGCAACAAATTAAAAGAATAGAAATAATGAAAATTGTTTGTTTAACTATTAAGTCTAAAATGCCAAATAGGAATTCTGTTATTCAGAGAATGTCAAAAATGTGCTGCTGTGGACGCCAATTTAGTTATTGTTAGAGTAATTGTTCTTGGAGTAAATGGGCCTTAAAACTTTATATTAAAATACCTTTAGAATTGTAATTAGAATGTAATACCCTCACCTATACAAAATACAAGACAAATAAATGTTGACAGGTTAACTGTACAGTCCGAAATGTCAGATAAACGATTCAGATTCAATAAAAAAAAGAAAGAAAAAGAAAACAGCACAATAAATAATTCATAACGTTTGTTCATTGCAATTCTTTTGAAAAGACACCACGACGCCTTGGCTTCACTTTTTCACACTCTCCTGCATAAATCACTTGATCTGGTCCCTTTCAGTGATCAGATGATCCATTCATCACACAGCTCAACTTCTGAAACACACACACACCACAGCAGCTGATTTATTATTTCTGTTAACCCCCCCTTCAGCAAATTAAATAATTCATGAATTAACCAACTTTGGAATATATTGTCCAGCTCTAATAGACATCGAAGACCCCAAGAAACCTACTGCACACGAAACTAGAATTGAATTTTGCCGAATACACTGGGTATTATATTGGTAAAGTGCAAGCAATTCTATAGGAATAGCGAAGGAGTGGGACAGATTTGGACAGTGGAGACAGTGCTCCTAAATGTGGATCCTGCCACATAGATACCCTGGCCACATAGAGACAGAGAATGGACCACAGACCACAGAAACATGCAATTATCCCAAACAAGGAGGACTGGCCAAGCTCTTCCCACTGTGATGGACAACAACAGCACATATACATGAGCATGAGCGCAAACACACTGAACATACAAGAGCAGCCACATGACTCTAAATCATCACCTCTATAAATGCCTTTCATAATTATAAACAAACAAACGCACGCGTTAAAACAGATTTTGGGTGGTGACCCAACACAGTACCAAAATGATCATCCAAAAGTACACACAATTGTAAGCAATGAAAGGTATTTGAATACATATGTTTTATGTTTCATCCTGTAATTAATCACATTGAAATAAACTAATAAGTTTTTTTTATTATTCCCATTTGATTGAACTTAAATCTATAACTGACCTCTAGTCTACAACAATCATATTTGGCAACTGAGTGTTCTTCTTCCTAAACTTCTTCAATTTAAATCCCTCAAAATGTTCATACAGTCACATTTAAGTTCAATGATGAAGATGCCAAAAGGATCAAATAGCAATAGAATTATTTAATTAAACAAACTAATTCCACAGGAGAGAAACAAAACGAAACGGCGTGCAAGACAAGAACAGTACAGAATAAAGAACTGATCAAACTGAGGGACCACATTAATACGTTTTCGTTTGAAAACGCATATTTTTCTCTCCGCTTTGGCCTTCTGTGACGCACACTGAGACACACAGCGTTTTTGTCCTGCAAAAACAGCCTTTTGAAAACACTTTCCCAAGTGGATACATTTTAAAACTCTGCTTTCGCGTTATAGTGTGGGCTGTGAAAACGATGACGCATGTTTAGTCACGTGACGCACATTGAACCGATAAATATCTCTGTTTATACCACTATTGTGCCTGTTGTGTGCTATTCACTTTCACACTGTTGCCAAAGATATGCTTCTTTGTACACTCTTCATATCACCTGGACGCATCAGTGAATGTGATGCTAAATAAAATGATCCTTAGCAAACTTCGGCAACACCTCCTGCAGCAGACATGCAGAAACTACACATCAGCCTGTGAGCATATGTAGTCATTCCTGACATATCTGCAGCAGTAACTGAGTGTCTGTCACGTTTGCGCTCCGGCACGACACACTGTGCGCTTAGGTGCTGAGGATTACCGAGGTATGTTTCATCAGGCCTGGATGACGTCCAACAATATCTGCCGCAGCTGCTTTTTTCAAGGACTCGCCGAGAGAGAAGGGGAGTTAAGTGATCAAAGACGAGAGAGAAGCTTTGGTTTTTTTACCGAGGCCCACATGTTTTAAATAAGAGCGTCTGCCCACAAGCTGGACACTAGCACATTAGCCGAAGAGGCCAAACAAGTTCCATCATGCTCTCCTTTCTTTATATTCATATCCATCAATGTATGATTTTATCTTTATTTCAACATCCTATCAGTGCTGTATTACCATGTCATAGGTTGGTGTACTGGTGCTTTTTTTAAACATTTTATTGTTACAGCATAGAAGTATGATGTATCTAACTGAGAAGTTGGCCTAAAAATAAATCAGGGCTATGATAAGTTAACTGAAACCAATAAAAATAATTACTTGAATTAAAACCTATTGTAAGAAAACTTATTTTATTTCAGCTTCAAAATGAATAAAAACTATATATCCATTTTTAAAAATCTAAAACTAATAATGACAAAAACAACCAAATTACATGAAACATTTAAAACCAAAATCTATTTCAAAATAATAATAAAAAACTATATTATCTTAATGATACTACAATAACACTAAAGTAAATTAAATGAACCCAAAGGAAGAAAAAAAATCAACCTGCAATATAATATAATATAATATAATATAACATAATATAATATAATATAATATAATATAATATAATATAATATAATATAATATAATATAATATAATATAATATAATATAATATAATATATGGATATGTGGAGCAGGATTTTGGACCCGTGAGATTTCCCTGTGGATGAAATTACCAAGTCAAACAACAAAAAATAGTGACTAGCAAAATGTTGCTTGTAACAGACAAAAGGCCAAATTTACATTAAATTTAGATTTTTTTTGAGTGTTGCTTCATGTTGTGTTGGTGACAGGTTGCTGACACATTTTTTAAACCAACAATAAAAACACAATAAAATTGAACGTACAAGTACTGGCTTGCAACTGATGTCTTTTCAACAAAAGCTATAGTCATCACCTTCTTACATTCCAGGTAGATTTATTAAATGTATGAGTCATTGACACTGCAAAGCCATAATAAAACATCATAAAACAAAATTGAACTATTTTAAGCCACTTTTACTATGTTATCACAGCTCTTCTCACAAGGACACAGTGTCCAGAGGTGTGGTAGACAGCCAGTTCTGTCCAGAATCACAACTGCTCTACCATTTATCACCTTTTTAATGAGAAACTTTATATATGAAAGATATGACTTTCCTTCGAGGCATTCAATGTGTCTTCAATAACTTCAATCGACTTTGCCGCCATCTTTGAGGAAAACAGTGTTAGAACATGCTGATGAGTAGAAGCAGAATATGGTGACAGTTCATGCTGTAATACTATAAAAGTAAAACTATCCACAAGGACTAAATACATTTTACTGGCACTCTAGTTATGTTTTATATAAAGTGTGTTGAACCAAAGTTGAACCATTGATCAAAGTGTTGGCCATCTCTCATTTAAATGCAGTATAATCATCAGCAGACAATGAAAGTCAATAGACAGATCAGAAGTCTGCTTGTGGTGAGGAGGGCAGCGGCCGAAAGGCGTGGGAATGGAACGAGTCGTGCAAGGGTTAATAAGCATCACCTGTGTGACACCGAGTCCCACAGAGGAGCTCCGGAAGGATAAAAGGAGGAGTGACGACAGTTGAAGATGAGAGAAGACCAGGCCTTGACTTTATGTTGTGGTTTTGTTTTAGTTTATGCGGCAGTCTTCAGTGAGGGGCTGCTGCTTTACTTTCATTTTATTGTTTACGTTTGGTTTGTGTGAATGAAGTTGCGTTGAACGTTTCCTGCCTCCTCCTTTCCTGGGTCTTTAACTTTGTTACATTGCTCAAATGAAAATTTCAGGAATAACATAAAGCAACCTAAAAATGTATGGATAGACTTATACATTTTAGATTTCAATGTTTTGATATTTGTACTTTAGACAATTTGACAAATAAGTAACTAAATTGTCATGTTTTTTTAACCCTCTGGAGTCTGAGCTGTTTTCTGGGCCCTGGAGGTGTTCTGACATGCTCTGACATTTGTGCTTTTTTCAGTTATTTATAAACATGTTAATGGCAAAGGTGTAAATTCACTCTATATAGCACAAACAGGGCTACCAAAATATCTGATCAACATGCATGTATATGTTTGAATTTTTAAGAGAATAATGTTTATGCGTGGTTATTGGAAAAAATAAAAATGAAAGTTGCAGAAATAAGGCCACAAAACACATACTAAATATGTGGCAATAAGACTTTTGACTAAAGGATATCATCGCCTATAGTTTTTTCTTCAAAATTATGTGAAAATAGTCTTGCTTTATCGTTCACATAAAACCATACATTGATTTAAATTGATGTAAAACAGGTTTTGCTTGGAAAGCCAATATGCGAGGGGGGCGTGAACGAGGAGTGGTTTACACCCACTCTGCATAATGAGCCATTCACTCAGGTGTGACAACTGACTGAGCCACAATGCAAGGACCATTTAAGATTTTGCTTACATCTATCTTGTAAATATGTTTTGCTATTTTATTAAAAAGGTTACAATTACAACAATTTCAACAATATTTCAAGTGTACTCTTTCTTTGTAAAAAAAAGATTATAGGCCTACATTTTATCTATGTATTCATTACTTTGAATATAGCCAACATTGGAACAGCTAACATCTTAGTTGATGACTTTATTTTTGACAAAAATAGTAGGCTATTTTATATATAGAAATTGCTAAACAAAAGCTTATTTGACGAGGCAGTATATTCTACAGTAAAAACTGTACCCAAATCTACTAAACAAAATGTTGTCTTTCATATTTCACCTGACTGTAACGTTGTTTTCATGAAATACGCTTACACACGCTTAAAATTATGATAATTAAGTGTAAAGATAGGTATTACTGAAAATATTTGGTGTTTGGGGTGAGGATTGGGGTTGATCCATTTATAAAGTAGCTGTTTTTTATTTATTTTTCTGATGTGCACAAATAAGCGACAGGTATCATAAGATTTTCTTCTCCATGTTCCTTTTTTTCTATTCTTTTATTCGTTCATGCATGTAATAATGAATGAATGAATGAATGAATTTATGTATGACTTGTGCAATAAAAAAAAAAATAAATAAATAAAAAAATTTAAAAAATACGATAGGCTATTGACTCGCAATCTTCGCAGTAGGCTAGTGAACGCACCGGAGAAACGCACATTTATTAGCCTACATAGTTTTTTTGTTTTGGATGGTTTTGTTTAGAACCAGCTTTCTGTAAATATATTTCACATTTTTTAGACATGTGAGGCGAGTAGGCTACGGTCTGGTTGATGATCTCCAGTTCAAGCACCTTATGTTGTGATTGCTAGCCTATATTTACTTTAAATACAGGAAATTTGTTAATGAAAAAATATTAAAATTAAGATACAATTGATACAAAACGAAATTCGTTTTAAAGAAAGGATTTGTACTTTCTGTTTTGAGGTCTCTGTGAATGTTTGAAAGTCTTTAGTGCTTTTTAAAAACGCGCTCGCGTCCATAATGGAGAACTGTCACGTAATATTGTTTTTTGCCAGCTGTGGTAAACAGCGCGCATCTATGCCGTTCATTCATTCATAAACAGAAACCCGAGAAGGAAAAACTTACTAGTATTCCTCAGCTCGTATTCCTCGTATTCCTCATTATTCCTCACAGCGCTGCGTTGTAAACAAGTAATGTTCTGAATAAACTTGTGTTTTGGTTTTGTCGAGCTGATGGGGGCGTTCACAGGATTGCGTGGATTACCTCAGCCATTTGCGTTTGAATAGCACGCGCTCTCCGTGGGCGGAGTCACATTACATTTGAATTAGCTCTAATGAGGTCTACTGGAATCGCTCTCTTTTAATACAGATTTCACAAGATGAGAATATTTGTTTTTTATATAAATTACTTCATTAAAAAGAAGAGAATTCAAGCTTCATGCCTGTGTGTCTGAATGCCTGTTTGACTGAGTATTCGCTTTGTTATTGTTTATTTTCGGACGCGTTTCAGAATGGACTACACGGACAGAGAGTAGGCAGAACTCGCTTCGTGTTTATTTTTCTTTATTTGGCAAAAAGCACAACACTATGTTTTTATTGTGAGTATACACAAAAATAATACACATTTAACAGAATCGATTGATGTATGAAACTTGTTTTGTAAAATCAAAGTCAAAAGAGAATTTCGGGTCTCAATCAACTCATAAGGAAAAAAATCGAGCAGATCACGCCGGCGTGATCTCAGACCCCTGAGGGTTAAGCAAACACCATTTTTTGTGTTTTGGGAAATAAGGGGCTGAAGAGGGACAGGTGTGGGTGATTTGTTGTCATGGGTAACTATAGCGACAAACAAGGTAAAAGGCAAAACAGTAGCCAAACACAGGAAGTGAACACAGAAACAATGGGAACTGAGAATACACTTCAACATAAAATTCCTTATAGAATACAAGACACAGCACAGGGACCGTGACATCGCACCGTGATTGCACCGACATCAACAGTGTATCCACCAAACAGGAAGCCTATCTCCAATGCCTAGGAATCCCCTTGGTATCTTCAAATACAACATTCATAACAGCCGTAAAAACTGGCGTTGCATCCATGACGGCTGGAGACTCTGGCGTGGCAGCCATGACGGCTGGAGACTCTGGCGTGGCGGCCATGACGGCTGGACACTCTGGCGTGGCAGCCATGACGGCTGGAGACTCTGGCGTGGCAGCCATGACGGCTGGAGACTCTGGCGTGGTGGCCATGACGGCTGGAGACTCTGGCGTGGCAGCCATGACGGCTGGAGACTCTGGCGTGGCGGCCATGACGGCTGGACACTCTGGCGTGGCGGCCATGACGGCTGGAGACTCTGGCGTGGCAGCCATGACGGCTGGAGACTCTGGCGTGGCGGCCATGACGGCTGGACACTCTGGCGTGGCAGCCATGACGGCTGGACACTCTGGCGTGGCAGCCATGACGGCTGGAGACTCTGGCGTGGCGGCCATGACGGCTGGACACTCTGGCGTGGCGGCCATGACGGCTGGACACTTTGGCGTGGCGGCCATGACGGCTGGAGACTCTGGCGTGGCGGCCATGACGGCTGGAGACTCTGGTGTGGCGGCCATGACGGCTGGACACTCTGCCGTGGCGGCCATGATGGCTGGAGACTCTGGCGTGGCGGCCATGACGGCTGGACACTCTGGCTTGGCGGCCATGGCGGCTGGAGACTCTGGCTTGGCGGCTATGACAGCTGGAAACTTTGGCGTGACGGCCATGGCGGCTGGAGACTCTGCCGTGGCGGCCATGATGGCTGGAGACTCTGCCGTGGCGGCCATGACGGCTGGACACTCTGGCTTGGCGGCCATGGCGGCTGGAGACTCTGGCTTGGCGGCTATGACGGCTGGAGACTCTGGCGTGGCGGCCATGACGGCTGGACACTCTGGCTTGGCGGCTATGACGGCTGGAAACTTTGGCGTGACGGCCATCTCCAGCCAGAGTCTCCAGCCATCAGAGTCTCCAGCTGTCAAGTGAGCCAGGTCCACAAAGTCCTCAATTGGTCGGTCTCCATGACGGAGACGCTTAATTTGTGCTGCTGGATTCATTTTTGGTCAGTCGTTCTGTAACATGTGAGCAGGGACGAGGCAGAGAGAGAGAATCCAGATGCAAGCACAAGTTTATTAGCAGAATAATCCAAGAACAAGAGTATAATCCACAAAGAGAAGGCAGGAACACGCATACAAGGAGCAACGACCGACAAAAAACAACAACCTGAAGCACAGAGATCTAAATAGACAGGTTAACAAGGGGCTAATGAGGGACAGATGTGGGTGATTTGTTGTCATGGGAATTAATGAGGATAACTATAGTGACAAACAAGGTACAAGGCAAAACAGGAGCCAAACACAAGAAGGTGAACACAGAAACAAAGGTAACAGAGAATTCACTTAAACATAAAAATCCTTACAGAACACAAGACACAGCACAGGGATCGTGACACTATTGCTGAGTTCACACTGCACGATTTTCAAAGTAGTCGGGTCACTGTTCTTTTCACACTGCGTGACTATCTGGAGTAACATTCAGTTGCTGCTGTGTTCACACTGCACGATGTATCGGTGACATCGGTTTCACATTGCAGGACTTAACAAAAGAAAGAATCGCAAACTACGTTTCACAACCAAACACACGCGAGAAGTGATAAGGAAATAACGCAAGATCATGCGTGCGTGAGACCGGAGTTCTTGCGCAAGACTGAAATTGTTACTAAAAATTATAGCCTGAAAGAAGATTGCGATCCAAATTGTCTGTGTGCTGATTTGCAGCGAAAAGGAGAAAAAGAAAAACAGCTTATGCAGGAGGGAATGGTTGGGGAGACACGGGGAGCAAGGACTGTGTGTTCTGCAAAGAGAGTTGGGGGTAAATAAATAATTTTGCAATGTGCTGCTGTTGCTGCTGGTCAAGCAAATGTTTGTGTTTTGTTTCTGTTTGATATAATTGTAAATATATCTATTAAAATACTGATATTGTGGTCTAAAACTCTTCCCGAAAATCCCGCTGTCCTGTATCTCGCTCTCTCATTGGCTGTAGGTCATCGCCGATGTAGTTTTCAGTCAGAACACATTCACACAGCAGGATTTTGTGGATTCTCTCAGATCTCGTCTTTGATAATTCATACTGCGTGATTGTCACTCTCGTGAACGAGCACTGATTTGCTTGTGATTTCGGGCATTTGTCGGTGATCTCCCAAAACCTGTCGGCGAGTGAAAATCGGGCCTAAAATCTTCTCAGTTCTCACGCATGCATCGTGGCACTCTCATGAACTCACGTCTAAGGCCCACACAGAAGAAAATTAATAGTTGAATAAAGTCGTTATTTTGGGGGGGGGGGGGTTTGCGCACAAAAAGTATTCTCGTCGTTAAGGTTGAGCCACTGTAGTCACTTTGACTTTTAACAATGTCGCCGCCAGATGCAAATTACCTAGCAGCCTATGAAGGAGTGAGCCAGCTCTCAGATTTCATCAAAAATATCTTAATTTGTGTTCCGAAGATGAACAAAAGTCTTAAGGGGTTGGAACAACATGAGGTTGAGTAATTACTGACAGAATTTTCATTTTTGGGTGAACTAACTCTTTAATGAAGAACTGTCTCGTCTTCTGTCCAAACATATCGCGCCATCTATGTCAGGTGACCTGTAAAATGCGCAAAAACTGTTTCCATTGCAGTTTTGCAAAATATTCCTTTTTCTAATTGCCTGAAAACCCCCCACCTCATGTGAGCGTAAAAACTTTTTTTTTGATATATGGGAGTTTCCAATGGCCGTATTTTCAATTCGAAATTTCAGTTTGCGCAATTTGAAGGGTAATGGAAACGCGGCTTATGTCACCTTAAAATGAAGTGTTACCAAATAAAGTTCCAGTACATATCAATAAAACAATCTTTTCCTGTCTAAATGGGTGGTTCTTTGCAAGAATACGCTCAAATTTGGACCAGACTTGATTCTGCTAGTCAAAGTCTCAATGCATGACACTACTCTGTGCTAATAAAAACACCCTTTAGCACTGACTTTACTCAATATAGAGCACATCCACCCTTAGCTTATGTAAATATACGTACATTAGGTAAACTAACTGAAAACACAGATAGGCCTAAATCTTTTACTGATAGAATCCGTCAAACCTGAATAATACATACTAGCTGCAGTGACAGACACAATCAGGTCACTGTCAGTTATTCCACTGATCTAATATCAGACCCTTTAGTTCTGCATGAATACCTGTATTAAACAGCATGTCTGAAGTATATGAGTTTTCCGCTGACATTCTTCCTGCGGAATAATACAGAGTCATGTTTCAAGTGCTGCAAAAAAGCACCTCCTTCCATGGAGAACTAATGACACGATCTATCTGTCAGTGGATGCAATAACTGTAGGCTGTCACTCAATACTAGGGTCCCGCCCCCTACATGCCCCTCCACTCACCCTGAAGCCTTCTAGACCTGTCAATAACCCTTAAGAAGGGGAGGAGGGGAGGGATTTAAGAGGTGAAAGACAAATATCTCACTCAGCATGACACTGAGTGGTGGGGTTTCCCTCATGTACTGCATGACTAGATTAAACCTCAAGACAGCATATATAATGGAGTCGTCAATAACTACAGCGGATCAGAATACAGGCCTCCAGGTGGTTGTCACAAATGCAAATAAACGCCTATGAGGCTGTTTATACAAGACTGGAATGATGAAGGTTAAAGTTCTGTAATTTGAACATGGTTGTATGTCTATCAACCACTTAGGCATAAAGGACAAAGTGAGAATCAATTTAGAAAAGAGTCTGAGTTGCTTTAAAGCCTATATGAATTCAACCGCCAGCCGAAAAGCACAAAAACTTTTTCTGCATCATATATAGTCATTGACACCAAAAAAAAGAAAAGAAAAACAGCACACGCAAATAAGTGTTGACGATCATTGCACCATTTTAAGTGAATTCACCTGAAGACTTCTCTCAAATCCCATACCAGCACAAATCTCTGCCCTTGAAGCTCCAATAATTTAACCTCTAACCCTCATTTAAAGATTTCTCAGACTGTCAACAAGACTACACACGCTCTCTCAAGCCTCTTCACCTCCCCCCAAAAACAGCACACATTTTATTTTCTTCCCAAGCCACAAGAGTGCGTGAATGATGTGCCTAGCAGAAAGCCTGTTTTCTTAAGTTTGATGCTGATGTCCTGCTTTGAAGCCTGTTTTCTCACAGACAAGTCAGCGACACCCTAACTAGACATGACATATTTTTTTGCTGAAATAGGGTCCCCAACAGGGCACGGCTTATTAATAGACATTTTTCACTTCAGCCAGTGCATTCCTCAAACACAAAGCTTCACTTTGAAGAGAAGATGGATCACAGCAGATAACTTAACATATCTGACATGTGGGAGACAGATTGTGCTTTAGGAGCGTGAAGATGTGAATGCAATTATTTGATTCCACATGATTTCAGACGTATGTCTGATTAAGATCTACAAACATTCAATGGCACAACAAAAAGTTCATTTTTGCAGACAGTGATGTGTGATGTTAATACATAGTAATAATGCTGTAATAATACAGTAATGACAGTCCCGTCACTGACTGTCGCCGTCGGTCTGTCAGCAGAGTCTCTGTTAGTCGTGCATTTCAGATTAACCTTTGGCCTTGCTCTTTGATGAACTTACAAGGGTGTGTTCACAGTATCTCTCAACTACTCTTTATTAAGAACTACGGAACATTTTTTACCCCAAGGCTTTTAAAGGGGGGGGGGAAAAGGTCGCCTATTTAAGGCTTCATCAACCCAAATTAAACTTTTAGTATGAAAAATACAAGCGACACAACGATGACAACTTTAAACTGAACCCTAAATATTGTTCTACAATAAAAAAAAAATTAAAAAGTGGATCTTTTATATGCCACTTCGGATAGGGCTTCTTTCATATGGAGAAAAATAAAATGAAAGAATTATCAATTTATTAATAAAAATAAAATAAAAAACTGACAAAGCAACTGACTTTTTTTTAATAATTAGTTGTTATATTTAAAAACATGAATTAAATATGGTTTGAAATCTATTTGTCAATTAAAAAAAACAATGTGTTTGGTTACATTTAACTTAGCTTTTAGACATGAATTACATTTAAAGCAGTTTTAAATGTCTATTAATTTGCCAAATGGTTCGCTATTATTTTACTGTTACATTGAACTAAACCTATTTAATTTTTTTAGGGTTAGGGTTAAATTGGTTATTTATTCCTTAATTATACTTTTAAGTGGCACACCTAGTTCTTCATACTGCTGAAAAAAAAAAAAAAAAACCTCCACCAATGTCCATTATATTGAGCTACATGCAGGACATTTCATGGCAGAAGCTTGAAGGGTTAATTCCTACAGTGGCTGCAGTCTGCATCATACAATGAGATCCTTTGAACTTGCCATGGCCGGAACAAAATATGTAAATAAATGTAAAACATATAATCTTTATTTATCAGACCAATGCCAGACAGATGGATCGGCCCACCTGGGAATCCTGCCGGCTCTCCAGATGTCCAGTCCGTTGCGATCTGCAGGCCAGATCCGAATGAAGAGGAACATGAGTGTCTCCTTAAACACACACAAAAATAACTAAATTAATATTTAGTCGGACATTATAACAGCAGTGAGACAGATTGCCAAAAATGGAAAAGATTACAACTCTGATCTGTAAATCCTTGTTTGTATTTACAGATCAAATGCTCTATAGGCGCCACCATTGGGCCACACTAGCCAAGCCGGTACGGATACGGTATCATTTTCCACTCTGGGGCTGAAAATGAAGCTCATTGCAATGTAATATAAATGCTTAAGTCGTTGCATTGGAAATGCAGTGTATAAAGCGCTATATAAATACATGTGACTTGAATCATCCTTTATGAGACTATAAACAAAGATTTACGGAAGCTATTTCGAGACGCACCTGGACAATATTAACATTTTATTCATAGCTGTAACCTAGCGCTTTAAAGTTTCTTTTAGCTACACTAAATAATTAGTTTGACGGTGACTGCTTAAACGACGTTTACCCATTTAATATTTCCTTTATGTACAAGCTGTTGTAGATTACGAAAGACAATAATGTTTCTACCTCATTCATTAATTTAAGTATAATTTTAGACCGTAAGTTATGCATTATGAAGCCAATGTTTGTCTTTTACGCCATAATGTTTTGAAACAGTAGAAGTCAGAATGTCCTTTCTGGCTCTGAAGTTTTTCAAAGTCCCTTTGTGGCTTCCAAACCCCATGTCTCTGGTCTATACTCACACTCTATTTATGCAGGAAAATGAAGTTGAACACTTGGCCCCTCCTAAATCTGTAAACTACAATTAAGCTAAATTCCAAGTTTATTTCCAAACACCGTCCTTGTTCCAGACCATGTGAGAGGCTCGAGTCTAAAATTATAACACTTTGGGTCAGGCAGGCTTTGGGTCAGCCAATTCCTCTACGTCTGTCTCTGAGCTTGAGAAGTGGTTAAACATACTTGTGACATCCGTCATGGGCAGACACATTCAAGAACTTGATTTAAAATATGTATATACAGATGATGTGATTACGTCTGCCGTCAAACCATACCGGTTTCTTTTATCAGTACGTCTTTGGGTTTTGATTGACAGGCATGCAATTGGAAATCAGTGTCACCTTGTCATTTCACAGGATTGTTGTCTTTCTTACGTCCCAGTCAAAAAAGAGAAAACAAAATGTACATCTGACAGGGGAGGAAGGGAGTGTGAGGCCTACATTATACCTTCATTGCTGTGGTTGGAGAGAACAGTTGTGTAAAGACGAAGCGTACATGTGCCGTCACACAGTCACACTGTCTGGCAAAGTAAATTATATGGTTTTTAGCACACAATATTCTTGCAATTCTGGCTAAATTATATTTTACAATACATATATTATATATTCTGGCTATTTAATAAATAAATATTCAATATTTTATTTTATTAATTATTTTATTTCACACATACAAAATAATGTATACATATACAGTATAGTATAATGTGTATAATATATATATAGTGTCTATATATGCACAAAAAGTGAACAAACAACTGCAAATAATATGATTCATATATGTGATCTCATATCTAAATTTCAAAGAACTCCCGATTCAAAGGCTTTTGAGCAACAATAGAAAACACTTTTACACTTTTTGAAAATACCACAAAAGAGTGCAAGTTTTTACAAAGTTTCCATTCAATTGTGTGTTTTATTGCTTTATTCTTTCTTTTTTACGATGTTTACTGTTTATTCTGCATTGGCATTAAGGCTCTGAACACAAGCTCTCTTACGCCTTCCGGAAGGAATTTATGAGACCAGAGGTTCATGCGAGGCACTGTCATTCCTACAGACGCGAGACTGGGACGACAGTTGCCCTGGAGATTAATTATACCTAACCTGGCAATCCAAGAGGGCAAAACTTCACAGTGGAGGTCTTCTTCACTTGTGCTGTAATCCCCTCGAAATCAAAGAGCTCCGAGATCAAAAATGAGACACAATACTTCTGTTTCTTGCTGTAATCCACATAGTCTGCAGAAAGACCCAAGCAGGTTCATATGACGTAAACCACATGTGGTGCAAACCTGCACAGATCTGATGTAGGCATGATGGAGAGAGATGGAGTGACAAGTGAGACAGATAAAAGGACAGACAGGCAAAAAGACAGAAAAGAGGAACCGAAAGCTCGATAGACTGATAAGTAGACAGACAGATGGACGGAAAGAAAGACAGAGACAGACCAGCAAAAGTACAGGAAAGGAACAGACAGAGAGATATGGTAGACCAATAGAGAGTGTCTGTCTGTTTTTGTTTACCTGTATGTTGTTTTTCAAAGGAAAAGAACAGAAACTGAGACAGACGGGTGGATGGATGGATGGATAGATAGATAAAACAGACAGAAGAACAGCCAGACAGATAGAGATAAGGCTAGATAAGTAAATAGACAGACAGTTTCATCACAAACTGCTGGTTGGGAATTCCTGTCCTAAAATAGGGCAGAAAACAAACATATTGAAACATCTATTAGTCATGGACGTGTGGTACATGACTCTTTTGCAGAAAAAAAAAGAACAGAAGATCAAGGGGCATGTTTTTTCAATGTTGGGAACAATCTGAATCATATTATCCAGCTAAGATGACTAGACAGTTGCTTGGACTGAAACAACCACTTCAAACAAAAGAGTGCAAACAGGTTACAGGTTTTTAGACGTGAATGATTTGAATCATTCATTCAGTGCTTTCCTGCCAAAAATGAACACCATGCATCTCTCAACGCTTTCTGCAGGCAATTCAAGCCACACAGATGCGGTTAGATAAACTGCAGCTTAATAAAAAACATACAACTGAAATTGATTGATTGGTCCTGATATATAACCTTGTGGTACTCCACTGACTGAAGGAACACGTGTGTCACATTGTCTGGAACACCCCCCCCCAACTGCCATGACTCACTGATGAGTCATTCCCAGAGTAATTCCCACAAACATAGATCATGCGCAATACTGTGTGTGGAAGCATGAGAATTCCCAGAATTATTTTGTAATCTCAATGTTTTAGCTTGTTCTGGGGTTTTTTCCAATTTTTAACAAACTGATAGTGGCACATAGGCTTCATTCATGGACGGCGGGTTAAAAACCATGTTAAATATCATGCATACAAACTAATTAGTATCCATGAGTCCACAATGACACCCATGGGGTGTAGAAAAAGATAAAACACTCAAACACACTAACTTGTGCCTTTCCATTCAGGAACATTCATATGCATTGTTGTGTTTCTACTTGTGTGTTGAGTCAGCATCAAACAGCATCCTCCTATTCAGTCTGAATGAAAAGGCCGAGGCAGGAGACATGTGAAAGTAAACACAAAGCTCTTGTGTTCAGCACCGTTGTTACACAGTGAAGGTCTAATGGTTCCACACAAAATCTAAACGTATCCACAATCACTGGGACGAGAAGAATCAACATATTTGTCAGGTCCTGACATTTATATTACGGTCAATTTAATGCATATACATATTACGGCTGTCAAGAGATTAAAAGTTGTAATCTAATTATTACATGTGCCACCAATTAATAAATTAATTAATCGCAAATTAATCGTACATCAAATTTGGCTGGAAATGACCCGCAAAAGATAATTTAAAGTCATTATTGTGTTAAATGAGAAAAAGCGTCAAATAGACATTACAAAAAGTAGCTTTAGAATGAAATATTTTATTTGATTCAACATGGAATTCATCACACATAAAATTGCTACAAAGGCCTTATTTTTTCTGAATTGGTATTTAGATATATTTACAGACCAGATCTGCAAAAGAAAGAGTCACACAGGTTTGAAATGACACAAGGGTGAGTAAATGTAAATAAACAGAATACATATTTTGGGGCAAACTTTAACCAAAATATGAAATTATATTTTTAATGAAATGATACTCTAAATAAGAAACTAAAACTGTCAGTAGGGGGTGGTAACTGTCTAAATAAGTAGCCTAAGTCATTGAGTCATTCATTGATTCGATTCGTTCCAATGACTGATTCGTTCAGGAACTAAGTAAATGGCTCTCTTTATGAATGGGCCCTTGAATCATTGGTTAATCCGATTGATTCACTCAAAACACAGATTCGGCCAGTAATGAAACACCACTGAGTGTTGCTCTGAGACGCACAACAATTCTGCTCTGGGTTTACAGGTAATATTTTCGTTGGCAAAATTGTCACTTTTACTAACTCCAAAGTGACAGTATATATAAGGGTTGTTATTTGACCAAACCATGACTTACACTTTATAAATAGCAAATTCACTCAACCCTAGGGAGAAAATTGAATCATAAATGTCAAATGAAATACATGAATATAATAAAACATCCAGCGACAAGTGCATAAAAGCACAAGTATGTGAGTGAATGTGCCTTTTTGAAAGCAAAATAGGCACTGATGGATTGAACCAATTCTTTAAAGAGGCTCTAGCATGTTTTAAACAGAAAAGACTGAATTACAGAGAGAGAGAATTACATTTTTGAGACAGAAACAAATAAAAAAAAAGAGAAAGGAGATGAGAGGACTGGGAAACAGATGAATAAAAGATGTCTGAATCCCTTTTCGGCCACAGACATAAACAAACTGAGAATAGTTGACTGTTGCCATCCTCTCAGAGCCCCAGTTCGGTTAAACAAAGAATGAATCTACCTGGACAGCCATGCTTTCTCGCCCCATGCTAACTCAGTAGAGAAATCCCTCATAGTCTGTAGTTAGATGTTACTCACCGTACAATTATGATTCTGCACAGATCAAATGAGGCAACTGCAGATCTACAGACCCATTCCAAGTGTTTACAGATATGAGTAAGGCTTCAGACATCACTGCTGATTCACTGTCTGAGAACATTGAGCTATCAAGCGACAGACTTTTTCCACCCGTTTGGTACTTTGTGTGTCAGTATGTCAAGGGAGGTTGGATAAAGACTGGGAAAAAAGTGCAGAACATCCAGTAAGAGATGACTGGAACAAAAACTAATAGTTGCCCAGCTTTCCAAATAGAGATCCATTATGGATTACGCTCATATAAACATCTGTCTGGAAATGGAAAGGTCAGTTGAATAACTCCATATTGTATGACTTGGATACAGCTTGTAAACTGTTGGTTACAGGAAGTGACACTGATAAATTATACTTGCTTTTAAAAATCAACATATATTGCAATTTGCAAACCATTTTACTTTCATAAACGCTCGCATCTAATATTTTGTTTCACTCAACAAGAAGACATTACAAAAAGTAGCTTTAGAATGAAATATTTTATTTGATTCAACATGGAATTCATCACACATAAAATTGCTACAAAGGCCTCATTTTTTCTGAATTGGTATTTAGATATATTTACAGACCAGATCTGCAAAAGAAAGAGTCACACAGGTTTGAAATGACACAAGGGTGAGTAAATGTAAATAAACAGAATACATATTTTGGGGCAAACTTTAACCAAAATATGAAATTATATTTTGAATGAAATGATACTCTAAATAAGAAACTAAAACTGTCAGTAGGGGGTGGTAACTGTCTAAATAAGTAGCCTAAGTCATTGAGTCATTCATTGATTCGATTCGTTCAAATGGCTGATTCGTTCAGGAACTAAGTAAATGGCTCTCTTCATTTTACTTTCATAAACGCTCGCATCTAATATTTTGTTTCACTCAACAAGAAGAAAAAAAATAGGTCAAGACTTGAATTTATCCTTTGGGAGTTCATTGGATTGGGAAAGTGGGTGTTATGTAATGCAGCCAGGTGATTGGAAGGAAAACGTTGGATTGGTGACATCAACCCAAAAAGGAAACAGGGTAAATGTCATGCTCCTGTTAAAACAAATTGCTGAAATTCTGTTTGAACCAACAGGGTGAATCTTTCTGGATGTTGCATAACGCAATTCTCAACAAAACCCAGTGAAAACAGTTGGAACGGGTCGCGAGTATCTGCATGTTTTGGACACATTTCCTCCTGTACTGAGCACACGTGGGCTGACAATCATACGCCAAATCAAAAACGTCAGACGCTGATAATTTTCCAGATCACGCTTAAGGTCCATCCATCAGCGCAGCTTTTATATGTGCCAATCTGAAAGCATAAAGGCTGAAAAATGTTTCCACTTATTGTTTAAAGGACGGAGGATTTCGTTGGATTCCAGAAGGGTCTTAAATACCCTCTGAATTGCTTTGACTTCTTTAATCTCTCTTAACTCACTGCAGTGCCTCTGAACACCATCATCCAGCCGTGTCACTTTGAGAGACCTGTTTTATCCCTCACGCTGTCAGCCGCTCAACCCCTCAGCTTTCAGAGGCTTTTTCCAAGGTCATGTCCCAAGAACTCAAACGTTTGCACTAAACCGTTTTGTTTATTCATGGTCCAAGGTCCCTAGATGAAGAACGACAGGTTCAGTGGGGAACCTGAGATTGGTCAACATGATAATCTTGGACCTGGTTTTGATTAACAAGCTGCCTACAAAGGCATCTCGGGTCGTTTTTCATGTGCAAATGAAAACAACGCTTTGAGGGATAGATGTACAGCCCATTCAATAGCTTGTACTGTCTTAAGGCCCTAATTTTCACTGGAAAAACGAATTTGCAATGCTGTGGGGGCTGAATGATGGACAACAAGGTAGATAACAATACAGGCCATTGAATGGACTGCATGTCTATGCCTCATTTGCTCACTCATTTGCATCTTTTATTAAATATACTGATTAAGGTTAATAGTCCCGTTCTCGACATGAAGCCTGTTCCAAAAGTGTAGGCAACAAAATGACCTTGCTTTCTAAAGGTGTGGCCACAATTACCATTGTTCAGTGAAACTTCCTGAGCAAAATCCAGTCATTTCAATTGGTTTCAACTGGTCAATATGGCATCACTGAATGTATCCTTCAAGCAGGAGGAAAATTCAGAATGCATTGCAAAAGCCACAGACATAAAGCCAAAATGGCCAAGAAGTCAAGAAAAATGTGTATTAAAATGGTCAATAAGAGTGCTGCAAAACCCAAAAAACAAATAAGCATTTTAACTCTTTACCAGTCCAATCGTCCTGAAGATTATCATGACGAACAAAACATTTAAGAATCATAAACTGTTGTTGGTCTCAAAGCTTATTTTCTGCAATAATCAGAATCTTTTTCAGAATAAACAATCACAATAATTTTTTGTGTGTGTGTGTTTTTTTTTTTGTGTTTTTTTTTCAAGGGAACCAGGGTGATGCTAATTCTGGGTTCATTCACTGACATGATGTTCCCTTTTTTAAAAGATCAATAAGTCACTTACATTTTCAGATAATGTGACATTTTCATCACAAGAAGAGGTTAGTTCAGGTTGTAAAATGTCATGTGGTGCGCCTTCCCTTAAATTTGAAACACAAAGCGGAGTGCCTGCAACCCCTTCAGCCGTTACTTATTCACGATACAGCACTTGCCTTGAGTACCTTATTGCTTTTATAAAACGGTTGCCACACAATACAAATATTAAAGCCGAAAAATATTTATCTATGCAACTTTCATGAAGTAAAATCACTAAAAGCATTCCTTCCGCTGGAAAAAATAGTCCCTGACCGTAAACAGCAACAGAAGTTACATACATTATTTCGCCAATAGATGGCGGCAAAGACGTCTTTATGAGTGAGTCAGTCGGTAGAGAAGGAAGACGCAACTGACAGATGACTAGCGCTAACGTTATAGGCACAGGAAAACCCCTTAACGATTAACGATAACTGTTAAAATGACAAGATATCACAGCGGACATTCACACAAATTATTTTATTATGAATATAGGACTGACCTGAAGGAAAATGCAATGTCTACTGTGAATGCAGGTAACTTTACACTCGCTTTCTCGATCTCTCACAAAACTCCACTATAGCTTCAATGAACAATATCAATGAGATCACACATGTGTTTAAGATGCTAAGAGTGGTTGCTAGGGGTGTTGTAGTGATACATAGAACCATTGGGTGAAGCGGTCATAGCCGTGTTTTATCGTGAATAAAGCACAGCTATTGACCAATCAGAATCAAGGATTGGAACTAACCGTTTTATAATAATGAATAATTAGTCAAATTGTTAAAAAGATGTGTACAATCATATGTATTCAAGGTGTAAGTATATTATATTATTAATTTTTACATGATGGTTGAAATATGTAACTTAGATTTGGAGATCTGGATCCAGGGGGTGGGTGGGTTATAATAATGTTTTATTTTTATTTTTTTATATTAGTTGTAAATCATACATGTCTGTATATATGCATATGTATAGGTATGTATGTGAATATATATTTTATGCTCTATTTTTGTGGCGTGTATATACTGTATGTATTGTCTCTTTAAAATAAAATAAAAATTTGATCACAAAAAAAAATTTTACATGATGGTTTTACCACATGACATTTTTAGCCATTAAACAAACTTTTCTTGAAAATGGTATAAAGATGTTTCAAAACCACATGGAAACAACAGAAATACAAAGAGGACATTTTCCTTTTCTTAATTTTTGAGATCCTTAAAAAATTGTTGACAAAAGTATGTCTAACATTGTAGGTCACATCACAAAGCCAATATGGCAGATTGTATTCACACTACACACTTCTAGAACTTACTTTTGTTCAAATTTAGTTCTTCAAATTTAGTGTGATTTTTGGACGCAGCTACTCTAGGTGTTCCACTAGGTTCTGGAACACCTCTTAAATCTGAGATGAAGACAATTGCAGGAAGATCAAGTGTAATTCACTGCAAGAGAGTCTGTATTCCGTAAATGTACTCAAATCTCTGTGACCCAGATTCCCTGTTGTTGTCAAAACACTTCGTTCTCATGTAACTCCGCAAGACTGTGAGAAAGCCGGACGTGTTCTGAAGGACAGCACAGATCCGGAGACTCTCACACACTTTGTGTGTGAAAAAACTGCTTCTTAATCTTGAGCCAAACAGACAGTCTGTCCAAAAATGTGCACAAGGGCAAAATTAAACATCATTGCCAGGAACTAGGTCAGAAGAGCAGCATTTCTTTGAATGAATGAGTGAATGAAGCAACTCCGCTGGGTAAAGACAGTCACTAAACACACACGACCTCCCTTGTGCCGGCTGACTCACACCATTAATGATAAAAACACATAGGCGTGACAGAATGTAGTACACTGCGGTCTGGGCTCACCAATTACTGATTTACTCACACTACCCTCTGGGGCTCTTCACGTGTCGGTCAAAAATGACAGATTTTTTTTTTTTAATGACATGAATGTACTATATTTTAGTTTGATAATGTTTTATATTTAATATTTTTAGGGGATTTTTTTTATACTAAATTATATTTACGCTGTATTTATAATCCATTTATTCACTTTTTGAGCATAGACCTGAAAATTTAATTTCCAACTTAAACTGTGGTAAATCTTGAATGCTTTAGAGCACAGACTTCAGATTGATCTCTTTTCAAAGACGACACTTGGCAGATTATTGCTGAAGTGATTTTTTTTTTTGTAAAGTGAACTTAAAAAAGGGTAATTTTTGACTGTGAGGAGGACAAGTGTGACAATTTTTTACATGACCATTTAACCTTTTCGAATCATGTCCATGATTTTCTTTTGTGTGTGTTCACATAGCAAGTACCAAAACCTTTACCAAGTTTCTTACCATTCCAATGAAGTAAAAAAAAGAAGAGCACCAGAGGGTTAAGTAGTTTGGACAAAAACATTGATTGTGGATGGGTTTCATAGTGGTTCAGGATCTGAACAGCTAACTGAAAGGTTGTAGGATTGAATTTCTGTTACACTATTAATGTTCATTTATCAGCAAAAGATCTGGAGGGCCTGCTCATCCTATCTGTCTGACATCTGCACAACTGGCTTGAACTGACTTGCTCTCCTTATAGTTGACTCTTTTTTATGCTATCATTTATTAAAGAGGTTTGGCAGATTAACTGGAAAAAGTTACTTTTTTTTTCCTATGAAGGTCCTCAACTATTCAGGTCATCAGAAAATGTAATATAAAACATATTCAGTAATTAGAATTTATTTAGTTGTTTATTTAGTACATTTATTAAGTAGTAGTTGAAAACACCTACTCATTTGTCTAATTTTTACAAAACAGTTTCGCAACCTCTAGGCATTCATGCGGACAAACAAAACAAAACACCAACTCATTTTTTAAAGTTAAGATCCAAGCACTGAAGGTGATTGAGCATCTATTATAACCGTTAGTGTTCTGCTGCTTCTTCCGCTCAAGTCTATGGCAGCCCATAGAACCGTATGGTAAAAAGTTGTGAAATTTGGCACACAGATAGAGGACAGTCTGAACATTAACCACAGCAATTTTGAAGTCTCTAACTCTATCTGTCTAGCGCCACCAACTGTCTAAAGTTGCACTCATGTTCGAACTAGATCATCTTCAGACCATGCAGACAAAAACAAAACAAAACATGGAATTCAAGTAAATAACTCAAAAATTAATTCTACGAAGAGCATGCCAAAGTGGACGTGAGGCTATGGCCCTGTCTCAAATGGCACACTTCATATGCACTTTCGGTCTTGTGGACTTACAATGGCTACCGTGTGCGTGTGTCCGTTAAGTCCATGAGACCATAAGGTGTCCCTTTTGTCATTTTAGGTTTCAGAAGGGTGCTCGCGAGCGCCCCCTTTGCGGTCGATATGCGCCCTCGATGCGCATTTTTGCAGAGCCTGCACTGGAGCAAACTCTTCTTAGACTTCTTCCTGACAGTCAAAGCAGCGTTACGTCACGAAAGTGCGGACTCAAAGGAAGACAGCCAATGTTTAGGGTGCCATTTGAGACGCTTTACTGTATTCAGACCAAACTTGGAGTGTGTTATGGCAACCATGACTTGAAGGTACCTGCACAGTTTCGGCACAGTGCCACCTAGTGGCCAGGAGATATGAAAAATGGTTATTTTGTGTAAAACTTCTAAACAGTTTGAGCAAAAATCACACAAAAAAATGGTATCTTTAGATTCAACATACAGAGTCAAACGATTCCCAATTTTCCCATGACATGTAAAAACAAATGTCCCCTCTGGACATCACTTTTGGCCACTACTATACATCAGCATCCCATGCCTAACTACCGTAAATCCTCTAATAGTGGCCTGTATTCCATTAGTGGCCGGGTCTCTAACATTGGCCGGTCTCGCTATTGGCGGAGGTAAATAAAGGCCGGTCTCTAATAGTGGCCGGGGCTATTATTAGAACCAACGTTTTTCTGGGCAGGCCACAACATTATGCTTGTGATAGTAACATGCAAATACCACAGGGGGGCAATGTTTGCTAATGAATCCAAGCCATAGCTACGGTAGCCTGGTCATGTCAATCACTTCGCTCTTGACTCGCACGTGAGAATTCAGTCACCGGTAGGCTAATGTTGTTTACCATGGCAGCTGCGGAGCCAAAGAGGATTTTTGGCGAAAATCTATTTTTTAACCCCCTGGGATCGACAATCGCACTGGCGCGATAGGCTCGCTTTTTTTCTTAAGTGCAAACGAGTTTAAAAATACTCTGTTGACTTTGATCTCTTAATTACGGAGAGCGCGCGTTATTCAAACGCAAATAATCTGAGGCGATCCACGCAAACCTGAACACCCACAATCAGCTGGATAACACACATCTATCTAAGTAATAATAATCCTGGAAAATTTACCTCAGAAGTGCTTGGAAGTATTATTTCGAGGAGCAACGGATCCAGCTGAGAAATAGGTCAGTTCTATTTGCTTTGTTCTAATCGCAATAGTGTCTGTAAATTACACGCAAAAAGACACGCGTTTCTAGTGTGTGAATGAATGAATGAAATCAATGAATGCACAGATGCGTGCTGTTGTGGAGCTAACGTTACTACTGCTGGAACAAATACTGTTTCAAAATGAATCATTGCTTTTCACAAAAAATATTATTTATATTATATTTATTTGTTGTTAATGTTCTGTATGCATACCATAATGTTATATGGTAACTAACTGTACGTTTTCAATAAATTAACCTAGTATTTTATAGGTTAAAATAGACACAAAATCTCGTTTTTATTCATTCTACTGGTAGTCCGTTTTGCTCAAATACAAATAAAGGCCTGTCTCTAATTATGGCCTCCTTCCAATAAAGGCCTGGGCCGCGATGCGCTTGAGTAAAATAAAGGCCCGGGCCTATATTTGAGGATTTACGGTATATGCTTATATTTTCAGCAGGGAAGGGACAACCTAGACTTAGTGTCAAAACCACACAGTGTCTTCTTTCTAGAATATTTAAAGGAATACCACTTTGTCTTCTAATAAAGCATTAAGCTTTTTACACATTTAATTCCTGATGCATTCATGAAAAGGTTAGCCGTGTCAGTCGATTTGGCCATGTCTCTTCAGAGTTAAAATATAGAACTAGTGAGTGTGACAGTAAAGTGAGAAGATCCACAGTAATGAGCTCTTCCATTTAGATAAAATGTTATTATTAAAACACTGAACCATGAGCCAAAACAATTTACTGCCATTAGTTTTGGAAAAAGCAACATTTACACTTCTAATTAATTCAAATGAATCATACATTCACACAAAACATGCAAAAATAATGTAAAAAAAAAAAGTATATTTAATTGAATTTTCACCTTAACGTGGTGGAGGGGTTTGAGTACCCGAATGACCCTAGGAGCTATGTTGTCCGGGGCTATATGCCCCTGGTAGGGTCTCCCAAGGCAAACAGGTCCTAGGTGACGGGTCAGACTAAGAGCGGTTCAAAAGCCCTTTATGAGAAAAATTATATCGAGGACTGTGACGTCGCCCGGTATGGCGCAGCCGGGGCCCCACCCTGGAGCCAGGCCTGGGGTTGGGGCTCGTATGCGAGCGCCTGGTGGCCGGGCCTCCCCCCACGGGGTCTGGCCGGGCTCAGCCCGAAGGAGCGACGTGGGGCCGCCTTCCCGTGGGCTCACCACCTGCAGGAGGGACCGTAAGGGGCCGGTGCTGGGAGGATCGGGCGGCAGTCGAAGGCAGGGACCTCAGCAACCTGATCCCTGGACACGGAAGCTAGCTCTAGGGACGTGGAATGTCACCTCGCTGGCGGGGAAGGAGCCTGAGATTGTGCGTGAGGTTGAGAGGTTCCGACTAGAGATAGTTGGGATCACCTCTACGCACGGCTTGGGCTCTGGAACCACACTCCTCGAGAGAGAGGATGGACTCTTGACTACTCTGGAGTTGCCCATGGTGAGAGGCGGCGGGCTGGTGTGGGTTTGCTCATAGCCCCCCAGCTCAGCCGCCATGCGTTGGAGTTCACCCCAGTGAACGAGAGGGTCGTTTCCCTGCGCCTACGGGTCGGGGATAGGTCTCTCACTGTCATGTGTGCCTACGGGCCAAACGGCAGTGCAGAGTACCCGGCCTTCTTGGGGTCTCTGGGAGGGGTGCTGGAAAGTGCTCCAACTGGGGACTCCGTCGTTCTACTGGGGGACTTCAATGCCCACGTGGGCAACGACAGTGACACCTGGAGGGGCGTGATTGGGAGGAACGGCCCCCCTGATCTGAACCCGAGTGGTGTTCAGTTATTGGACTTCTGTGCTAGTTACAGTTTGTCCATAACGAACACCATATTCAAGCATAAGGGTGTCCATCAGTACGCGTGACACCAGGACACCCTAGGCCGTAGGTCGATGATCGACTTTGTGGTCGTTTCATCTGACCTGCGGCCGTATGTCTTGGACACTCGGGTAAAGAGAGGGGCGGAGCTGTCAACTGATCACCACCTGGTGGTGAGTTGGATCCGATGATGGGGGAGGAAGCTGGACAGACTCGGCAGACCCAAGCGTACTGTGAGGGTCTGCTGGGAACGTTTGGCCGAGTCTCCTGTCAGAGAGATCTTCAACTCCCACCTCCGGCGGAGCTTCGACCAGATCCCGAGGGAGGCTGGAGATATTGAGTCCGAGTGGACCATGTTCTCCACCTCCATTGTCGAAGTGGCCGCTCGGAGCTGTGGCCGTAAGGTCTCTGGTGCCTTATCTCTGCTCTTTGCGGATGATGTTGTCGTGTTGGCCTCATCAAATCAGGACCTTCAGCATGCACTGGGACGGTTTGCAGCTGAGTGTGAAGTGGCCGTAAGGTCTCTGGTGCCTGTCGAGGCGGCAATCCCCGAACCCGGTGGTGGACACTGGAAGTAAGGGATGCCGTCAAGCTGAAGAAGGAGTCCTATCGGGCCTGGTTGGCTTGCGGGACTCCTGAGGCAGCTGACGGCAGGCCAAGCGAACTGCAGCCCGGGTGGTTGTGGAGGCAAAAACTCGGGCCTGGGAGGAGTTCGGTGAGGCCATGGAGAAGGACTATCGGCTGGCCTCGAAGAGATTCTGGCAAACCGTCCGGCGCCTCAGGAGAGGGAAGCAGTGCCCTACCAACGCTGTTTACAGTAGAGGTGGGGAGCTGTTGACCTCAACTGGGGATGTCTTTGGACGGTGGAAGGAATACTTCGAGGATCTCCTCAATCCCGCCGTCACGTCTTCCATTGAGGAAGCAGAGGCTGAGGGCTCAGAGGTGGACTCGTCCATCACCCGGGCTGAAGTCACAGAGGTAGTCAAGAAACTCCTCGGTGGCAAGGCACCGGGGGTGGATGAGATCCGCCCTGAGTACCTCAAGTCTCTGGATGTTGTGGGGCTGTCTTGGCTGACACGTATCTGCAGCATCGCGTGGCGGTCGGGGACAGTGCCTCTGGGATGGCAGACCGGGGTGGTGGTCCCTCTTTTTAAGAAGGGGGACCGGAGGGTGTGTTCCAACTATAGGGGGATCACACTTCTCAGCCTCCCTGGGAAAGTCTATGCCAGGGTACTGGAGAGGAGAATACGGCTGATAGTAGAACCTCGGATTCAGGAGGAACAGTGTGGTTTTCGTCCGGGCCGTGGAACACTGGACCAGCTCTATACCCTCTACAGGGTGCTGGAGGGTTCAAGGGAGTTTGCCCAACCAGTCCACATGTGCTTTGTGGATTTGGAGAAGGCATTCGACTGTGTCCCTCGCGGCGGCCTGTGGAGGGTGCTCCGTGAGTATGGGGTCCGGGGTCCTTTGCTAAGGGCTGTCCGGTCCCTGTACGACCGAAGCAGGAGCTTGGTTCGCATTGCCGGCAGTAAGTCAGACTTCTTCCCGGTGCATGTTGGACTCCGGCAGGGCTGCCCTTTGTCGCCGGTTCTGTTCATATTTTTTATGGACAGAATTTCTAGGCGCAGCCAGGGGCCGGAGGGTGTCAGATTTGGTGACAACACGATTTTATCTCTGCTCTTTGCGGATGATGTTGTCGTGTTGGCCTCATCAAATCAGGACCTTCAGCATGCACTGGGACGGTTTGCAGCTGAGTGTGAAGTGGCTGGGATGAGAATCAGCACCTCCAAATCCGAGGTCATGGTCCTCAGTCGGAAAAGGGTGGCTTGCTCACTTCAGGTTGGTGGAGAGTTCCTGCCTCAAGTGGAGGAGTTTAAGTATCTTGGGGTTTTGTTCACGAGTGAGGGAAGGATGGAACGGGAGATTGACAGACGGATCGGTGCAGCTTCTGCAGTAATGCGGTCGATGTACCGGTCTGTCGTGGTGAAGAAAGAGCTGAGCCGCAAGGCGAAGCTCTCGATTTACCGGTCAATCTACGTTCCTACTCTCACCTATGGTCATGAGCTTTGGGTCATGACCGAAAGGACAAGATCCCGGATACAGGCGGCCGAAATGAGCTTTCTCCGCAGGGTGGCTGGGCGATCCCTTAGAGATAGGGTGAGAAGCTCGGTCACTCGGGAGGAGCTCAGAGTAGAGCCGCTGCTCCTCCACATCGAGAGGGGTCAGCTGAGGTGGCTCGGGCATCTGTTTCGGATGCCTCCTGGACGCCTTCCCGGGAAGGTGTTCCGGGCGCGTCCCACTGGGAGGAGACCCCGGGGAAGACCTAGGTCACGCTGGAGAGACTATGTCTCCCGGCTGGCCTGGGAACGCCTCGGTGTCCCCCCGGAAGAGCTGGAGGAAGTGTCCGGGGAGAGGGAAGTCTGTGCATCTCTGCTTAGACTGCTGCCCCCATGACCCGGCCCCGGAGAAGCGGAGGAAGATGAATGAATGAATAATTGAATTTTTTAAAAGTTAAGTCTGCAAATAATACAAATAAATGATAAGGCATGGAGAAAACTTCCCAAAGGCTTTCAAAATAAAATAAATAAATAAAATAAAGTTAAATTAAAACAAAAAGTTAATTTTAATGCAACTCAATTTATTAAGTAAAATTTCATTTAAAAGTTATTTTTTAAGTTAAAGAAATATAATTTTAGGTTTAATAAAAAATAAAATAAAATAAAATAAAAAGAATTCCTGGGACATAAGTAACACTTTTATTACAATGTTCTTTTTCTCTCAGCAAGTTTAAGCAAGGATATACAGACACTTCACAGGACAGTAGGTGAATGGCACAAAAGTGCAGCCTCAGGATTTACCACAGGTTTGAATCAGCACCTCTCTGACACAGTCTCAACAAATACTGAGCGCCATGGACATCACAAACCTGGAATTTTTTGGCGGGGCTGTCCTTTGGAAACTGCCTGTATCCAAAGGCCAACCCGCAAAGATGTATCACCTGGTGCACGGGGAAAAAACCGTAGATCCCTGAGCAATGGAAAAAGTAATGCCGTCTAATGAGTCATTGCTCATGCTATTTCCTTTCCTAGACAGGTTTGTGCTTGGAGACTTGCAAAGAAGCTTTCACATAAAATATCTTTTGCCAGCTGTTGGCAGACTGAATTCAACCTCCTTTCTCTTTCAATGTACCATGGAGTGATAACACACTCACTTCAAGTTCAAAACATGAATGACAAGCTTCCAGGTGCATGGAAGCTGCAGCAAGAAAAAGTGAGGCCTGCTGTATTATTTAGTCCAAAGGCACTTTAGACCGATCAGTGTATTACATCAAAGTACCGCGAGAGTGATCAGAGAGCAGACGGCTCTGTATCCTTTCGAATCACTCTCACGGTAGATGTCATACACAGATCGTCTGCACTGCGCCGAACACACCTCTTGACTTAATTCCTGAATGAAGCAGCCATGTGAATGAATTAAATGAAATGAAACTAAATGAAACTAAATGAAATTATCATTTTTGAGATAAAATGATGCACAAAACAGAAAATCCGGTTTATTTACATTTACTCATCCTCATGTCGTTTCAACCCTGCATGTTTGACTTTATTTCTATAATTATATATTATTTATATTATATTAGATAGATATTTTGAAGAATGTTGGTACTTGAACTGTTTTGGTCTGTAAATATACAGACGCAGCTTCTGGAAAAAAAAACATGGCCATTGTAGCCTAATTTTTTATCATTTAACACAAAAATAACTTTAAATTATCTTTTGGGGTTAATTTCTCAGCCAAATCTGAATTATTAATTAATCATTAAATAATGAATTGGCACAATTAATTAGATTTTTTTTTTAATTATCGCTTGACAGCCCCAATACATATTTATCATGGTCCCCAGGATGAAAACCGCTCATGCACAGGGCCGGCGCGTCCATATAGGCGAACTAGGCAATTGCCTAGAGCGGCACTTTTGTAAGGGCGGCAAAATGTGAGCCAACCGGGAATGAACAATTCACAAAATAGGCTATATGATTTGCTGAGCTGCCGCTCCCCCGCCCCGCCCCCTGCTCTCACGAGTCATGACTGAGTGAGGGGAAGTTCGGATCATTTTACTGACTCTCTTGTTCGATCTCGTTCATAAAAATGAACAAATCTTTATTTGAGTAATTTTGTTAATTTAAGTGGCTTTAAATGTTATACTTTTAACAGCCAAATTCCCCGATCACATCCACCTACGCAATGTTGATCATATTCTGAATTAAGAAATCATTATAATGCAGTCAAAAATAATTTACAGGGAACATAATAATTACTTTACCTTCAGAGTCTTTCGTTCATTTGTCACCTGACATACGCAATGAACATACATTCATGAATCGAGACTTTTGAAGGAGAAAGCACACCAACAACAGAGGGGTTCGTTGTTAAAATATATTGATCCAGGGAGTATGTGCAAGGATGACACGCCATCAAGTCCACCACAGAACCAAGAGACCGCTAGCACAGCTAACGTACCGGAATTTCTATAAAAAAAAATGTTGCACACCTGGCATCCGGGATGCCGCATCCCTCTCGAAACCTCATTCGCGCTTGAATATGTTCAACACTATAAAATCTGGTGAAATACAATAGGCCTACTCTTTTTTTTTCTTCTTTTTTTTTTTTTACAATCTTATATAGCCTATAGCCATTTTAATAGGATGGACAGTTGAAGGAACCCAACTTAATATATTGCTTCCTCTTGGCCTACTAAAGTGTTCATACAACGGGAGTATTCTCTGGTTAGAGCAGAACAGCGGAGTGTGTGTGGACAGAAGTGCCTGAGCTTGTGTTTTGGATTAAGCTGAGTTGCTTTGACATTGTGGAAAATAGAATAACAGAAACAAAATGTATTAGCCTTTTTACCCGTTATTATCAGTTTTTATTTGTTTAAATTTCGTTTTTCTTTATTTAAATTTCTTTTTTTCTTTATTTAAATTTCGTTTTTCAAATTTCGTTTTCTCTTTATTTAAATTTGTTTTTTTCTTTATTTAAATTTCGTTTTTTCTTTATTTAAATTTTGTTTTTCTTTATTTAAATTTCGTTTTTCTTTATTTAAATCTACCCTTTACTGTGTCAGTAATTTTTTAGTCAGACAAATATTAGACTACCTTAAAAGTAGCCTTGTTTAAGTTAACAGACCTCTATGTGTGCGTTTGATAAATAAGCAAATAAGCCCTGTCCGCGTGAGGCGCGCCGCTTCCCGCTCGCGCTGTTCTGTTCTAAAAGTTTATAAATTCTGAACGTGTCGCGTCTCGCGTGTCCATCTATATTGCACCAAATGCGACACACTGCACTCCCTTGTGAAGTCAATTGGATGAACGGTTCTCGAAATAATCAAAATGCAAACAGACAGACAGACATATAGATATTCCTGCCTTTATTAGAGAGAAGAATATGTTCAGCCCCCTTTCCCGAAGCTTCAAATATTCGATGTTCATTACTACCGAAGCTTCGAAGCTCAAAAAATGGTATTCGGACCAGCCGTAGGGGCGGCACAATTGTTTTTCGCCTAGAGCGGCAGAAGTGCACGCGCCGGCCCTGCTCATGCATCATACTAAATGATGTTTGTTGGAAATATAAAAATGCAGAAAGATTTCTGTGATGGGTTAAGGGTTATGGGATAGAACACAGTTTGCACAGCATAAAAATCCTTATGTCTATGGAAAGTCCCCATAAAACATGGAAACCCAAACTTGTGTGTGCATAGTACATGAACCACAATTTGTAGATGTGAAACACACAAACCAGTCAAGAGTTTGGTATAATTTAGTCTTTTCTGATCACCAAGGCTGCATTTATTTGATAAAACACGGTAAAAACGATAATATTTAATATTGTGAAATATTATTATAATTTAAAATAATGTTTTCAATATTGTTTACAATAAAATGTAAGCTGAATTTATCATCATTACTCCAGTCTTCAGTGTCACATGATCCTTCAGAACTCATTCTAATATGCTGATTTGCTGCATAGAGAAATCGTTTGTAACATTATACATCTATTTATTTTTCCCTGTTGAAAATAGAAGTCATTTTCGTTCATTTTAATGCATCCTTGCTCAATAAACGCATTAATATTATTATTGATTTTTTATTTTATTTTTTATTTTAGCCCAAAATTTTGAATGATAAATAACTATATTATATATTTACTTGTGGCTGCCATCTTCATGTAAATTCAATTTCATAATAATCATGTTTATAATAGTTGTCAGTGGCTCATTTCAGGTCACCATATTACAATTTATGACCGTTGTTCATGAAAACACTTACCAACCCAGAGATCACTTGCAGTTACGCTGCTGTGCGAGCGATGTGCAACAGGTCTCACTGTTAGACTACGCACTGCCCAAACCCTGACCTCAAAATCCTGCCGCTCTACCATCCAGCTCTGCGCAGCACGAGCACCGTCTCTGCTTAAAGCCTCCGAGGCTCTTTTATTCAGCTATCAACGCCTCAGAAGCTCTGATCTTTTCAAAAAGAGTCTCCGCTTACACCATAACCTCAAACACCATCAGGCCTTCAGAGTCTGGAGAGCTTTTCCTCAGTTGTCTGCACCTCTTGAGTAATGTCTGATAGTAGAAGATAGTAACCGGCTTAAATGAGTGTTAACAGTCTCACAGTTCAAGCACACTTCCCTGCGGACCTGCATCAGGGCCTGAGAGTTAGGACGAATGTGTTCGGTGGAACAATATGCCTGCAGAGGTTAAGCTTGTTGGGGATTGTGAGAGTTCGAAAGAAAGTGTGTTTGTGATAGATTAATAAAGAAAGAGAAAAAGGGTAGAGAGAGAGAGAGAATAAGTTGATTTGTGCATGCTTAACCTACAGTATGTGAAACACAGGAGGCTATTGAGTTATTGTAACAGCACTCTGAAAGAGTGAGTGTGGAAGCTGCACTAAAAGCTACGCTACTCATAATTTATAAAGGAGTTAAACAAAGCTCCACTTTGGTACGGTTTGCTACTTTGAAAACAAAACTACATATCAGATTATATTTTTGTACAATCACAGCAACATTTACCAAGCACAAAAACTATAAGGATGTATAGGTACATTTACAAAACTTCTAAAAATTAAACACACAAGAAACACATCTAGAGTGACAAATAACAGAATCTAACTAAATATTCAACTAAAAAAATAATAATAATGGTTTGAAGAATTTTGGGAACCAAACATCAGAGCCCATTGACTTTTATTGTATGGACACAAACTGCTGAAACATTCTTCAAAACAGATGCAATTAAATAATGACAATTTTTATGTTAGAGTGAACAATCCCTTTAAATGGATCACTGAATCATTCTGAACAGATTCCTTATACAGTATGAACCGTCAAAACGAATTACTAAAATTAACTTCTCAATTAAATATAAACCAGTGAATTTGTTTTTGAACCAAATAAACTGATTCATATCTGTAAACTAGAGTATGTTCACTGCACGTTTACAATGTGTGGCTTATCAGACATGTTATATGTTGCCCATCCAGATTTGCAGAGGGGAACTGCCAGGGCCCTCAGAGAGGGCCTAAACTATTGTAAAAATTAATATTTACTAAAAAACTAAAATAATAGTTTAAATATGCTCATAAAATAGCTAGCACTTTTCGCTATGGAAACCACAAGCAACATCAATGAGGACATCGTTGCTAATTTACCATCCACACCGTTTTCAAGATTAACTTTTAAAGAAAAGTTGGAGTTAATCGGCAAAGGAAGACCTACACTAGAGCTTCATTTTGTGCAAAAAAGCCAAAGCTTTTGGAAGCAATTCAAACCCAGCAATATTAAGTGATACCCCCGGATGAAAGCTTCAATCGGTCAGGTGACTGATTTTGTTCTGGCCACCGCTGCCACTGTTTTAAGCTTGAGAAAACGGTTATTTTGCAGAATTACTAGTCAGGCTGTAAATTTAATAACTTGGCGACCATGCACATTTGCTGTAAATCTGCATAATAGTTCAATTTTTCCCAAATCATAAGTTTAAGACGGTCTTATAAATATATTTAATCGGCTGCTGTGCCAGTCTAATGATATGATTTATTATCAACATATGCGGAAATGTCTGTAGCTAATGTGCTTTGGTTCAATTGTGTTTATTATGTTTTGTGGCCAGTTGTCACCAAATGACACAGTGATTGTGTGATGATGCAATTCTTTGTAATGATGATTTGCATTTTATAACTTTTAGTTTAATTTTGGTAACTCTCACGATCACTCTGAAGTTTGCTTGTGGCATATTGTCAAAGGTAACATACACTGTAAAACATATATTTTGGAAACAATTAAATATTGACTCAACAAATTGCTTCCAACTAATTATCCCCAAACAAAAAGATGCATTGTGCTAATTTAGGTCTTAGCTTAAGGTCTGAAGGTAAATTTAAAAATATATATTCACTGAATATATTAAATTGTGTTCAGCCAATCGATCAAGTAGAAGTGAAAAATCTGTGTTTGCCAAAAAAGCCGTGCAAAAAAAAAAAAAAAAACGTATACGCATGCGCCGAGAGAAACCGTTGGTATAGTGGATACAAATGTATATGCGCGGGAGAGTGAGAGGGTCGATGATGAGGACGATGACAGAACATCATTTCCAGAACAGATTTTCCATCATTTAAGTTATGGTGAGTACTGAACTCTGTATTAAGTCTTGCGTACGTTAATTTGAGTGCAGTTCTCAATTTCAACATAAAACTGAAAAACATAGGTATTACATTACCACGGCCGATAGGCATTCGCTAAACAAATTAGAACGATTCTCCTAATGTTTTACTTTAGGCTATAGCATTTTATAACTAATTTAGCGCATACTAATCTTTCAGTTACTATTTATTAAATAAAATAATTTTATCGAACTTAATTATGATTAGGCTATGAGACACTAGGTATACCTTTCTGTTATAACTTTTTTTTTTTCTCAATGTAACCCAGCATCGTTAGGTCTGACCTAACGGGGTCATTTAGTGAAGAAAACTGAACCACTACGACTTTCAAAGTGAGTATTTAACAAGAGTTGTTATTGCATATTTGTTCACTCCATATTTGTGTAAAATACTGTTAGCTCTTATGATATGTAATTTGTGTTAAGTTGCTTTATTGAGAGCCGCCATGAGACCGCTAAAACATGTGACAGTGTAATTCAGGCTGCATAAGTTATGAAGTTGATGTCTGCCATTTTGTGTTAGTCTCCTAGTAATAGCTTGTTGAGGACACAACGTGGCCATGATATCATTTTAGGTAACCTGACATCCTCATTTGGTTCTGGCTTACTTAGTGCCCTATAGGCAAGATTAGATATGGAGCCTCTAAATTAGGAGCATTTTTTTTTAACTATTATTGTTATTAATACAGAACTATAAACCGAAATGTTCAAAATTTTATAGAAAAACTTCTGTTCTGTCACTTGTCGTCAGCTATTTGATGCAAGGAGGCTTTGTCATTTATTTATTTTGCAGGTTTTCAGCATTAGACGTCCATGCAGTGCCGCTTCTGCAAGCTTTCATCACATCACCAACACATCCTTTTCAAGCACTACAGAACTTGCCATTGGTCAGTTTTACACCCAGAATGTGTTTGTATTTTCAAAAGAATTGGGTCTTTAAAAACACATCTGTGGAGGGTACACTCAAAAAAAGAATTTTTGCCTCTTGTTCAATTTAATGAATTAAAATAAGCTAAAGTAACACGATTGTTTAATATTTTGTCACAACTTAATTTAATTGTGTTCAATCAACCTAATATATTTAAAACTGAAGTTTACTTAATTAATTTGTGTGAAAACTACATGAATCATTTTTGTTGACAACTAACTGGGCAGTGGATCTGTAGTTCCCAGCATGCTTTGCAAGGGACTGCATTAGGAGGGTAAATTTAGGGATTAAAGTGTTATTTTATGTGTTTTTCTGTAAATGGAAAGATGTTGTTAGTTAATGTTAGTGTTTAATATTCAGTTATGTTAGAAACTTAGAGGACTTTCTGTAATGTTTTTGAATTTTGTGGTTACCATTAGGGCTGTAGTACTCGAGTCCGGTCTTGGACTCGAGTCCGGACTCGAGACCGTTTTTCTATGGTCTCGGACTTGTCTCGGACTCGCTGGTATTCGAACTCGGACTTGTCTCGGTCTCGGCCACTGGTCTTGCCAAATATGGCTTTTGGTCTCGACCGAGTCCAGGTTTCTTTATTATGTTCCCAGTAATCACACATACGTCGCCGCGATATTAAAACAATATATTATTGGAGGGAAAGTGAAACACTGGCCACCTAATAATTATGGGCATTTCGGCTCTTTTTCGTGAGCCGGCTCGTTTCACTCAGCTCACTGAAAGAGCCGGCTCTTTTGACTCACAAACGGCTCTTTAAAAAATAAATGTTTAAATAAACTCGCTGAAAGTCCACCGCTAGTACAACGTGAATATTCACATTTTTAATTGTCCATAACACCCCGAAAACTAGCCTGCTTGCCTTGCACATCTAATAATGGGCAAAGTTTTCCGACTTTTTTCCTTACCTTTCTTTCTTTGCCTATTCCACGAGTGGTAGGCGCAATGACTGGCTGTTTTAAAATATAGCTAATATCGAAACAAAATAACCCAGCTCATAACCTGCAGGTTTGCTTAGTGGCAAACTTTTTTCATTTGATTGCTTCAGCCGCCACCCGCCCGAATTTAATTAAAATATTATTTTTCGTCACGTCATCCGCCCAATCCGCGGTTTATCCGCATCTCTTGTGTGTGTGTCTGTGAGTTGTCTCGGTCTTCCCTCATGCAGTTTAATTGGTTGACATCGTGTGTATGATTGACAGGAACAGAATGTAAGGCTGATCAGACAGTCGAAATGAATGTGTTAGACCTAGGCTATATAATTATTATTTTTTTGTTGTTCTTTGAATTAGTCAAATTGAATTAGTAAAATTAAAATTATTCATTATTTCATTATTACATAATGATTTAATTTCTATAGGCTAGCCTATATTTTTTAGCAGACTTTTTTTTTCCTGTCCTGGACTCGGTCTTGACTCGGACTCGAACCTTTTTGGACTCGGTCTTGACTCGGACTCGAACCTCTTTGGACTCGGTCTTGACTTGGACTCGACTAGTCCTGGTCTTGGACTTGTCTTGGACTCGACAAAGGTGGTCTTGACTACAGCCCTAGTTACCATTATGCAGAAGAGTGGCGACTGTTTAGCTTAGGGCTGTGGGCACTCAGTATACACTATACATGCATTAAACCTCTTTCGCAAAGTGGTTTTAATTTAAGTGAACAAAATTAATGAATTAATTAATAAATTTTGAACACTCAAAAGCTATTCTTTGAATTAATGTAATTAAATCATGGAAAGGATTTCCACGTGATTAAATGGCTTTCTTTCAGCATTAAGCACTTTTGTTAGGCTAACTTAAATTGCATAGATTGGATCAACTTTATTAACTAGTGTAATTGTACTACTGTAAAATAAGTTGGATTCAACTATATTTAATTAAGTTGAATGCAAATTAAGTAAATTAGTTGGTCCAAAACATTGCAAATTAGTTGGGCTGACACTATTAAATTAAGCTGTGCCCAACCATAGTAAATAAGTTGAATCAACCTTAATAAATTAAGTAATTAAATTGGAATTGCATAATGCTGAAATAAAGCAAGTTAATCATGTGGAAATCCTTTCCATGATTTTTTTTATGTTCATTCAAAGAGTTATTTTTTTGAGTGTACATCCAAAGACTGGCATTAAGGAGAATGCCACATTTTCTTGTGACAACTGTGATTTTAAGGACATCTGCTCTCAATCAAAACATTTCTTCAACATTTAAGAGGACATCATGAGCTCAGAGTGCTTCCAGTGAGAATACTAAAATTCAAATGAAATTACACTAAACAGCAATTTACTTTTACTAATGTATTTTGGTCCCTGAGTTTTCCGAAGTTGAGTAGTCCTGTTCTAAAACATTAAATTCTGCTTCTATTAACAGGTTGTTTATTATTTTAACAGGTTATAGGTAACCACTAAAAATGAGTCCAAAGTTCAGCATAAAACATAATGGAAGAGTTAGGCTCAGTTGCAGTCTTGCATGGACACAGTATGCACTATTAAAATGAATCAAGGATTTTCAGACCGATATCTCTGTGACATCTGATTGCCCTGGAATAGTTGAGCTGACAGGGAAGTTCACGCCTCTCAAACTAAACACTGTTCTGCTGCAAACCCACGTCTTCATATTACCAATCTCACTCCAGACACACACACACAGCTCCTCATTAATATTGGATCAACAGAAAGAAGTGTATTTCTGTTACACAAGAATGTGAGGCCAGACAAGGTGAAGGAAAATATAAGACCGAAAAAAAGATACTGGCACCGGAAATTGTGAATATTTATGTTAGCAACAAACAAGTAAGAAAGAATTAAGAGTCATTTTTACTACTTCATTTTCAAAGATGCTTTTATCAAAAGTGACAAAGCGCATTAAATGGCAGTACATGTGCTCCCTGAGAATTGAACCCATGACCTTGGCATTTTGATAACACCATTCTCTGCCAATTGAGATAATAGTAAAAACTAGAAAAAAAAAACAAAAACAAAAAAACAAGGAAATAACATACAAATAAACCTTAAAAACAATAGTGACTGTTTTCAACTTTAAACAGCTCAAGCTTATTTTCAGCCAATTTGTTTTCACTTTGTCAAAGATAAAATTATATTTACAAATTTTACAAATACAAATGTTTTCACAAATGTTTTGCATCAAAAGCCTGTGAAATAGAAAAAAGATTTTAATGACTTTAGATGTTTGATTGTGTTCAAAACCATACCACTAATAAACAAAGTCTGCTTTGATAAATGAGCTTTGTTCCTATTGTATCATAGCTAACTTTCCCAGCACAGCATTTTATGTATTTATTTTGTAGTCAAGTTCAGCAGTTCATAATGTTTTCAACTCAAATACAGAAATCTTTGAGTTCAAACTTTAAAAGTATATGTTCTTCTTCGTCAGCTCACTATGAGCCTATCTACTTCGAGGGAAACTAAACAAGCCAAAGCACATTGGCATGAGATAATTGGACCAGCTTCCGTGCATCGTGGCGCGAGCATATGATGAGCAGCAGGTGCGTCGCATCCTTGTCTTTCGCTTTGGAGCCAGACGGTGTATGCTGTTCTTATCTCCTGCAAAGATCTTCTGAGTGTCTTCGAGTCTCTGCCAAGAAGAATCTCTGGTTCGTGGTGTTGGTGTGACGGCGCTGACAGCGAGGGTCGCAATCTCTCTCTCTCGCGATCTACTTCTCTCTCAGCATAAACAACTGTTTTCACAGCTTTGGAGATTCGGTGGGCGTGACGATTGAGAGTGAGTGCTCACACTGGGTTGCATTCCTGGTGTGTAGCCACGGCTATCTCCCTGCGAGCTTCAGCACCTCAGAGCACTTCTAAAAGAGCCAACACGATCTGTCTGCGTCTTTATCAAGATGTCATTCAGATCGTGTGTTTCTGGATGCGGCCAATGTTTGACTCCGGCTGACGGCCATGATCGCTGTATCACGTGCTTGGGCTATAGGCACGCTGAAATGGCGCTCATGGATGACTCATGTTCTCATTGCGGGAACATGACCATTGCGGCTTTACGGTCGAGACTCCGTTACCTCGAAAGAGGTGGAGCCCCTTCAATTATTCTCCAATCTAGCACTGCTTCTGCCCAGCAGAAGAGGCCTACTTCGGTTAATAGCCTTGGTGACCTGAGGATCACCGTGAGAGGTAACCCGCCGAGCCAGTCTCCTCGGGGCCCCTCACTCCTCTGTAACGCTACCCGCGGAGCCCCCAAAAGAGCGCGCTGGGCCGTCCACGGCGGTCCCAGTCATTTCTTTTGGAGCTCCACCGGTTGATCAAATGTCGGTCGCTGCATCGGAGGGTGAGCTAATGTCCTCTGGGGATGAAGGTTCGGCTGCGGTGCCCCCTTCGGGTGTGCCAGCGTTGTCCGAACCAGACCCAGAGCTCACGGCTATGCTTTCCCGGGCTGCCGCAAGTGTCGGGCTCAAGTGGAACCCTCCACCGTGTCCCGAACCTTCGCGGCTGGACGATTGGTATCTCGGGGCGGGCCATATGTGTATTCCTCCATGATCAGCTCCTCTGCGGACGAGCCCGTGTCTTTCCCTAGACAGAGCACGCTCTGTCATCTCTGCTGGTGTTCTTTCCCCCTATAACTAGGCTGGAACCACCCCAGAGACTGCCATATGTTGTCCTACCCTGCTTGGCTAGTCCATATGTGTAACCATCACAGTGCCTCCCTCCGGGGTAGGATGTGGCTTCCGCAGCGTTCCCTTCCCCAAGGGCACACTTCCCCAGCATTATCCAATAAGTCACACTGAGTGGGTCTTGCGGAACAGCAGTGACAGACCTTCTCTGCTTAGAGCTCCAACTCTCTGGTCAAGTCAGGAGGCACAAGTGGAGCGCTGGAAGGGCCAGCAGCAGTGGCGTTTTGGTAGATATTCCCATTCATCAGAATCACTTCTGACTCACGTCATAGTGAGCTGACGAAGGGGAACGTCTCGGTTACATATGGTAACCCTCGTTCCCAGAGGAGGGAACGGAGACGTGAGTCCCCTCGCCACAGTTGCTGAGCTTCCGCTATACGGCCGAGTCACAGGTCCGGCTCCTCAGCGGAAAAACAAGGATGCGACGCACCTGCTGCTCATTATATGCTCGCGCCGTGTTGCACAGCAGCTGGTGCAATTATCGCATGCCAATGTGCACTGGCTCGTTTTAGGCTCTTGCAAGCGATCCCCATTCGTCAGAATCACTTCTGACTCACGTCTCCGTTCCCTCCTCGGAGAACGAGGGTTACCATACGTAACCGAGACGTTATTTACTATTATTATTTGTTTTTGTGGAAAAACAAAATACTGCATTGATTACAACAAATCTACTGCTTTTTCTGGATTACTGCTGTGCAGCAGACTAGACACTAGAGATCTTAACTCTATTCTCAAGTGAAAGTGTTTAGTGGAGCAGGATAGTGGAACATTAAATATGTGCGTTAATAAGCAGTTGAACAGGCGTGCCTAAAAAAATGGCGGGTGAGCATGTCATATTTTATATTAAAATAAATGAGATCAAAGATTGTCTAGCAACTGACTGGACAACCATCGTGACCTTCGAATGTAACTGAGCATGTCTGAGAAATGTTGGTTAATGTGAGTATTAATGAATGTGTGGATGGCCGTGTGTGCCTGAGCTGAGTCCACAATATAACTGAGCGTAGACAGCAGGCTACTTGTTATCATTTCAAATATTTTTCTTCCACATACCCAGGTCTAACTCAAACAAGCGGCTATAAATTAGATTAAATGAGGCTAATGACATTGATAGCTCACGGACAAGAGGAGAACAGTGATGCCGTCCAGCACTGGAAAAGTGTGGGGTCAAAGATTTTATAACAGCACTGAGTCATCACATTTAATACAATACAAACCCCTCAATAAGATACAGAAACTTTAATAGTGATGAGGACTAGATTTGAACTCTGTCCTAATGGAAAAAGGACACTATGCAGCGATGAATCATGCACATTATAATAACCCAGGCTCATTGGAAAAACATGCCTGTGGCGACATTTCAGCAAAATTATATTACGTTGCCTTTCATTTCGCAGCACTTTCAAAGCAAAATTTTCAGTGAGTGGCGCTAAAAAGTGTTCAGCTGGCAACGTTTTATTACATTGGTAATTGTACGTATCACAGCAGTTTGGAAATGAAAGGTTAATAATCTATCACACTAAACCTAACCGATTGTGTTAACAGAAGCAAACGTGAGATAAAAACACATGCTATTTTAGCTTTCTTCTACAAGTCTTTGAGCTCTTTACTGTAACTGGTGTTTTAATGGGACTCATACCCAAGCAACTACATTGCAAGTGCAATGCTGTACCAGGTGAGCTACCGAGCAAGTTTACCACATCAGAAAAGCCATACATGTGGAGCAGATTATGTATTGCAAATGCTTAAGATATATTAATTTATAAATCATGCACTATGGTAAAAGTGTTTTGTGGTCATATCTTTATTCATAAATAATCTGCCCTTGTGATCATCATTTGTGAGAAAAGGAATAAAAGTTGTTGGTGTTTTACTGCCTCTAGTATTCATTTCAGCTGGAAACTGCAGTGGTTTTTATGTATTGGTACGTGTTTGGAGATTTTGGCACATTTGGCCAATGAGCCTATGTTGCAAAATAACCAGGAGCTTCAAATAAAGTCTATCTTGATTCCATGTTGACTATACTTGTTATTCAGAAACAGTTGTGAGTTAGGTTTGAATGTTACTCTGAGAAGATTGATACAAGATGGTGGACGGTGCAGGTGCAGGGGCAGGGGCCTCTCGGGCCCCATTACAACAATGGTTTCTTTTTGGGACTACTATATCTTTGCTCAGAATCTTGAAAATCTGCAGGATGCTAGATGTTACGGTAATGGATATTTTTAGGATATTTTTAGTACACCAGACAACAGTCAAAAGAGACTTTATCAGGCTTGACTGACAACTACAGCATCTTAACTCTATATGGCTACTTCTTGGATCCAAAATTTTCATCTAAATTACTTGAAATTGTGATATGGCTTAGTGTAGTGCTCATCCTCCCCCCATTTATCTGCCAAAATAAAAGCCTGAATGAATGTGAAGAAATGTATAGAAATATATTAGAAAACACTGTACTGTAAATAAAAAAAAAACAATATTTAACAACTTTTTTTTATTTTACAATACAACGGTAAAATTACAATATAAATTGTGTCTTCTTACAATAAAATTAATAATAGCAATAAAACTGGGATTTTTATTTCACTACAAACATGGTTTTACAATTGTAATAATAATAATAAATATTACATTTTACAATAAAATCACAATTGCAATAGTAATATATTTTATATTGAGAGTTAAACATCATCAATTATTATTATATCATTACTATATTTATAAATTTGATTCATAGTTTACAATGCAATAGTAATATTACAATAGTAATTGTCTATTATCTATCATACTATTATTGTTATCAAAAAGGAGTGTGAATGTAAAGCGGTTTCAGACACAATTGCAACTGAAGCAGACTAAAAGATTTGAGTCCATTTTAAAGTCCAGGTTTTGTGTGAATGAAAAGAGAACAGACGTTCACTTCCATTAATCAATATAGATATGTATCATTCTTCATATGCATATACACACGCCTGCAGCCACCAGATTTCCACTATGCCAGTCTGAGGCCCTGGCTGAAAACTATGATCCACACACTGTTCATATTCTCAGAGCTGATTTCCCATCCATGAGTGTAGCCAAGACCAACCATCAAAAACACCAGTGCATTCTGCTCCCTTTAAAATCAAGGATCACTTCAACAACAATAATCCGTGACACGTGAAACGGCATTCTTGATATAATTCTTCCCAAAGTCCCTGGATCGGACGGCGTCCCCCGTCGTGTGCTCCAGAGACATTCTCACCATCTCGCACATGTTTTCACTGACAAATTCAGCGTTTTCCCCGATCCAGGCTGTTGACCCAACGTGCTTTCAATCTACCTTCATTTTCCCCAAAATCTTCAAAAATGAACTTCAATGAATACCACACATACTCACTTTACCAAGTCAGTCACCATGAATTGCTTTTCGAGGTCAGTTCTGGTTCAGAAAGAGTCTTTCATTCCAGGAATGAACTCTATAACCAAGACGAACATGGTCTTTGGTGAGGAGAATAACTAAAGAACTATATTTGACCACCATTTAAAGCTTATGTGTGCATACATAACAGGCATCATTTCCAACCAAATCAGCCCCATATGAGCATCAAATCTAACAGCATCTGACATGCACAGTAGCACACAAAACCAACATATTACACCCTTGCAAATGAAAGGGTTAAACTTTCTCTTATTGAATTACTTCTACAGGATCATCTAATATCCCTGCAGAGAGAAAGAGGAACTCAGGAAGCTCAAGTTTTGAATTCAATAATGTGGCCTCAGAGCAAACGTGCCATAAAGTTTATACTTCTTACTAATAAAACGTCATCAGAGACTTTCCTGTTTTGTCTTCATGTCACTATTAGCGCGGACGTTCACTGTGACCGGCTCGGTTCCTCCCTATGTTTTATTTACCAGGTAATAATGTGGAACATTCACTCGGTGCCCCTCAATTCTGTACGTTTTTCATCGTGATAGGAAATACCAGGCATAAACTCTGACCTCAAAGTCTGAATGTTAAATGCCAGCTACTGTGAGTGAATTATGATGACGAACAGAAAGCAATTTCCACAGTTTTAGTCATACTTGACCCAAACCCAACCAAAAGGAATTTTTTACTCCTAACCGAAAGTATTACACATAGTAACTTAATTGTCTCTTGAATGATTCTCAAATGATGTGGCTTTGGTGTTGAATGAAGATGTGCAGTTACTTTTGAAAAACAATTGGACTATTTCCTCAGTGGACGAAAAAAAACAAGCGATAAAATCATGCATAGCATCATTTCTACAGACCACAACATCAATAGGCCACATACACAGTCACACTGCAGCTAATTTCGGTTGTCAGTTCAGCTTTTAGTGCTTCTTGTTCTGTAATTTAGTTCAGTAATTTACGGGAGTGACAACCACATTAAAACTGTAGGTAGTGAAAACCGCATTTACAAAAATTCTAAGCATTGTGTACGGAACCGAACCGAACAACTAGTTGTTGTTGATGTACAACGAGAGATATGAGAGATGACAGACGAGAAATACATCTCTGATGCACGTTAAAATACGTATTTTAATTTGCATCATAGATTTATCTCTCGTCTATATGTGAGGTGAAATCACAGGGAAAGCGGTACGAGCCTTTAAAGGGTCAGTTCACGCAAAAATCGAAACGAAAGTCTTACGGGTTTGGAACGACATGAGGGTGAGTGAATGAATATAAATTTTTGGGTGAAATAATTTCATTGACTCATTCCTGTTGCCAGATCTTGCTTGCAAATCAGTGAACAAGAACAAGCCCATAAAAACTATTAAATGAAAATAAGACAGAAATATCGCAACGTGCACCTACTCACTTTAATAAACTAGCTCCATAAACTCGATAGCCAAGCTTAAACAACAACCCCAAAATTGCTTAGAATAAGTAGACATGGCAACACGGCAAGAGTTACCTAGTGCTTCACATGGCAGCCTTTATTAGTATTACCTAAACAACATAAGCAACCCAATTTATTTTAAAACAATCAAATTCCAATGCAGTCTAAACCGAAAACTGCAGGCCCGCACGCGCACTGCCACATGAGAAAGCAGGCGAGAGCAGAGGCCTCTTCACCAAGATTAAAAGGCCTTTTTTCCATTCTGCAATGGAGCGCAGGGGTAGAAGGGCCACAGAGACGATCTCATTACAGACTAACACGCAGCAGCTGCCCTCCTCTCACCATTTCCTTTTATTTTCCAGACATTCTCAATGCTTGGTTAAAGTGTTTTAAATCAGACACTTCTCTGGAGGCAATATGATTTATTTTATTGTCCCTCAAGTGTTCCACTGACTGTCTGACCCTCGATGACCTTTTCGGCTCCCCCGTCGCTAAGGCAACACTCTTTGTTCCTGGCCGTTACCCTGGGTCTGTGATCCCGGGCGTATGGAGGACTGTTAATGTAACAACACAAAAACATCTGAGGGAAAATAGTATTAGCTGCTTCTATAAACAATTTTTTCCCGTTCTTCGTCTCGTTTTTTTGACTCTCGCGGATTCTTTCTGGGATAAACAACCCGGCTAGATGTGGAGGAAGTACTTTGAGACTGGTCCAATGAGATAATATATCATTTTTTTTGGAAGGTGCCAGAGGTACAGATGACATACGAGGCGTTAAACACTGCAGATATGCTGAATGGGTCAGGTATTTCTGTGTGGGAAACAGCAGCAGGCATAGCTTCATTCTCAGAGGGATGGACTGGGATACAGAGGGGATGAAAGTCTCTGCTGGTTGAGTTACTACTCGTGGTGGAATCCAAATAATTCTCGACACGAAATCAAAACTGATCCTATGTGCTTTCGTAATAAATGCCCCTAGTGAATGATTCAACAGTTATGCAAAAGTTATGCCTCTTTACTGTTCAGTCAGAAATTAAAATCGTTGCAACCCATATTAATTTCCTTTCTTCCATGAAACACAAAATGACAAGTTTACAGAAAATCGAATCTTCTTTTCCATAAAACAAACACACACAAAAAAGCACCATAATCATGATTTGCACACTACTGTTCAGCATCAGTACGATTTTTTTTTTAAATGTTTTTTACATAAAAATATTGTAAAGTCACAAAATCTGTAATATTGGTAAAAAAAAAAGGTATCTGTTTCGATTTAAATAGGCAAATGCTTAAGAGTCTATGACTGGTACATTATTGCAGTGATGATTACTATGTTTCTAGCTTGTTATATGTTTGGATTACCAAATATTGATGCACCTCTTGATGGAAATAAATGTTGTGATGTTCTTTCCATCAAGACGTGCATACTTTTTTTGGTCAAGATCTTCTATTGTCAATGAGTCCAGCACTCTGTAAAGTCTCCTCCAGCACATCCCAAAGACGTTCAGTGAATGTAAGGTCTGGACTCAGAGGAGTCAGTTCATGTGTGAAAATGATTCTTCATGCTTTTCCCAACCATTCTTTCACAATTTAAGCTTGATAAATCTTGACATTGTTATCCTGGAAGTGTGGCCATGATGTGTCTTCATACATTGATGTTTAAGATATGTAAAGCTACACACTCCATCAATTAGGGTTAGAAGAACTGTTACCAAACATATAACATGTTAGAAACATAATAATCACTGCAATAATGATCCAATCACAGACTGCATGACTATTTAAATCCAAACATTTGTTATTTTACTTTTCTTTTTCTTTTTTGGCTGGACAGTGTATTAACACAATTTAATATATTTTAAATATACAGTGTCTTCAGCGTCACATGATCCTTCAGAAATCATTCTAATATGCTGATTTGCTGCTCAAGTAACATTTATTATTATTATCAATGTTGAAAACAGTTGTGCTGCTTAATATTTTTGTAGAAACTGACAATTTCTTTTTCAATATTCTTTGAAAGTTCAAAAGAACAGCATTTATTTGAAATAGAAATCTTTTGTAACATTATAAATGTACTTTACTGCAACATATGATCAATTCAATGCATCCTTGCTGAATAAAAGTATTAATTTCTTTTAAAAAAAATCTTACTGACCACAATCCCCGAACAATTGTTACAGTGTGGCCGTGTGTCCACCAAATCGTTTTTTCACGCGGCTGACGTATTTTTTCAATTGTTTTCAATGGGAGCGCCGCATATTTAAAACGACATGAGCGTAACGGGGCGCTGGGCGTTTTTTACAGGTCGCCGAGAGTTGAAGAATGTTGAAACGCAGTGTCACTTTTTACCCAACCGTCCAATCACAATGGAGGAGGGGCGGGACTGATACAACATGGACCAACCGCCACATTCTGCTTGTATAACATCAACAAATGACAACAACAAGCATAATAACGGAACAAAATCATTGATCATGTTACATTGTATCGACATCTTAATATAGAAACAACACAGAAACAAAATATGTGTGAAATGAGATACTAGTAACACTTTCGCGGATATTCCGTATCTGAAAAAAAATGCCACGCTGCCAAAACGCTCTCAAGCGCCCATAGCTAGGCGTTTTCAGCAGAGCGCCTAGTGTTTTCAGCTGGCTAAATACGCTTTAGTGGACACACGGCCTGTGTGTCCTAACCAGTCTGTTTTTTCCCCCAAAAATTGGCTCCAAATCATGATTTTAAAACCAGTGATTTCTTAACACTTTCAAGGTGGAAAAAGTTGGAAGAAAGCTCTTTCATGGCGAATAAAGGAATCACATTTACTGAAAATGTCTTAAGCCCAAAAGCACATTTATTTTTCTCTGTGCTAATGACTAAAGACTTACTCACTGGTCAACATTTTCCTATTTTACTCACACAATGGAGTCTATTCAGTGAAATCAAAAATACAGGTACAATTCCAAATGATTTTCAACATTAATAAATACTGATGGCCGTGTTGAAATAAGCATGAAGTTTCAACCTTCTAGTTAACCGGGAAGAGTCTTTGGAAAGGTCAAACTAATTTGCTGTAAGCTTCTGAATGTGCATTTTCAGCTACTGCAAAACAAACCATGATTTTTATAACTAGTTATTTCTTAAAAACACATTTTAAAGGTAAAAGAGTTCAAGAAGAGACTTTCATGTTGATATTATACTGATCAAACTGGAATGTGCTCAGTACAAAATCAGGGTTTCTTATTTTCAAACACTGTGTGCTAATGGAGAACTTGAATAACTCTTGGTCAATGACACAAAGTACTCATAAGAGTCTGGAAATTAGGAAATGGCCAGTATGACTTAAGACCTGAAAGTATTCAAAGGAGCCAATGACGTACTGTCCCATAATACACGTCTCAACACTTACTTTATACTGCAATTAATTACATGGAAAATTCACTGCTTGACCCTTTGGGATTTCCCACTTGTTTTACATTTGTATTTATTATTTTACATTTGGTCCATATTATGTTTGGATTTTAAGTAACTGATTCGACATTTTATCTAAAGTTTGAACCTACAAACTTTCGGTTACCAGCCCAGATCTATAACGGCTATGCCTGTTAACCATGACCTGCTGAAAAAATGGCGAGGAAATTATACCAACTACTGACAACTGACGCTAGTGGTTCCTGGTTCATACTCAGCTGGTACAAGGGTCCAATTTTTCCAGCCTTGTCTTCGGTGGAAACATCTGGAATAAGCCCAGACTGGGCACTGCCTCCGGTACCATGCCGGTGGAAAGGGGGCACATTATTCATCACGAATGGAACAGCATCCATGTTTAGTCCAATTAAAGGTACAGTTCAGCCAAAAATGAATATTGTCATAATTGATTCACCCTCATGTCATTTCAAACCTGTATGGCTTCCCTCCTTTCACAAAACACAAAAAGAAGATATTGTGAAGAATGTTTCAGCTGATGTTCAGTGGAAGTCAATGAGATCCAAAAGTTTCAAGCTCCAAAAAGGATATGACGTAGAAGTAATCCAAACTCCAATTCAAGTTTTCTGAAACAATACAATCACTTTGCACAATGAAAAGAGCTAAATTTAATTGGTTATTCATCAATTAAAATTACGAATCATCAACTAATGTACACAGATCCCAAAACCAATATGATGATACCATAATCACATTAAACCTCACCTGTGTCACTTAAAGGACAAGTTCGGTATTTTACACTTGAAGCCCTGTTTTCAGATCGTTTCTGATGAAATAGCATCAGATGAAGCATCTTTTGCAGCAATTTTTGAGTGAGCATATCAATGAACACCCCTGACCACTCGGTGAGTTTCACGTCTTTGTAAACGAAAGTTTAATGCGTTTTAGGAAGGATTGTTCCAGTGCACCTATGCAGCCATTGTGGAGGTGGGGGGGTGCTACCACAGAAACCAAAAATTCTCGGGCCAGCAGCATGTGTCCAAATTTCAATCTTAACCGTTCTATTTCATCAGAAACGATCTGTAAACAGGGCTTTAAGTGTAAAATACCGAACTTGTCCTTTAATGTAACATTATGACACAAGAACCAATGAGGTTTGGCGTTATTGACATTTCACCATATCTGATTTGGTACTTGAGAGTGAATAAACACTTAAACCTCTGAACTGTTCATCAAAGTCATCATATCACTTATCAATCATAAGACTTTGGTTAAATGGATCACTTTTACACTACTTTTACCTTTATGTCCTTTTTGGAGTTAGAAACTTTTGGGAACAGGAAAAGTTATCAGTTCCCAACTGTTACCAACTTTTCCCCAAAATGACTTTTGGAAATGACATGAAGGTCAGTAAATAGTGATAAGATTATAGATAACAGATATATTATAGAGATAACTACCCTTTTAAGACATTGTATAGCGACAGAAGCAACCCTGGAAAGGGAAGCAAGCGTAATTCCAAAAAATTCAAGACCGTAGAGACATCATAAATATATGTAGGTTTACATGTTCTCTTTCCAGAAGCAGTAGTTCTGGAACATAAAGTGCTATGACTTCCCATGTCTTTCGTGATTTGTCAGGGTCTGCTGATTGCCTTTGGAAGAGCTTCCTGAGAATCCACCTTAAACTTTTCTTCTGGAACCACTTTTTTTCCATCAGGGGTTGAGTGAAGTCTTTGCAGTTTGTGTCATGGGTTATTTAGATTTCCATTGCCCCTCTATGTGATTTGAAGTAGAAAGCAGGGAACACGCAGCACCCCACACTGAAATTTAACGGCACACGGAGAGATGATGGTTTCTCCAGATGGAACATTCATTTGAGAACCTGTGAGAGATGTACACCGAAATAAATCTAAACACTATTACAAATGACCAATACAGAAAGAGGGGTAACCCAATGCCGCTACTTGCACCCAACACGGGAAAAGTGCTGGCGTGTTGTTAGATAATACATGGAAACATGTAGCTCACGATAAAATGTGGTTTTTCTGAAACAGATGAACCAGATATCTGTGCGCCAGTGATGAAAGCAATGCAAATTTTGACAGTATTACTGTGTTCTCAACCTTTCTAATGGCGGCTTTCCAAATCCAGCGCCAATGTTCCGGGGAAATAGGATTGGAGAAAGCATTTCACATTCGTCTGCGGCAAACGAACTCCAGCTGAACGGCAATCAAGGGGAGCGCGCAGACCCATCTTTAAAAGTACGAGAGGGACAAGCCGTGCCATTTTTGCTCTGACCGCACAGAAATCGAGTGGGCAAGTTCGCCGACAATGTGTCCAGCACTTAACACGCATGGTGTGTGGCGCGTTCCTTGTCCGCAGATGTGTTTGTGTTGGGCCTGAGACTTGCACTCTCTGGTTTGCCTTTCTTCAGCTGTGCCATTGTGTGATGGGGAAGCTCCAGTCGGTGCAATGCGATGAGCTTACACATGGACTCTTCCAGGCATGTCTTACCGCAAAGCAGTTGATCTGATATTCCCCGTGATGTCGGGTTTGGAGGCCACTTTGTTTGGGGTTAATGTAACACCCTCTTCCCGGCAAAAAGAGCATTGTGGGCCAATTGTTTGAGTCACTAGTTGATTATGGGAAGACCACTTCTGGTCATTCAGTTCCAGGAACCTGCCACTGCGATATGGAAGCATTGGATTCACTGCAGAACGTTTGGAGCTTTCAATGCCAGGTCGCGTGATGCGTTAAGGTCATATTGCTCTGTAAGTTGTCCAACAGCCAGCCAATCTAGGTTGTGAAGTTGCGGACAGCGTTCTTAGCTTTAGCTGTTAATTTTGTTAAAAACCCTATTGGAAAAATTGTATCTTTAAATTAATCTCCAAACTGATTTAAATGCTAAAGATGCACTGAAAATTCAGCTGCCAAAAATGTCTAAAAACTTTCACAAGAGGCCAAAGACCTTGGCTGAAAATGTGCACAGAAACTGTTTAACATCCAATAAAAGAATATTTGACATGGACAATAAGCAGTGTGCTCAGGAAACGATCCAGGACTAAAGATGATACATCCAAATCCAAACATCGTCTCCACATCATAGACATCTATTCTTTTGGGACAAGAGTTTAACAGTAATATTAAATTGAGCGACACATACAGACTACATATTGACTATTGGCCTTTAGGGGGTCTCAAGAAACTCGTAAGCGGGCCTGAAGATGACTCAAATAATTTAAAATAGGACAATATAAGCACTAAAATAAAAAATATATATATAATTTAAAAATATATATATTTATAATGAATATACCTTTTATTTAGTTATGCCAAGCTCTAAAATATTTTATTGGGCAAACATTTTTTTTTAAAGAAATCCTTATCCTCATCACTCGACTGAAAAAAATATTCATTGGTTAAAAAAAAAGAGCGGGAACCTTGAAGAACTTTCAGCCCTAAAAACTTCTGAAATCCTAAAATGTAATTTACCAAAACCATAGATTAAAATAAGTTTTGAAAACAAAACATTGCCTTTGAATATTGTTGTGGACAATGAAGGACAATGGATTCAAAAAGGTTGAGAACCACTTAGAACCACTACGTTGTTGAAGTTTATATCTTCAACAAAAGGATAATTATCTATCATAATATGATTTTATTTTTACATAATTATTTTAAAGGTGGACAACTGCGTAACGTTTAGCGGCACGCTGTTGTTGTTTCGTTCAAACATTAGCAAGCAGACTTCGGGACAAAGGGAGAAATAAAACGAGGATCAATATCGGTGGGGCGTTTTCGAGAAAATCTGACTTGACAGAGACGCCGCTCTTGCGTGTACTTTATTAGACAGGTGAGCAAATGCACATAAAACAAATCAATGTTATATAGCTCAACATAATGAAATGTTAGAATATGATCAGTATGTTATTATAATGTTGATCTAGCTTACTGCTAGTCTCATATAGCCAACAAACTAACACATAGAATAACATTATAACTTTCAACACACTCAAATGCGGTTTAGTATGATAGTGTAACGTAAGACCAAGTAAAACAGCGCTGCGTTACCTCACAAGTTTATTTCGTCAAATAAACTGACCTGTATGAGTAGCAATTCAGTGCTTGCGGGTAGTTCGGTAGAATGAAATAACTCGCGTGTGATGCTGATATCTGTCTCTTATTAGCAATCGCGACCTGCTTCATGTTAAAAAACATGAATGTTTTCACTCATTCATAAACATTATTAGATCCATCAGCATGACGACAAGTTCCATGATTCCGCGTATCACTGCGTCATCAATCTACGCCTTTTGTTATTGTAAGAGGTTAGCGACCCCTAGCGGCGAAAAAAATTACATATTGTAGCTTTTACTATAGTTTTCTAGCATATAAAATACACTAAAATATATTTTTGCTATTCCAAGACAATTAAAAAATAAATATACAAAATAATTTTTACAAGTAAAATATATTTTAAAATGGATTGTTATTCCAAACAAAAGCCATTTTATAATTATATCTTCAGTGTTTGTTCGAGTGTGTCCATAATTTTCATTCCAAAAACTGCTTGCAAAATACGGCACTATGGCAAAACAAGTCCTTGATACTGAACAAGCATAGCAAACACTTACTGAATCCTGAAACTCACTAGAGAGACTAGAAACAACAAATAGCACACACAGTCCACATAATAAAGTAATATTCTGCAACACGACAGAATGAAGAGAAAAGCAGGTGTGCACAATAAACAAGGGGAAAACACTTCCTGGAGTGCCGCCAATTCGGTAGTGGTCATCGTTACAACCTACTCTCTGGAAAGAGAAAACTCCTATAGGGATCCAGGGAATAGGAATCTCAAATTGCTGCGGTTTGGCAATCACTCTCATCTTCATCATCATCCAGATTTCCACTGAAGGAGTGAGATGAAATTTCACAATGTTTTTATTAGTATCCATTCACTTTTTTTTCGCTTCATTGTTGTATAATTTATGTAAACAGTTCCTAGATCATAGTCTGTGAAGACAATCAAAGTGTTTGTTTGACTTTGGAAAAGTTTCCAGTGCCTTTACCATGCGGTAAGTTCAAGTTTGTCATTCAGATTAAGCACAGGCACTATAAAAACATTTGCATCTTTATTTCACGGAACTCAAAAGGTGTCAAATTGAATGGCTGATTGAGCTCTACAGGAAGGTCTATGAGAAGGCAATGCCAAGGGATGAAAGAAGGGGTATGTGTGAGGGTTTAACCGGGTCTCTATCTATATGGCCAGATGCCAGTGCATGAGGAAGTTGGCGCATCTCCAGCCTATAACATGAACAGCTGGCTGTGCTCCAATACAGCTGGGAAGAAAAGTGAGTCAAATGGTACCGTAACAGGGTCACCACTGGCCACTGCAACCTTCTGAAAGATTTATTTATTTATTATAGAGTGCTGCTGTAATGATGTATTTTTTGTGTTTTTGATACCCTGGATCCCTCAACAAATACCCAATAGGATTTTTCTATTGGCTTTTGGATTATTGCAGAAAATGAGCTCTGTGACAAACAAAAGTTTATGATCTTTACACGTTTTGTTCATCATGATGATCTTCACACATGGACATTTTGAAGGATAAATATAATCGCCAGACGTCAAAAGCTAAACGTAGGCTGTAAACGAACTACACTACGGTAGTATGACTTCACCGTCACCATCACTAAGCTTCCGACATCTCTTTCAGTCTTTGTTTTAAAAGACATTTTCCCTGAAAGTTTGAATAGTTTGCAAGAGCGATTATAAACACGGAGGCTGTAGAAACGGTATAGTGAGTAGAATAGTTTTCATGTTCGCTGATGACGTTTAATGTCCTCGGCAACCTATAGTCCCATTTAGTCCCTTGATAGCAAACTACTTTTTTCAATACAAATATTCTTTTTTTTAAATAAAACAACTGTAAATATTACTCTTTAAATAACTAGTTTAGAACTGTTTAGAACTATAACAGTGAAAACCATGCCTTGATAATTTTTAATAAGGTTGTAGGGAAACAAGACCCTTTTAAGCCATATATACATAAATATTAAATATTTAGTGATAACACCATTTTACTCACAATTATATTCACTATTTAAAAATTATTGGACCCTTTTCACGGACTGTGATGATGTGTTTGCACTGTTATTAGCACTGTAAATTTAAAGTTTATAATGTTTTCATTTAAAAAAGGTGTCATTGTTACAGTGTAATTATATATTTAAGTACTGAGTAATATTAATTAACAACATGCACTTACTATAGGGTTAGGTTAGGTTTAGGATTTGGTTGAGGGTTAGTTGCATGTAATTATGCATAATTTACTGTTATTACTATGGTAAGTACATGTAACATATATAACGAGGACACTGTAAAATAAAGTGTTACCAAAGAAAAAAAAAAATGTATCCATCTTTATAACGCTATTCTTTGTGATATATTGCCTTGGCATTCAATTTCAGAAAACGCTGTGTGAGTGTTTCTAACACAACATCTTGACATCTACTGTAATACAACACACTGATATCTTTCTCTCTTCTGACTAAAGTTATCAAATTCTCATTTTTCCATTGTTTGTAAAGTCAAAGAAGTGTGATCATGGATTGTTTTTCTTTTGTTATTGGAGCAAATGGGAAAACATAAAAATATATATTTTGTTTTAGTTTCCATTCACCACTAAGTTTACCCAACTATGATGACTTCTGCTTCTGAGATTCCTGGAAATGTGAAAACTGACCTTTATTTTCACGTTAAAATAATAATAAAACCAATTTTGCGATTGCAACTGGGTGGGCAAACTCTGCCTTCGCGAGAAACGGCCTTGTGCCACTGTGGAAAAAGAAACCATACTGGTTTCGCTCCACAAGCCAGAGCACTTCTCCAATAATTTGAGATGTTTCCCCTCATTTTGAGTTTGCTCTGCATACCTTTCAAAAGCAATAACTCGAAAGTAACTTAGCATATGCTAGGCAGCCACCACAAGACATAACCAACTAATTACGCGACATCTCGCATAGCCTGATCATCTACAGCGCCGTGATTACTCTACAGGAAATATACACACGACTCAATGACACAGATGTCAACCGACTCACTGGAATGGAAAGAATGGAAGCATAGTACCATGCTAATAGTAGTATGCTAGTGAACGTTTACTGTAACAGATCCAGCTGCATAATCAAACCAGTTTGTCGTCATAAATCAAAAGGGGTGGCCAGGGCTTCAGAGTGAAAGCACTTCACTCCATTTACGACTGCAAATGCGGAAAATTATTTCGTCACACCAGTGACACTGAATTCTGATCAAAGCTCAAGAAGTTTTATAATACTATCAGAATTAATGATTGGCGCCCTTTGTTGCTTTATGAGTCCACATGTGTTCGCTCAGCCTGAAATTAACGCTAATATGAATTTATATCCAGAAGTATAATCTATAGTTTTTACGGGTTGTCAAAAACGCATCAGTGAAGTTTCACTTAAGTTATGCAGACATTGTTCGGTAACCTTCTGAAAATTTCTAGTCAAGTAAAGGCCCGTTTACACCAACACCAATGTTTGGCACGAAAATGTCACACAATAATTAACAGATCACCAGTCAAAATGCATTAAATAGTTATGAATGTCATGAATCTTTGACTCACATATTTGCATACAGTACATCTTCACATTTGAATATTCATAAACTACTGATCTGTTAAGCATTATTGGCTGATAGGGTTATTATAAAGTGTTATATATTTGTGTTAGTCAGATGTTCATTGAAAATGTTAAACATTAAAAGTAAGACAGTTTCTAAAGTATATCTTATGTTTCTGAATTCTGTTTTATTCCATTCATTTTTAATGCAGTTTTATTCAAAAGCCTACTCATGACTGTATGTGTTGTATTGAGACACATATCCCATTTCATATTTTTCCACAACACATACTTGTTTTACATTGAGCTATTCCTGGTTTTACATCAAATAGCACACTGGTTACTATGCCAAAACTCCGGGACATTCTCAAGGGTATTTCTTTGCATGCATTGAGAAACTCTGAGAGTTATGTTAAATGAGGCCTGAGACGAGACGAGATAAAGCAAACGAGAGACACGGAGGCAGGAGCGCTGGCGTGTACCATTAGGCTCTGTGAGGGTGAACAGTGCACCTGTCCTGCTGTCTTACAAAGTCCTCATTGTTCCTCGTCGCTCACCTGTCCGTGAGTAAAGGGGCCAAGCGACAGACCTGATTTACCCTGGATTCCAGCACCCCGCCTCGGCTGACCCTCCCTCTCCGGCCCCCGTAACCTCTCCCAAAATCCCACCAGAACAACATTTCAGTGCTAATGCTTTTGTTCTTCACTGCACCCTCACTGTAAAAAGAAAAGTTGCTGCCTTCAATTTTTTTAAATACAATCAACTTGGATGTTTAAGTCATTTCAACTTAAATTACACTTAACTGACTTTAAAAAAAATGAGCTGAGTCTTTCTCATCAAAATAAGTTAAGCAATTTTCAACTATTTTTTATAAGTTATACAATGTAAAAACATATGTTGTCATCATATCATTTTCTCCTCTAATCAATGGCTTCTTATTATTACCAGTGATCTGGTAACACTTTAGTTTAGGGTCCAATTCTCACTATTAACTAGTTTCTTATTATCATGCATATTACTAGGATATTGGCTGTTTATTAGTACATATAAAGCACATATTAATGCCCTATTCCTAATCCTACCCAATTTTAACCCAATACCTAAACATAACAACTACCTTACTAACTATTAATAAGCAGTAATTAGGAGTTTATTGAGGCAAAAGTCATCGTTAATACATAGTTCCTACATGACGTCACAACATACGGGCATTTGCCGACGGGCATTTTATTTTGTGATAAAAAGGTCATCTCCTGCTGGGTCAATGGATGTTCAAATCGTGCCGGAGGTTCAGTTAAATTTGGATTTTACAGTATACCCGTCATTAGACTTCATGAATGTGAGAAAACTAAACTTTTGTCAGAACAACGACGGAGGTTATGGCTGGCGAGGATAAACAGGAAAGAAACTCCCTCAAAACACGCAAGAATTTGCTCAGAGCACTTTGTGTCAGGTGCACAATGCTGTGTTTTATTGCGAGTGTACACAAATATAAGTTAACACTTTGCAGTTTGAATAATGTCCTGCATGAACAAAATGACAAGGTATTAAAAACATACAAAAACAACATTGTTTCCACTGTTCGATCGCGCCCGCGCATCTCTCTCACACACACACAGACAGCGTTAGCGCATACTACTCATCCACACCAATTATGACTGAAATTTTCGCATTGTACCTCTCTCTGTCTTGTGTTAATAGAGTCTCTTTATAATCTCTTTATAGTCTCTGTCACTTTGTCTCTTCATGATTTTCGTAACATTATAAACAGAAAGAAATATTCGAAATTTGCTTGTAAAACTTTGTAAACACAGCAGCTTATGCCCTCAAAGATGGCGTCTCCGGGGAGGTCACGTGACATTAATTGGCCTGTGGGAACTATGTATAGTTAATTGTGAGAACTGGACCCTAATCAAAAGTTTGACCATTGATTTTATCATTTTGATTTGATGTATTTACAATGCAGGTCAAACAGTATTTGATCTAATGTAAGTGTGTATGGGGAAATCTTACAAAATATGCCCTGAAAACATTTTAAATTTCACCCCATATTCCAAATAAAGAAAAGAAATTTCTAGCAGAAAACAAGCAAATAATAATTTCAGAATTTCAGAATTCATTGCATTATAGTATATGCATTTTCTGTAAAGCTGCTTTGAAATATGTACTGTGAAAAGCACTATACAAATAAATTTGAATTGAATATATATATGTGTGTGTGTGTGTGTGTGTGTGTGTGTGTGTGTGTGTGTGTGTGTGTGTGTGTGTGTGTGTGTGTGTGTGTGTGTGTGTGTGTGTGTATTTAATTAACATTAACATGCAAAAAATATGCAAAAACATCTAAAATATTCTACAAACAAGTTCATTTTTTTTTAAGCAAAATATAATTTATTTCTTTGTTTTGATTTTGTAGAGACCCAAAACATCATCTTCAGAGGTTTTGTGAAATTTACCCAAAGAAAATATGAAAGCTATCCCTGAAAACAAACATACGGTGCTAATTTAGAATAACAATCAGAACTTAATTTATTCAACTGATGGTTTCTCAAGGTTTAACATTATAATATATATGAATCTGATCTTTTGTGATGATTATCAGATATTCAAAAAAAGAAAATGATGCTTTCCAGATGGTATGCATCATACTCAAAATGTCTAATCATATATATTCAAATGGCAACTTACTGTATTTGTGTGTGTATATATATATATATATATATATATATATATATATATATATATATATATATATATGTATGTGTATATATATATATATATATATATATATATATATATATATATATATATATATGTATATATATATATGTATGTGTATGTATGTATGTATGTATGTATGTATATATATATATATATATATATATATACATACACACATACATGCATACATACATACATATACATACAGTACAGTATGTATATATAAGACCCTCTTTAACTTGAGCAGAGGTGTGTACTTCTGTTAACCAGCTACTATCTTGACAGACATGTGAAAATGCATTCATGCCAGGATCCATGTGCTCATACAAGCGCACACCTCATGTCCACCCAACCACAACACCCTCCCTACTCCCTCCTGCATCCGTACCCAGCGCCAAGCTCCACATCCTAGGGTTCCCAAGATCCCCTCAGACCCATAACACCGTGCTCCAGGCAACGAGCCAGCAGCGATCCATCAGCTTTAACTACTGCTTGAGCACGGTGCCAGGCTTAGTGCTGTTTTATTTTTACCGTGAACTACTAGGGACCTGAAGATACAGGAAAGGAAAGGAAAGGAAAGGGGGAGAGATCGAGAATAGGACAGGATTCCGGCTCCGTACTCAACATCAGCCAAAGTTAACAAAAGCACCCTGCTTTTATCCACTGCTCCTGAGCTGAGTCCAGAGCCCAGCCCCCAACTGACGAAAAAATTCAGGACCCTGGATAGTGAGGTTTCAGGGTATATGGAAAAGGCTTGGAATAACGCCCGTACTTTACAATTAATATTTCATCTGACAGCTAATCTTCATATTTCTGTAGATATTTCAATTTGTGGAGATACAGTGGAGTGAGAAAGACATTCAAAGGCATTGAATGATTTAGAGAATCAAATAAGTTAATACACAGCATACAGATTTCTTAATTTTCAGATTGTGAAACTCTGAAGCTACATTCGTTCAGCTTATTTTGTTAAGAAAACATGGAATCTAGTTTATATTTCAGAGTATATAAATATACAACAGGTAATTATGAGAAAGTTCAAATAAGATGCAATTTCGAGAAAGTCACAATAATGGAAAACATTCGCAATTGTGAGATATTGTCGCAATTACGAGAAATAGTCACAGAGTGAGAACATTACAATTATGAAAAATCTTTGCAATTGTGGGTCACAACTAGAAAGCCGCAATTCTGAAAAATACTCGCAATTACGAGTCACAATTGCGAGAAATGGTTGCAAATGTGAGATATAAAGTCACAACGAGAATGTTACAATTCTGAAAAATACTTGCAAATGTGAGATAGACGTAATTACGAGAAATAGTCACAATTGCCAGAAATAGTTACAACAACCAGAAAGGTCGCAATTCTGAAAAATACTTGCAATTACGAGAAAGTCACAATTTCCAGAAATAGTTGCAAATGTGAGATATAAAGTCACAATTTCAAAATACAACAAGTCTCAACTGTGAGAAATACAGTAATCACAACTGTGAGATTACATTGCATGATATAGTCGCAATTGGGGGAAACAAATTTTGTTTAAAACTGTGATGTAAGGAGTAAGTCAGTCATATTCAGTCATAATCAGTCACATGCATTCATACGGCCAGAAATAGTCATAATTGTGAAATATCAAGTCACGTTGCAAGAAATAGTCACAATTGTAAGAAATAAAGTTAAAAGTGTGAGATATTAAGACATATTTTGAGAAATAAACAACATTCACAACACACATTTACATTTACATAATGTAATCACATTTACCTCAAAATGTGTATTTCCAACAATGTAGCCTATTTCAAATGTAAGACAAATATTTCACAAGAACAAAGATGATAATTGTTTTTTGGATAACTGACGTAAAATTGCATTTAAAAATTGGTGGATAGCAACAGTTGCTAAGGTTGGATTTGTCAGTATTGTTTTTGAGGTGCTATTTTGAATGCACTAGCATCAATCTGGTGGCCTTGTGACTAAAGAAACACTTTTGGTTGAATTTTTTCACATCGTCTCAACTTAGAGATTCTTTTATGGGTCAAACTCAACCGCGATCCATCATAAAAGCTTTTCAATAGCATGTGCTTCTGCACATATTGGCAAGAGAACAAAAAATTACACACTTATGACCCATAGACATTTGTCAGAAAAGATCTGTCACGATTTTCCAGCGGTATTGTTAAAAACCGACTTTAAAATAAAAAAATTCACCAGCTGTGCCCCTGACCGCCATCCAGCGTTTTTAAAAGGGTCCCACTGTCCTTGTTTAATTTTAAACCAATGTACCACCTTAAAATTATACAGACCCACAATAACTAATCACATATAGGGGGGAAAAAAAAACTATATGAGGCTGGAATAAATGAATGCTGGAGCCAGATGGAGAGATGGAGAAAACAATTCTTTCCCACAGGATGGTGATACAAACTCTGGCTCTATTCGAACAGTTGGGAACGAAAAGAACAAAGTGTGTTATTTTAGTGCTCTGCGTGTCTGCCATGTTTTTGGATACAAAATGTAGCATATGCGTCTCAAATAAATAAATGATTAATGAGAAACAGTCATATCTCACTGATGTGGTGAAAGCTTGCCACACTTACGGGAAGTTACCACCCATATGTGACTTCTTTAATGGTGCCAAATCATTTGTGGCATTAGTTTGGCTAAAGACACAGTGGCTCATGTGACACTTCTGAAACAGAAGTCAAACTTTATAATTTCAATTTGGATTTACAAGCAAGTTGAGTCTATACCGTGTCACACAACTACTCTCTCCAAAAACTGCAAGTGAAACAGTATGTGGTACGCAATTACATTATTGGCATGTGACCTCACTGCATGGCATGTTTAATTCAGCATAAGCAAACACTGATATTTAGTTTGAGCAACATCTGTGTTATTTAAAAATGCACTATTTTTTTTTTTTTTTTTTTCTTAATGATCACTCTGTTTCACACAAAAGGGGCTGTTCACAAAGTGAGTTTTTTTGTGTGTTTAAAAACGCGAAAGCCATGGCAGTGCAATGGAAAATGAATCCAAATACATGTTTGTTTTTTTTAAAAAGCATAACTCTGTTTTAACTTGAACGGCACGTTTTTAGAACACTGTGTCATGTGAGATGCTTGACACGAGACTTGAGCAAAATGGTCAATGGCGTCCATCTTGCGCATGCTTGCATAGAAAACAATGGAAAAGCAGCACAGTGGAATGCATGCTTATGGTTGCACGATTTTGAACTGACATTTCAATATTTCGTTTTTCTGCGATATATATTGAAATGTTAAAACAATTTCACCAGATGATTTGAATAGCTCTATTTGTAAAGAAAAACAAAAAGAAACTGCATAGAAAACCAACAAATTACAAGCATAGCTAATGCCAATAGAACAAAGATACTAAATTAAATAAACAGTGCTTTATGTTTTTCAGGTAAATTTAAGGTACATACATTGAATAATCAAATGTCACTGGTGACACAAACAGCTGCGGGTATGTCACTTTAAAGGCCCCCTGAAATCAAAATTTAAGTTTTTTAGCTTTTAGTATGAATATGTTAGCCTTAAAGGTGCATTGCGCAAGTCTCAGAGTTTTTGCAGAACTATGCCCCCTCTGGCGACAAGCGAAACTGCAACCAGACAAAAGTTTTCTTTTCTTTGTCTTACGTGGAGTTTGCGTTGGGGTTTGGAATGAACTACAAGCCGGTCTCTTTGAATCCATCTTCTACGGAGAATGGCGGCGAATACACAAACCTGCCAGACATAGCCAGGTGAGCGTGCCGTGAACGCGCATGACGTCACGCCCAGTCTCAAATTCCGACCCGAATCCCTCTTATTTATTTTACTGTACAGGATTATAGAGACAATCGCAGTGATCAGAGAATGGCTCATTCAGCCCATCAGGCAATTGTTTAAGCATGTATGGGTTAGAAAACGGATATTTTTAACATGAAAAGTTGCGCAATGCACCTTTAAGGTTATGAATAAGCTGGTGTGTTTCAAACCAATGACAAAATTCGCATTTAGGAGTAGGCCTGTCACGATAACAAATTTTGCTGGACGATAAATTGTCCAAGAAATTATCGCGATAAACGATAATATTGTCGTTCTGAGACCATTTTCATTTAATATAATTATAATGGCATAATAATGCAGGTACACCTTTTCAATGATCTATAAACTTTTATTTCTAAAGAATATTAAACATTGAAAATGGAAAACATTTTAAATATCCAAAAAAATTAACAACACAACCAAAAACAATGAAAGCAATGGACTCTTAGTGTCTGTTAACAAAATAAATGTCTGTTAATAAATAAAATGGATGTAAACAAAATTGCACTTCAAAAAATATTAAACATTAGGCTTTAGACATTAGGCATAAATAGTGATACATTCCATAACAGGCAAAACTGACAGATAAAACAAATAAAAAAAAGCCTCAACAAGCCATATCGCACAATTTTGCACTGTTACTCCTGTTACTTTGTCCTCCTGTTACTTTGTCAAGTGATTGTGTACTGTCGGAAAGACGGAGACGCACTTTATTACGTGTGTATGCTACGCACTGAAAATACTTGGTTAGGATTAGGGGTGAGGAGTGCGTGCGTATTACACGCCATAAAGAGCGTATCATATGCACGCAAAAACTATTTTTGGCATATAAATGGCACGAGAAATAACATTCGTGGTATAGATACGCATTTTCATGTGATCGGGCTCGCTGTCGCAACTCACAACTAGCGTCTTCTCTCTCTCCCGGCAGTAGCCGCAAACAGTCCCGCCGGCGCTTTCCCACACAAAGACCATGTGACTGACAAGCGCCGCGGCGCCGCCTCCCCACACAAAGACCATGCAACTGACAACAAGAGGGTTCACTACTCCTATACGCTAAAGAACCGAGCGAGAGTGGTCATCCAGTCTCTTTGGTAGAGAGAGAGAGACGAGGAAAACAAACAAGCATGCAAATGGAATTATCGCGGCCGGAAAAATTATCGAGCTCATTTTTTTTTATCGTGCGATTAATTGACTTATCGACTATCGCGACAGGCCTATTTAGGATATATAAGCATTCAAAACTTACAGTCTCCCACTTCCGCTAATATGGATCACAGATTTTTATGACGTCACCGCAGACTTCAGCTTCTCATCACATCTTCTGTCCAATCAAATGCTCTCTAGAATCTAAAGCTCCGCCCACTATGCTATAAATACCACCTGGCCAAAGCGACCGTTGACACGTCACAGAGCAATATGGGTTGGAGATGTGTGTTCAGTTGCTCAAACGCCCGAGTTTTATTCCGTTTTCCAACTGTACGTTGGTTAAGAATGAAATGGCTAGAATTTATTCACAACTCTACCATTGAATCCAACGTATCATCAGCGCTCGGATTCACTTCCATGGTGCTGTCAAGTGCGACTTGCAGTCTGTGAGGTAAACTAAACGCTATTGACTATTTGAAAAGGGGGAGGAGCCATTCAATATGTCCGGCCTTAGCTTCCTGTTTCAGTGGAAATTCAATCAACGTATCATACAAAGCTGTGCGTTCCAAGGCACTTCAGTGGGCCTTTAAGGCGAATGTACGGATCCAATGCAATGATACGCATCCGTTTTTTCTTTCTCAATTGTTTACAACACACAACCGACTTTGTTTACAAGGATATTCACCGAGATGGGCATTTTGACTTAATTTTGCGTGCTTGTGTCCGTTCAAGCTCAAAAAGAAGAGAAAGAGAACTGAATTCAGAGTTCACGTGTTGTCTGCTCTGTCAGAAAAAAAATATTAAAAAAATATTAAAAAAATAAGACATTTAATGTAATGCTGCCATGCAAGCTCATTAAAAACGAGTAGTATGGCAATTTGCCATTGTGAACATGCCCACATCTCTTTCTTTTCTTCAAAGTGAACAATACGACTCTGGCTTTTAAAGGCTTTGGCAGCAGCATTGCTGGTCATGGTCAGACTCAGAGAAACATACCTGACTTCAGATGCATATCAGTTCTCTGCTAATAAATCTCTGTAAATGACCTTTGAGGATTTAGTGCTTACGTGAACGTTCACCGCAAGTCCCACAGACTCTTATGTCACCAAAGGCACTAACAACTGTTGCAGATGGCGGGTCATCCATCATAACATGACAGCAAACTGTGCTCCTGTACACTTTCATGAGGACTTTCCCACATATATTCAAGCACAAGGGTTTATGCTAAGTCCTGGTCTGACAGCGGTGCTCTCTTAGCAGGTATGAACTGAAGACGCAAAGATGAATTACATCAGAAGGCTTTAAGAATTTCAGAGGGTGATCCATTGGTCACTTAAAGATGCTGTAATGTCAGTTTTTGACTGTACTAAAGCATACAAATACCATAATATGTTTGCAGATATTTAGGAAACAAATGGAGTTCACATACATGTTTTAACTGAAAAACAGTTATTTTACTTTGAAATGTGCGTTCCGTGTTGGAATGTTGAACTGGGTCAGAGATCGCAGAATCTATCCGGCCTAAAAAGCCTCCGCACCCATCTAAATATCTCTATGAACAGGAGCATATTAAAATGCGATATCAACTCATCATAAATCAATAAATTAACTCATCACTTACAGTGTGTAATACGCCTCACATTCCATTGTCAATTGCGCTCGTTCCTGCTGCGTGTGCTCAATCTGACAACCCGTGTGAGCATCGAGTCTGATGATATATTTTGATATATTATGATATCCAATATTTTGAATTTGGACTGCAGTACCCATTTCAATCGCTAGCTGTCAATCGTACATACTGCATCTTTAACTCTATTGTCACCATCTATGCATAACCATAAGAACATACAATTTTTTGTTTTAAACAGAACATAAAAAAAAGTATTTATACTACTCTACTTGCCTAAACCTCAAAATGTACTATTAAAATTAAATATTTACTCTTACATACTTTGCTACAATAATAATAAAATATATATGAAATAAATATGATGATAGATAAATATGATGATAGATAATTAAATGATAGATAATTACTGGTACATTGATGTGGACATGGCCGTTTCAGTGCATGTCTCTTTAAATAATAATGAGCAACAGCTCACCCCACCCCTCTCTTCCGTGGGGCGTGTCGACACAAGACACGTAAAGTGCTGCCTTGGTGGACAGTATACAAATGGCCGAGGGCAGAAATATGCTAATACAGGACACTCCGTCAGCGGTTGTGGGTGGAGCATGAGCAATATGACATCATAGTGCTCAAAAAATCCAAACGGCTTGATTATTGAGAGTGTTTAGGCTTTTTGAGGATTAAAAAGAAAGGAGTGAACGGATTTTTTTCAATGTATGGTGGTTGTGTCCACACACTGCAAATACACATTTATATTCAAACACCATATAAAAGTGAACTTTGGATCCGATGACCCCTTTAAGCCTTCAGGAGTCCTACAGACTACAGGAGTTTCAGGCTGATTCATGCCCGATTTAACCCTTCCGAAATTCAAAGAAAAAAAAAGAAAGAAATCGCGTCCAGAGCATCGGTCGGTTCTGATGTTCGCCCCAGTGCATAAATGTGGGGCATTTACACGGTAGGGGTTGAACAACTTCAGATTTTTAAGTCGATGTTTATGAGATAAAAGTCGAGCTGAGACTCGAACACGGGTTGCCTTTGTGCACGATAAATCACAGAACAGAGTTTACAATACATTTCTGAGCTACTGAATGATTCTGTGTACGTGTACACGTTTTCATGTGATATGCGCGCTACTGTCGGTGTGTGTGTGTGCGTATAATACAGCAGCAGTTTAGAACAGCAATTGCATGTACAATAAGCTGTGTATAATGTGCATTTAGCCGATCAATTTTGAGAATCCAGATGGTATAATCCAGTGGTTCCCAAACCTGTCCTGGAGTACCCCCAACACTGCATGTTTTCTTTGTCTCCCTAATCAAACACACCTGATTCAACTCATCAGCTCATTATTACATGGGTTAATGAGCTGATGAGTTGAATTAGGTGTGTTTGATTAGGGAGACAAAGAAAACGTGCAGTGTTTGGGGTACTCCAGGACAGGTTTGGGAACCACTGATATAATCAAACATATCTTGAGGAACACTTTCTGAATATGCTTTTTTTTTTGTGGTCATTTTAACGGTTTGGAAACGGCACTTAAAAAAGGACTTCAAAGATTTCTTATCCTGTTGCGCCCTCTATAGGCCATAAGTGATCAGCGACTAGTCGACGTCAAGCTTTAAGCGTCATGGGAGAGCATTAAAGTCGACTAGTCAGTTCAAACCCTATTACACAGCTGTTTTTTTCTCGCTACAAAGAATACAAAGTATTGATACAGCAAGTTGCCACGACACAGTACCCATGTTGTTAACATCAGCTTCCCTGTGAGAACATGTGAGGTGCTAATCTGGCATGATAATCTTTAGGATAACTTGTAGTGTATGATCCACCAGGATTTTCAAATCTTGTAGTGTGTGCAGGTTTGAGATTTGAAAGAAGAAAATCTGTGAAGATTCTGCTTATGTAAGTGATGCAACCAGATTTCACAATCGGTTAAGATTTAAAATCTCCTGTAGTCTAAGGATTTTTTAAAATCGCACAGTGCGCACTCAGCTTAAGAAGTTGAGGTACTAGCTGATGGTAGCCATTGACTTCCATAGTAGAAAAAAAAAAACCTATGGAAGTCAATGGCTATCGTCAACTGTCTGGTTACCAACATTCTTTAACCCCCTGGGGTCGGCGGTCGCGCCGGCGATACCAGCTCGCCTTTTTCATGTGTTATACATCATTCGATCCTGTTAAGTGTTTTTTTGTGTATACTCACAATAAAAAGTGTTGTGCTTTTTGCCAAATGAAGAAAAATAAACATGATGCGAGTTCTACCTTCTCTCTGTTAGTGAAGTCCATTCTGAAACGCGTCCGAAAATGAACTGCAACTCAGCGAATACTCAGTCAAACAGGCATACAGACACACAGGCATGAAGCTTGAATTCTCTTCTTTTAAATTAACCCCTTAAACCCTGAGGCCATTTTTGGAGTTGTTTTGTCTGAGTGACACACAAAAAAGTAAAGACTCATAACTTCAAAACTATAACAAGAGAGTCAAAAGGTAGGTATCGTTTGATAGAACTCTTTTCAAATTTTTTGAAAATATAAATTACATTACATTTGGATATTCTCCTGCCGAGAAACTGCTGATAAATACAAAAAAAAAACATAATTTTTATTATGATTTTGCATATCTCTCTTGTTTGACATGCAATAACTTGGGAAGGAAATATGGTAGCAGAAAAAATCTTTTTTGGGGAAGTACCCCTAAATGTGAGCTGCATCTGAATCAAATTTTGTGGTGATCGCATAAAGTACTCAAACGTTACAGCATTTGGAACAAAGGTAGCCTTTTTGTTTAGTCCTCGCACATTTGGAAAGCAATAAAAAAAATGAGTTTTCTGAGTGACATACACAAAACTACAGACTCATAACTTCAAAACTATAGCAAGGAGAGTCAAAAGGTAGGTATCGTTTGAAAGAACACTTTTCAAATTTTTTGAAAATATAAATTACATTACATTTGGACATTCTGCTGCCGAGAAACTGCTGATAAAAGACAAAAAATATATATATTTTTTATAATGATAATGCATATCTTTCTTATTTGCCATGGTATAACTCAGGAAGGAAATAAGGTAGGAGGAAAATTCTTTTTTGGGGAAGTCCCTCTACATATGAGCTGCATCTGGATAAAATTTTGTGGTGATTGGATAAAGTAATCAAAAGTTACAACAAGAAAAAAAAAGATAGCCTTTTTGTTGAGACCTTGACGCCCCCTCATGGGCATTTTTGATAGTGTTTCACCATGAAGAATATCTTGTCATAAAAGCAATAGATAAAGTTAATTTTGGGCTCATTTTAATTGTATTAATATGCTGTAAAAAATGAAGTGCCATTTTCAACGATTTTTTTAATGTTTCATGAAATGTATGATGTTTTTGACACATTGCAGTACATAGTACAAAAAAGTATTTTATAGATTATGATTTTTTTTAAATATTTATCAGCAAATAACTCAGCAATACTTAGGAGTTTTTCAAATTGGCTACATTCACTGTAAAGTTCAGACTCTAAGGTTTCAAATGACACCAATTTTGTTTGAATCAAGGCAATATTTTTGAAAAATATGATAATGAATATTTTCGCAGCTAGGTGGCGCTATGGGTGGCGCACGCGGGCGGTACACTCCGGTTTAGAGAGACTAGTCAGCACTCGTTCAGAGTTGATTGAAGTGGTTGGATTCTTTAAAAAGCTGAGATTCTAAGCTTTAAGATGATACATATTTTGTGTTATTCCACGTTTGAAAACGAGCGCGGACGGTTCCGGGAAAATTGGAAAACACTTTGCTCCCCAGAAGGATGAGAGACTTGTTTTTTAGCCAAGTATGCATCACTTCGTGAGGAATATCTCGTGATCAAAGCAATGGATTATGTTGTGTTTGGGCTCTTTGTAATCGTGAGAATCTGCTGTCAATAAAGATGTTCGATTTTTCACAATCCATGCATGTTTTATTGAGTTATGAGCTGAAACGTCACATCAAAACAACATAGCATCACTGCTATTGCTACTTCATAGGTGCGCCTCTGGTATTTTTTTGTGTCAGAACGCCATAAGGAATATCTTTAGATCTGAGTGATGGATTATGGTGTGTTTGGGCTCTTTTTAATCTTAACAATCTGCTGTAAATAATGATGTGCCATTTTCCACAATTGATGCATGCTTCATTGAGTTATGAGTTAGAACGCGACATAAGTGCTAAATCTATAATAAAGATCTATGTGCGCATTTGTGGCTTCGTGTGTTACAACTCCACGAGGAATAACTTTAGATATGAGTGATGGATTATGCTGAGTTTGGGCTCTTTTTAATCGTGAGAGTCTGCTGAAAATAATGATGTGCATTTTTCTACGATATGTGCATGCTTCATGAAGTTATAAGTGAAAACCAAACGCGAGTGCTTCATGAGTATATATTTGGCTAGGTGCGTCTTTGGTATTTTCTGTGTTAGAACGCCATGAGGAATATCTTTAGATGTGATTGATGAGTTTGGGCTCTTCTTAATCGTGAGCTCCTGCTGTAAATAACGATGTGTCATTTTTCATGATCGATGTATGTTTCATGAAGATACGAGTAAAAAGGCCAAGTCTAAGCTACCTCGCTTGGCTACGTGCGTTTGTGTATTTTTTGTGTATTAGAACTCCATGAGGAGTATCTTTAGTTCTGAGTGATGGATTACGTTGAGTTTGGACTCATTTTAATTGTAAGCATCTGCTGTAAATAATGGTGTGTCATTTTCCACAATCGGAGCATGTTTCATGAAGTTACAAGCAGAAATGTGTCTAAAATTCAGCATCCATATATGGTTTACCCATGGGTCTCTTGAGGGGCTTATTTTACAAAAACCTTGCTCAAGTTTAGTAAAAGCCTGAAACAATTATGCTTGTTGTATTCTACTCATTGAGACCTTTCAAATGACATATGACACATGACTATCTGAGCAGTATGATGTTTTTGACACATTGCAGTACATAATAATTTCCTCTTCCTCATAAATTATGTATTAAAAAAAAATCATTTTATCAGCAAATAACTCAGCACTACTTTGGAGATAATCATAATGGCTACATTCATTGTAAAGTTTAGACTCTAAGCTTTCAAATGATGCCTATTTTGTGTTGATCAATGCAGTAGTTTTGAAAAATATGACAATTAATTTTTTCCATAGCTAGGTGGCGCCCTCCGGCGGTATAATCCGTTCTAAAGGAATAACTCAGCACTTTTTAGGAGTTGAATAAAATGTATAGGTGCATTGAAAAGCTGAGCTTCTTGAAATTCTAAGCTTTAAAATGATACCTATTTTGTATCATATCATTCAGTGGTTGCTTAGTAATTTGATTATGAATTTTTTTCATGGGGTGGCGTCCCGCCGGCGGGACGCTTAGGGTTTAAGGGGTTAAATAATTTATATAAAAAACAAACTCAGTTTATGTAATCTGTATGAAAAGAGAGAGATGTTAGTCGATCTCATTACAGCTCATTAAGTGTTAATGTGACCACACCCACGGAGAGCGCGCACTATTCAAACGCAACTGATCTGAGGCGATCCATGCAAACATGTCAACGCCCACATCAGCTGGATAACACACACCGCGAGTTTCAGACTCATGTACTTTACGACACTGTGAGGAATAATACTATCTTAATAATAATCCTGGAAAAGTTACCTCAGAAGTGCTGGTAGTTTAAAATACCTTCTTTTTTGTTCAACAGAAGAAAGAAACTCATACAGGTTTGAAACAGCTTGAGGGTGAGTAAATGATGACAATTTTCATTTAGGGTGAACTATCCCTTTAAATAAGATGTATTTAATTCATACAGTAATGCAGTAGGATATCATGATTGCTTATACAGTAAAAACATATGGGAAATATATAACAATTTGGTCAAATTAAATAATTTGGTAAAGGGAACACAGTGGTCAGGCAGACGCGACAGAATATGAAACAAAGTTAATAATGAGAGAACAATCTGAGCCACAGACAAGAGGTGTTGAGTGAGTGCAGGTGATTCAGGCTGAAGATGGAGCCCAGAATCAGTCACACTGTGATCTGCTGGCCTGCTGTGAATGCTATTAACACCTTGAGGAACAAACACGGGACACCAGATCATCAACCCCTCGGCCAGTCATTTACACCCCAGAGACCGGGGCGGAGAGGAACGACTCATTTTAGCCTGAAGGTTTGTCAGTGTGTGCTCACACATGGATGAAAATTAGGTGGAGCTCAATTCTCACCTCACATCCAAGCACAACACTCCACTAAACAGTCACGCTTAAAGCTCACCATGGAAAAGCTGAAATAGAGCTTCTAAAAACCCAAAACACCATTTGCATGTGTTTGGTACACAGCTGCTTTGTGTGCATATGTTGGCTATTTCAGTTAAATAGAGCTTGGGCAATATACTGTATAAAACCATTGTCCTGAAAAGAACTTGGCCGTGTGTAAAAAAAGAAAATATTTGGCCATTGTCAAAAATCACATAACGTAAAGTTGACTGCCAATTCACACAGAAAAGCAACGAGATACAGTTCTGGACAACAGATGGATGTTTAAAACGGTTCTGCATTGGCTGACGTGCTCAACGATTAAGATTCCAAAAAAGTCTGATTCATTTCCGCAAATTGGTTCTTTTGAACAGTTCGTTTTGAATGAACTGATTCAGTGGGGTTTTTTTTTTTACATCATCACATGGTCTCTGACATCCTGGTGTGGGATATTACATGTTCAACAACTTTTTAGTTTTTTTTTTATAATTTTTTGCTAATAAAAAAAAAACTATCTAAATATAATTTGCATTTACAATAACCAATAATACAATTAATTTTGATCTTGAATGGAAAATATTGCCTCTTTTAATAATAAGTATTATATCACTTTTAATACATTTCAAAAAGTTTTAAAGAATTTATTATTAACATTTTAGCCAATCACATATTGAAGAGATTTTTCATTCTATCAGCCAAATCCACAGATCACTTCAAATACTCTTGATATATTGAAATATCAGCTTGTTTTTAGCGCAATTTTCCAACGGACAAAATTGCGATTGTTAACTCATGATTTCTGTTCTGTCTGTGCGCACCAATCTTGCACTTCTATCTACTCCTCAACCAGACCACCTAGAGACTTCGGGTTTTCGGCATTATGTTAAGGAAGGTCTAATCTCGGGAACGCACACACAAAAAAAAAAAAACGGAAAAGATTTACTAACTCTTACTGTTGTGATCCCATGAGGTGAGAAAATTGCGCTAAAACACTCACCGAGTTTTTATTACTTGTTTTGAGTCACTAATACCATAATATCATTGGTTTGTTACATGTCTTAAAGAGTTATTGGTTCAGTGAGGCAGTGTGTTAGTCCAACTAGTGTCCAATTAGTGAACATATCTTTCAGACTGGCTCTGTAAAACGGTTCAAATAGCTCACTGACAACATCCAACTCAAAAGAATAATTAGTTGTTGTTTAAAAAAAAAAGTTAAAAAGTTAATTTAACAAAAGTTGTCGCAGAACCAGACTAAATAACAGCTTGACTTAATATATGCTAACTAACCATCGCTAGAATGTTTTGCTGAACTGTATTGTTTTACAATGTCCACATTGTATCCAAGATGTCTGAAGCTAAAACCATTCAGGGCAAAGTCCAAAAGATCTGAATGAGCTTATTGCTCAAGAAACCTTTTAGGAAAAATCATTTGGGCAAAGGTCTCACATCATTACAATTCGTCAAATAAAACAAAAATCCCATGGAGTAATATAAATTATTTCTGGACGCATTCAACATGCCTGAAACTGTAGCAGCAGTAAGCTAAGAGTCTACTTCACCCTTCAGCGTTTCAAACTCTTGAACACATGGAGCGTGTTCTCACGACCGGAGTCGTCAGATACAAGCCAACTACAGTTTTTTGAAGCCATGTGTTTTGTTTGTGATATGCAAGATCTGAAAACAAAGATGATGGCGGGCTGTCTCCATCTGAAAGCCTTGTCGACTCCATCTAAGTGCTCTTGAAGCATGTGAAAATAAATGCAGACAGCAAGGAGCACATTCATTAAAGGGATAGTTAAAATTCTGTCATCATTTACTCACCCTCATGTCGTTCCAAACCCGTAAGACTTTTGTTCATCTTTGAAACACAAATGAAGATCTTTTTTATTAAATCTAAAGGATTTCTGTCCCTCCATTGACAGCTACGCAACTACCACATTGACGCTTCAAAAAGTTCATAAAGAGATCATAAAACTAATCCATATGATTTGAGCGGTTTAGTCCAAACTTTCTGAAGAGAAACAATCGCTTTATATGATGAACAGATTGAATTTAGTCTTTTATTCACCTATAAACACTCATCAATGCACACATAAGATATGATAAATGAAAGATCAAGCAACTTTATTTAGTTTTACGAATCCATATGAAGAGTCATTAAAATATCTTTATTTGAGATATTAAAATTCCAATGGAAAACCTGAAAGTCTTATTTTTATTATACAATTATTTTTAAATCTTCATCAATGCATACACCTGTGAAACATGACGTCAGATAATGAAAGCGAAGGTCCTGAGGTGAACTTACAGTAATAATGCGTTCACACGCTTGGACATGTGGATCCGCTTGTGAAGTCTTCATAGCGTCTATCCTGGAGACATTGGCTACAACTACAGGAGAGGATCTGAAAAGTTGTCACTTTCATCCTTGTGAGTCCCATGAGCAGCAACTCCAATGATGTGATGGATATCTAATGATCCTCCCACTGTTTATTCCATCTATCATTGGGTTTTTAACAGGCCTCTAATATCTCAAATAAAGATATTTTAATGATGCTTTTTGACGCTAAAACAGAAAGAAAAAAGCCTGCTTAAAACTAACCCATATGAAGCGTCAAAAAGCAGATCATTAGATATACATCACATCATTGGAGTTGCTGCTCATGGGACGCTATGAAGACTTCACAAGCGGATCCACATGTCCAAGCGTGTGAACGCATTATTACTGTAAGTTCACCTCAGGACCTTCGCTTTCATTATCTGACGTCATGTTTCATGTATGCATTGATGAAGATTTAAAAATAATTTCATAATAAAAATAATACTTTCAGGTTTTCCATTGGAATTGTAAAAGATCTGTCGTGAGAGAGCTAGAAAGTGATGCCATGCTGTTTCCACGCATCCGTACATGTAATTCATACAACTAATATAACGTTCCAGTATTTATGAACATAGTATTTATATTTATTTGTCCATTGTGCAGAATCAAAATTTTAAAGTTGTCATGAAAAGGAAAGTTGCAATAATCTTTTCTTCTCTACTGTGTTTGAGAAGCTGATTCACAAGGCAAAATGTATGGCGGGACTTGATTTTGTCCATGGAGAAATGATTGGCTGGTTAAATGGTTGTGGATTGCTATTGGTGGATTTCAGGTTGTCCCGCCCTTGCACCAGTAAACATCCTCAGAGAAGAGAAGAGATGTCGCTGACAGAGGGAGGGGAAGGTATTTTGATTATAGATAACGAGGGCAGATGATTTTTTTAAAGAAATAATGATATAAACAGATAAGTTTATAATAAACACTGCAATATTTCATAAAAAAATATGAATTGTCAATTTTGATTTCATGGTGACTAAGCTGATTATTGACCACAACAAACGATTCACGATTCAAAAATCATATTTCAAGATGGATGCATAAGCATTGGCAAGATTTCGTGAATTTTTTTTTTAAAGTGATGCATTAAGAAAACAAGTGAATCATTGCAACCTTACGTCCAACACTAACTGGCTATATTTGTAAGAACACAGTGATTTTGCCACACAAGAGGCGTTCCGAAATTAGTGAAATTAAAGATGCAACATTTCCGAGAGGGTTTAACGCACGTTAAAGCACAACATACTAAAGCATAACACACTAAAACTCTGAGATGCTGCATCATTAAAGTAACAGCACCAAAAATGCCAGTTATTGGACAACTCGTTGACCATTCAGCCCATTTCTATCTGCGAACATGACGATTATAAGAGCACATCAGGTGACACTGTCCTGGGGCATGGTCCAATTTGGACACGGTTCCAAAAAACCACTGCTCCATCTATGAGGTCGCACAAGTCCATACCCGTCTTCTCTTTGACAAACAAGTATCTCTTGCGCTACAAATCTTCAGTCCCATCCAGGTCTTGAGCCTAAGGGGTGGGAGATGCACTGTGTTCGGTTGCAGTGGGATATTTAGATTGGTAGAGCTTCAGAACAGCATTCCAACTGTTCCAGGTGAGCCGTTCGCCTTCAAAATGTTGTGGCCAGTGGCTATATCAGGTGTACGTGACTGTCGGATCAGCCAAAGCGAGGGAGAGTGCGTCAAGCTTAAAGAATGTAGACGGGGATACAGGTGAGGAGAGGCTATGCCATGTGTGTTGGTGATGCAGCATCTCAGCCGTACTTCAATCTAGTTTTATTCATAGATGACAATGGCCCTTTCATGACATCTGTCACCCCTGGCCAGACTGAAATTGCTATTGCGGTTCCATTCTTCAAAGAGCTTGTTATTAGCTTGCCCTAGGAGCACGAACCAGTTAGCCAACAGCCCTTGCTCTCAGAGAAGGATATTAAAGAAGCTAAACGCTGGGATACTCGACGAGATGCCCTGTGGGACTAAAGCCAAAAACCTTCGGAATGATGCTCAAATTAACAGGATGTGGAAACCAAGAACAAGTCGGACACAATAAAAAACATGGAGGAGTGACAATGGACAATAAGGGAAAAAAAAAAATGTATAAAGCTTTCAAAAGTGTTTGGAATGGAACACTGGTTTAATATGTACTGGAAACTGTGCACTACTGTCTACTGCATACTAAACTACTTTACTCTAGTTGTTTACACCTAGGGAAACGGGACGAGGCGGAGGGTTAGCTCTTATTTTTAAAAATAACCTTTTATGCCGGACTCTACCCAGGAATGCCTTCCACTGCTTTGAACTGCAATTATATCAGTTTAATTCCTCTAATCCACTGGTGGTGGCTTTGATCTACCGTCCTCCTAAACCTTCCAAGGATTTTCGGGAAGGAAGGAATTTGCAGTCCTTCTAAGTTAACTTTTTATTAAATATGACCGACTGATAATTCTAGGGGATTTAAATATTGACATTTTTTGTGGATCTGACTCTCTGTCTAAGGACTTTTTAAACCTGGTCGGATCATTTGATCTCATACAATGGGTGAAAGGCCCGACTCACATTCAGGGTCATGTGTTAGACCTGGATGTGTCACATAATCTGCTCGTCTCTGATATGACTATCTCTGATCTTAACTTCTCTGATCATAAGCCTCTTCTCTTTACTGTCCCTTTACATGTTCAGAATGTAAAACCACATGGCGCAACCAGATGGCCGCACGTGTTTAATTGTAATACTATCAATAATTTTAGAGAAAGCTGGATGATGGATGATCATCTTGTGCTTTTTAATTCCACTTGTCTTAAAATCTTAGAATCTGCTGCCCCATTGATATCTAAACCTACTAAAGTTAAAACAATGCTCTGTTTAAATGAATCTATACTAGGGATCTATAGCTCCAACCCATTTTTCTCGATATGCTCCCTCTGGGCTCTATTTTCCGAAAGCATGGTGTGTCTTTTCATTGCTACGCTGCTGAAACCCAGATTTATTTGCCCAAGGGGAGACACCCCAGGTGAATAGGAAAAAAAAGATGAACTAATAGATATCAGCAAGAAACTTCCCCAGTTGATTACTGACAATAAGACAAATATCTTTTGTATTACAAGTTTGTTGAATATTTATGTTTAAATATGCAAATTAGGTATTCTCTCATTAAATGTGCGCTAATTTAATATATTTCCAGAAGAGAAATCTGAACACTGGATAAAGCCAGATTCAAAATTCTTGCTTCATTTTGTTGACATATTAGAGTCAAAGGTTATTACAGAGGGGATTTTGGATATCTCTTATCACTCCATTAATAAGAAAAAACTGTCAATGGCCATAAAAAATCTATTTTCGCCCCGTTTTTAGGTATAAAATGTTGTATAAATCAGAATCTGAATGATATATGAACAAACCCCTCTGTAAAAACCTTAAGAATATAGATAGGAATACAACTGGAAAGTTTGAGTATGAGAAAAAACCCATTTTGAGAAAACGGCCTTTAAAATTGACATCAGCCAATGAGAAATCGCTTTTAGAGTTAAATGCCCCATCGTACTTTCACGGTTGGTTGCTGATAAAAAAGGAAATGACCATATTTGGATCCGACAGCATTGTACAGGAGAGAGAGAGCTTTCCAGTGGTGCATGTGATGACAGGGAGCAGACAGCGATCGCGGAGCGGCATGTTGATTTAGAACGGCAACTTTTGTTGAATTTAGGAGAAATCTACAGACGCAAATAGACAGAGTAGTAAAATAAAGACCAAAATGTGTTTTCACACATTTTTTTTTTTTTCACCACAAGTCTGAAAGAAGACATGTTATTGAAGACAAATAGCCCAAAATCTCAAAATTGACCAGTGAAAAAAAAAACTACGTTTTTGCCTGCCGTGTCTCCCCTGAAGCGCTCAGCCAACATCATCCTGGGCCCTTTGATGGAGTGTTTGAAGGATGTAAAAATCTGGATGTCATCAAATTCTCTCAATCTAAACGAAAAGAAAACCGAAATTATATTCTTAGGTCCCCCTAGTGGCATTCCCACAAAGTTTGTTAATGATCATCATGTCACATCTCAAGCATATCAAGCCAAAACTCTAGTTAAAAACTTAGGCGTTTGGCTTGACAGCGAGTTGAAACTTGACAAACAAGTGAACTCAGTGGTTAGATCTAGTTTCTTTCATCTCTGTCTTCTTTCCAAAGGTAAGCCTTTTCTCTCTTTTCAAGACTTTGAAAGAGTAATTCATGTTTTTATATCATCACGTTTAGACTACTGTAAGTCACTGTATTGTGGAATGAATGCTACTTCCTTGGCCCGTCTCCAGTTGGTCCAAAATGCGTCAGCAAGACTTTTATTGGGCCACCGTAAATTCACTCACACTACTCATGTGTTAGCATCACTGCATTGGCTGCCTGTGCGGTTCAGAGTGGAGTTTAAAGTCCCTAAACAACTTAGCCCCCTCATATCTATCTGAACTTCTATCTCTACAGAAGCCCTCTCGAGCTCTTCGTGAACCCTAAACTCTTGAACAGGTTACCAGTTAACATTAGATTTGCTCCTACATTACAGATTTTTAAATATTTGCTTAAAATTTAATTTAATTTAAATTTTATTTAAATTTTATTTTATTTACTTATTTTTCCATTGATTTTAATGTTCCTTGATGATTATTTTCGTATTTGACTTCTGTTAGTATTTTGATTTTCTTTTGCTATTTAGTTTGAAAATTGTCTCTGATTTAATTTGTGAAATACGTTTTCTACTGCTTTTGCTTATATTAATTTTATCCGATGTTGTAAAGCACTGGTCAGCTGCTGCTGTTTTAATGGTGCTATATAAATAAACCAAACTTAAAACTTGTTTAGTAATAATCATAAAATATTATGCATTTTTATTATTGAAATGTAACAATTATTATTATTATTATTATTATTATTATTATTATTATACAATAGTATTACATTTAAATAAAAAACAACAGTTGTATATTTTTAGTAATAATAATAATAATAAATTTCTTAATTTAAATATAACCACCACAACAATTATTAATATCATTATTATTATTATATATACAACATTTTTACATATAAATTTCAAAATGAAAACAACAAAAACAGTTGTAGTTTAATAATTTCTTGATTTAATAAATATAACAATTATTTGTAATATTTAAATGTAAAATAATAATAATAATAATTATTATTATTATTATTATTATTATACTTATTATCAAAACATAGACGGCAATATAAACATTACAAATATGGTAGTTTCATGTTACAAATGTGCCACAAAAATGTTCTTGTCAAAAGAAGTTAACTTTATTCAATTCAAAGGTTTTACTTTTCTGCAGTCTGTCTAACCATTAAAAAAGAGATCTAAACATGATAAATCTAAATAAACAGATCTAAAAGTAAAAAAAAAAAGAGAGAATCAGGGAATAAACATATATCCAATATATCCTATAATAGTCAATGCCTCTGAGAGCAATCGTTCATGAGTGATCATCATAGCTTATAAATAAATCTCCACATGCTGATCTATTGTCATAACTCTCCGACCGTTTGTATCAAATAACAGCAACATGAAGGCGGATAGCTTTATGGCCTATTTTTAAAACCTCAGATGTGTGACTAACTTTCGTACATCACAGCAGACTCGCACCACAGATTCTGAGCTCATCCTTCAGTGTGGAGATCTAAACAGTGGAAAAGAAAAGCGGATCGGCCAGTTATAACATAGATCCTGTAGGCACTAATTCAGGAAAAGCCACACTCCAAACAGGCTTCAGTTTCAGCATAATAAACAGAAGGATTGTTGGTAACTCCACACAGATGGGACAGTTTTCCACACCTAGTGCTGGATTTGGTGTTTGCTCACCACACCCCGTCCCACCATAAAATGGACACAGTTCCCATACTGAGAGCTTTAAAGGGCGCAAGTTAAGCTTTCCATTTTTGAAACATACTGCACTTTATGACCTTGGCCTAGAGGCACAATGCATACTCTAAGGCAAAACTGCGTGTGCGTGTGTGTGTGTGTGTGTGTGTGTGTGTGTGTGTGTGGTATATATGTCCACACACATTGACATTGTGACAGACATCACATGAACATGCAGTGGTATATTACCTCATATACAAATATTCACACACACATGCACAAAAACACACAAATAAACCAATAATCTTTGAAATAACACGGCCCATCCCAGATATGGCCTGAAATATAAAATCTCATTCATAAACCTTAACCAAACACAGGGTATGTATTGATACATGGTAGATTAATGCATGCATTTATGTATGCTAACAATATCTATGTTTCCATAACTGTAGATGTGTGCAAGCAAAAACATTATGCACATTCAAATTCTATTTTAACTATATATAAATTATAAATAATAGTAATATAATTATATATACACAAATACCTAATTTTAAGATTATCCCTTTTGTACTGATGTTGAAGTGAAATTTCATAAATTGGTAGATTTATGATACTACTACTACTACTACTACAAATAATAATACTTATACTAATAATAATAATAATAATAATAATGATTATATATATATATATATATATATATATATATATATATATATATATATATATATATATATATATATATATATATATATATTATAAATAATTAGTATATTGCAATAATAATAAACATATGTAAAGGTAAAAATGATTATTATTACATGACTTAATAATAATAATTGTACATTTAAATATTAACAAAAATAAATAATAGTTTATTACTACGACTACTACTACTACAAATCAATCATATTTTAGTGGATTTTACATCTTCAGCGGAAATGGTGTCTGTTGATAATGAGATTTGTTTTTTAACCCCCTTCCGTCTGGCTTGCTGCATTCAAGATTTGAGCATTTGTGGAGATTTGTTTCTACCTGTACCACAGGTGTCAGGCACGTTAGACAAAGTTTGTTATACAACCCTTACACAACATTTCCAGCAGAGAGCACAGCCCAGAGGGTGTTCAGTGGCTCCCCCGAGGCCCGAACATTCACACGGTACATCTGAACTGACAGACTCAAGGCTGTAATGATGTGTAAACGAGTGCAGGAATGATGCACTGAAGGCTGCCTTGCATCGGCTGTTGCCTTCTATAGATGTCAAGGGGGTCATTAGGTGGGAGGAACTCACTGACCCTCCTCTAGCTTCAAATACAACTGATATCCTAGCTGGAGTATACAAATAAAAAAAGTCAAAATATACAATATTAAAATATTCACACACACACACGCTGGGTTTTCAAGCTTTATGTGGACATTCCATAGAATTTTTATATATAGTTAAAAACTGTATATTCTATCCCCCAGCCCTACCAGTCACAGAAAACTTTCTGCATTTTTACACTTTAAAAAAACATCTCAGTGTGATTTATAAGCTTTACTTCATGGGGAGCAAAAAATGTGCACACATGGTCAAGGATTTCAGATATTGCCATCTTTGTGGAGACATTTTGTCCCATTAACATAAGGTTTACCTGAACCACACACACACACTCGTTTACTTATCTAAATGGGGACATTGCATAGACTTCTAGTTTTTATATGCAGCTAGTTACAAATATTATAACCTAACCCACACCCAAACCCTACCTGAGTTTGGAATAGTTTTTGCATGCTTTTGAAAGAAGTATTTTACGCTCACCAAGGCTGCATTTACTTTGATTAAAAACCCAGTTAAACAGTAATATTGTGAAATATTATTATAATTTAAAAAGTTTTCTATTTGAATATATTTTAAATTGTAATTTATTTCTGTAATTGTAAAGCTGAATTTCCATCACCATTACTCCAGTCTTCAGTGTCACATGATCCTTCAGAAATCATTCTAATATGATGATTTGCTGCTCAATTATCATCAATTATTATTGTTACTCCATTAATAATGGTTCTTATTAATGTTGAAAGTTTTGCTGATTACATTTTTCAGGATTCTTTGATGAATATAAAGTTTAAAAGAACTTTTTTTTTTTTTTTATAGAAATCTTTTATAACATTAAAATGCCTTTACTGTTATTTTTGATCAATACTTGCCGAAAAAAAGCATTGATTACTTTTTTATTCTTTTTTTGGTAATCTTATTTACCCAACATTTTGAATTGTAGTGCATTACTGTTTCCACAAAAATATTAAGCATCAAAAACTGCTTTCAACATTGATAATAAAAAAAAAAAATGTTTCTTGAGGACCTGGTTATTTTTAATTTACTATCAATTGACATCTTTTGTCCCATGCCATCAATTAACAATAATTGCAGCAAAATCATGGAGTAACCGTCTCGCTCTCACAGTAGTGCCACCCATTCTAACTTGTGCCAAAAAAAACCAAGAGGCTGTGAGTCTTTAAGTGTGCGCAGCGGATACGGAGTGTGTGGCGGAGCTCCAGGAGTGAAATAGCTGTGGGGGAGCCGATATTGTGAGATTAAACGCATGGCCTGCGCTGCACATGAAGAGTTTGCCACATTCAGTGTGACAGCTTGCAGTGCTGATGAGGTCATAGACGTGTTGGGGAAACATCAGAGATTTACTGCAAGTCATCAATCAACTCGCCGCCTGCCATGACCAGCCAAACTGAGTTTAAGAAGGCAAAAGTCACACATTCATTTGACTTAAATAGCATCTCAATTACAATCACACATAATAGGGCTTTTAAGCAAAATTGACATTATAAGCTCTGTCAACCCTGTGGTGCCTTGCATCTTGGTGGTGTTAAAATCTTCAGATTTGGCTCCTGCTGTTCAGATGATGTCTTTAATTAGCGTCTGTCCAGCCCCAGGGAAATGAGAATCCTGCCGGCATTAATGTTGTATGCCATATTGCAGTTCAACCTGTACTTTAAAACCGGATGTGTCGTTGACGACACAGCCAACCAAGCTGTATTCATGTTACCGTAACTCTTCAACCGTTTGCTCTATCAAAATAATTCAAATAGTTCCTGAAAGTAGACCATGCGCTTTTCGCCAATATACATACGGCTTATTACGGTAATGTCAGCATCAGCAAATGACAGGCTGACGGTGGCTTTCGTGGGGGAGCGGGAAGGAAGGATTTGAACGGATATACGGAGCGTGGCAGGTTAGAGAGTTTTAGAGAGTTAGAGTTTTAGACGATTTTTAGATTACAAAACATAATTAAAAACGGACAAAAACATGGCGAAGACAGAGTATACAAGAGAGGAGGCGACTGAGTTTGTTTTTGATGATGCTTGGAAGGAGGCTGAGCGGGACTCTTCAGACCCGGAGTCTGCATATTCAGATGTTGAGGAGGCATGTGCTGCTGGTATTGATCCAGACATGGATTGGTATGTGAAGCTTGTCTTTTTTCTGATGAAGCTGTGAGAAATGTCAGTAAAATAGGCATAGATTCAGTGTTTCAGTTCAAAATACCACTGTTTCACACATCTTAGAATGTGTGTGTGTGTGTGTGCGCACGCGCACGTTTGTGTTAGCAAGCGTGTTCGTTACATTTTTTGCATGCATTCATGTGTATGCATGCATGTGTGTGTGTGTGTGTGTGTGTGTGTGTGTGTGTGTGTGTGTGTGTGTGTGTGTGTGTGTGTGTGTGTGTGTGTGTGTGTGTGCATTCATTTGTATTCATGCATGCAAGCGTGAAGGCTGCATGCATGTGTGTGATATGTGTACATATAAATGCGTTGGCATGCGTGTGTATAAGTAACTGCAGGTTTTATTTTTATTATTATTTCATTGTTATTGTGTTGTTGTATTTATAACATTTATTGTTATTTTTTTTAAACAATTTTGCTTTTACTAATGTATTGTTTCATAATGGAAAATACAGTGAGTTTGTAACACAAGCTTGTTGTGGCGAGCAGGACGAGGAGGAGGAGGAGGAGCGACGACAGTGGAGACCGAAAGAGGAATATGCCTGGACTTGTGTTGTGTTTTGTTTTATTATATGTGACAGCAGTCGTCCGTAAGGGGCTGCTGTCTTTTACTTTCGTTTTGTATTTGTTTTATTTTTGGAATTAAAATGTGTGTTAACCTTCACCGGTTCCCGCCTCCTCCTTCCCACAACATCTAACCTTGTTACACTTGTATTTATTTTATTTTTTTCAGAGTGGCTTCTGCTTCTGAAGAAGCAAATGGGCCATCTACAACACCACCTCAGAGGGGCTGTGGTCACAGTCGTGGCCGTGGCCGCAGTCGTAGCCGCGGTTGCAGTCGTGGCCGTGAGGTATCGCGTAGCCTCTCATCAGTGACGCAAGGTGAAAGATGGAAGACAGAGGCAGACCTTGATATAGTGCCCAATATCCCAAGGTTTACTCCCAGAAGAACACCTGGAGTGTTTTCACATTTTCAGTCAATATTTTAATGAAGAGGTTATGAAGACAAGAATGTGGTGAGAAATCTGGAGAGGGGTAGGAAATTCACATGGACTGATATATGCCCTGAAGAAATGAATAAGTACATAGGTCTGCTTCTCTACATGGGTGTAATGGATCTGCCCAAAGTGAGGGACTTCAGGAGGAAGAAGACTTTGTTTCATGTTCCCTTTCCCGCTACTGTGATGTCTAGAGATCGTTTTCTAACAATCTCCTGCAATCTGCAGATCAGCGATCCAATGGAAGATGCAGAGAATGACAAGAAACGGGGCACAGGGGCGTATGACCGTCTCCACAGTGTGCAACCATTCTTGGACATTGAGGAACAGGTGCATGTCTATTTACCACCCTAAACAACACATTTCTGTTGATGAAAGGATGGTTGCCACTAAAGCCAAGATATCCTTCAAACAATGTGGGGTATAAAACTTTTTGTGATGGCAGATGTCAACGGTTACACCATTGACTTCAAAATTTACACCGGTAAGTCAAAATTTTCATCTGGGAAAGGCCTGTTTTTTGATGTTGTTGCATCACTGGTAAACCGAGACTACCTGGGATCAGGCTATGTAGTTTACTGTGACAATTTCTACACAAGCCCTCTCCTCTTTCGACACCTGCACCAGCAGAGATTTGGTGCATGTGGGACCTATCGAGAAGGAAGAGTTGGTGTTCCTTTCACCAAACAAAATGCCTTGAACAAAAGGTCACCAAGAGGCTCCATTCCCTGGATCAGAGATGATGACCTTTTGTTTGTGAAGTGGATGGACACAAGAGAGGTCTCCATGTGCACAACTGTCCACACAGTGTACAACAGAGGATGGGCAAAAACAGAGGGTCCCTGTTCCCAGGCCAACAGCAGTTCAACAGTACAATAAGTACATGGGGGGAGTTGACACCTCTGACCAGATGCTGGGAACACAGTCGGTGCACCGTAAAACACGCAAGTGGTACATGACCATTTTTCAGCACTTCCTGGATATTGCAGTGACCAACAGCTTCATTTTACACAAAGAGCTGTGTGCCATTTCCCAGGACAATCCCATGACACAGCAAAACTTTCAGGAGCTTCAGGCTGCTCAGCTCACAGGCGTTGCCCTAGATGGCAGCCCCAAAGAGAGATGCGATCATTCAGGACCAATCACAGAGGGCCAGCATGGGTCGGCATCGTTGCATACGATGCAGAAAGAGCACCCCATGGAAGTGCCAGGAGTGTGATGTGGGCCTATGCTTGCAACTTGAAAGGAACTGCTTTAGAGAGCACCACATTTGAATGACTAGGTGAAGGATCAAAAACGCCTGGAGAACTGGGGTAAAGAAAAAGGCTCCTGTCACAAAAAAATGTTATATATGTATTATAGTTTATTCTTCAAGTTTAAAGTGTTAGATTCTTTCGTTCAAGGGTCTTCTGATTTTTTCTCAATAAAAAACAGTAAAATGTATTCCCATTTAAAAAAAATGTGCGTACTACTATAATGTACTATTTTTAAACTCAACACACACAGTAAGGGGAAATAATTGTAATTTATTGAAAGCCAGAAGTTTTCTGAAAAAAATTACACCTTGCATTTGAGGATAGCACACTGTGTTATAATTCAACAGTCAAAAAAACTAAATATGTGAAAGCGCCCTTTTTTAGCTTCAGGTTCTGAAGGGTTAAAGGAATAGTTGACCAAAAAATGGCAATTCTGTCAACTACACAGCAAGTTGTTCCACTTTCTTCTGTAACATAAAATTTAGATTTTTTAAAGAATTGTTACACACGTTTTTACCAAACAATGGCACTAAATAGTGAAATTATGACTAAACTGACTAAAAACACCAAGAAAGCATAAAAGTGGCTCTGTACGTACCAAATATAAAGTCATATGATAATGATTGTGAGGAACAGACTGAAATTTAAATTATACACCAGTTCATTGAGTCAGATGAACTGAGATTCATGAATGATTCAGTCCAATCTGTGAACAAATCAGTTTGATACATGAACGATCCATTGAGTCAAATTTGTGAATTGGATTAACTAGGCTGGCTCAAAGGAATGATTCTTTCACTGATCCGGTTCACGTGTTAAAAGCTCACTGGAGGATCTATTTTCACTCTGTTTCCTATGCAAACCCATTGTATGAGTCAGAAGATGTGGAATACACCGCATGAGACAGGCTATAGACCACTTTGTGGAGCCTGTCTGTATCTTCTGAAGATTCAATTGTGTGAGGAACAGACTTAAACTTAGGTTGGTTTACCTCAGATTCATGAATGAATCAGTCTAATCCAGGGGTTCTCAACTCAGGTCCACTTTCCTACAGATTTTTGCTCCAACCCTAATCAAACACACCTGAACCAGCTAATCAAGGTCTTCAGGATTTCTAGAAAGTTATAAGCAAGTGTTTGATCAAGGTTGGAGCTAAACTTTGAAGGAAAGTGGACCTTTAAGGCCAGAGCTGAGAACCCCTGGTTGAATCTGTGAAAGAATCAGTCTAAACCATGAACAAATCAGTCCAATCCATAAATTAATCATTAAATTAGATTTGTGAACTGGACAAATCGGGTTCATTGAAAAGCACTGACTCAAAATAATGAATCATTCACTGATCCTGTTCACAAGTTTAACTCCGTTATTAAATGATCTGGTTATTATGTTAACAGCTCACTGGAGGTGAACATTCTCAGAAGGAACAACTTAAATTTCTGTCTTTTTCAAACAAAGCTATTGTATGATTTCAGGAGATGTGAAATAAGTTGCACGAGACAGGCTGCTTATGAAGTCATATGATAACGATTATGTAAGGAACATACTAATATTTAGGTCACTGACCGGTTCACTGAATCAGCTGACCTCAGATTCATAAATTAACCAGATGTCAGATTTGTCAATCAGATTAAATTGGTTCTTCGAAATTCATTCACTGATATGATTCACAAGTTAAAAGCTCACTGGAGGGGAAGATTATCAGTAAATAATGACTTAATTTTCCATCTGTTTTTCAAGCAAATCTAACGTACGACTTCATAATATGTTGTACGAGACATATAAACCACTTTTGAGTGGCTTTATGTGTTTTCTGAAGTCATTTGATGATTATGTGAGGAACAGACTAAGGCTGTGTCCGAAATCGCCCCCTATACCCATAAATAGGTCACTATTGGAGGGAACAGCCATTTGTAGAGGTGTCCGAAACCATAGCGGATGTTACTCATTCAATCCCACAATGCACCACAATACAAATGATGTACACTCAACGGCTAGAGAAAACCCATAATGCACTGTGAAGTGCAGAATGAATTCCCGCATCTGACCAGATGGCGGCGCCTGCAGCGAAATATTAAGTTTGATCCATGAACACAAATAAATCTCTAAGTTAGATGTGTAAATCTAATTAACCAGGTTAATCACTGATCCGTAGATCAAGTTCACGAATTCAACTGACTCAATGATTCAGTTCTCAAATTAACAGCTCACTGGAGAGGAAGATTCTCAATAAAATGGTACTTTTTGTGTCGTTTTGGAGCTTAAAATGCTGTGGTTGCAATGTGGTTATTGTATGGAAAAGACCTGGTGAAGATTGCTTTGTGCTCCACAGAAAAACAAGAGCATTTGGGTTTGGGAAGACACAATGGTGACTCAATAATGAAAGAACGTTCATTTTTAAACTATTCCTTTAAGTTTGAAGGGAAGCAGCAGCGCAGTGTTGACTGTTGTGTCGTAGTTTGGCTTGGATGCAGATCTGTGGCTGAATAACTGGCAGGAACAAGACTGATCTGTTAAGTACATGGAGAGAACTTCGGTGGCTACGGGCTTTACGGGCTTTCAAGAGCAGGGGAGACGGAGGACGACTGGGTCTCTAAAGCTCTGAACATTACTCACGCTAAGCACGCTGTCAGACACCAGGACATTCCTGTTTGTTTGGGGCATTGTGGGAAAATGACAGTGGTTTTCAAATGCTATGTTCACAGCTCCTGAAAACTGAACTGTTTTCCAGCTTGTGTGAAAGTTTATTTCTCGTAAAGGTGTCAGAGAAGGCCATTAATGCTGTGAAAGAGCTTAAAGCTAAGTGCACACTTTATACACTGTAAAAATTGCCAGGATTTTACAAGGTTTCAAAGTAATGTCTTACAATAAAATGTTGTGTACTGTGAATACTGTGAATTTTACTGTGAAATGCAGGCCAGGTCATTTTCAGTCACTATTCAGCTCATAACTCAAAGCTACACCTCCATGTCTGCAGGCACACCTGCAGTGTTACTGACGCTTTATTCACCACCAAGAAGAAAATAATAGCTTTATCAGAGTTGGTAGCTGCCTTCATTTAAACTGCTCTATATTAACCCCCAGAGGTCGGCGGTATCGCCGGCGATACCAGCTCGCTTTTTTTTTTAGCAGTGTAAAAGAAACTCAAAAATACTCGGTTGACTTTGATTTTCCATTGGAGTTTCATACATCAATCGATTCTGTTAAATGTGTATTATTTTTGTGTATACTCACAATAAAAACAAAGTGTTGTGCTTTTTGCCAAATAAAGAAAAATAAACACGAAGCGAGTTCTGCCTCCTATCTGTCAGTGTAGTCCATTCTGAAACGCGTCCGAAAATGAACCATAACTCAGTGAATACTCAGTCAAACAGGCATTCAGACATACAGGCATGAAGCTTGAATTCTCATCTTTTAAACGAAGTATTTTTTATAAAAAACAAATATTCACAGTTTATGTAATATGTATGCAAAGAGAGAGATGTCAGTCGTTCTCATCTCAGCTAATTAAGTTTTAATGTGCTCCGCCCACGGAGAGCACGCGCTATTCAAACGCAAATGTGAGCCGATCCAAACAAACCTGTAAAACGCCCATCAGCTGGATAACACACACCGCGAGTTCACTTTCAGACTTATGTACTTTACGATGCTGTGAGGAATAATACTGTCTTGATAATAATCCTGCAAAAATTTACCTCAGAAGTTCTGGAAGTATCATTTCGAGGAGCAAACGGATCCCGCTGAGGAATTAGGTCAGTTCTGTTTGCTTTGTTCTAATCGGAATGAATGAACGCAAAGATGCGTGCTGTTGTGGAGCTACTACAGCTGGCAAAAATACTGTTTAAATATGAATCGCGTTACTATGAATGAATGAACGCAAAGATGCGTGCTGTTGTGGAGCTACTACAGCTGGCAAAAATACTGTTTTAATATGAATCGCGTTACTATGAATGAATGAACGCAAAGATGCGTGCTGTTGTGGAGCTACTACAGCTGGCAAAAATACTGTTTTAATATGAATCGCGAATACAAAGAAAGATTACACTGGAAATATTGTTACAATTATAAATGTTGTTGTAATTGTATAACCTTAAAAAAAAAATTATATATATATATATAAGGATAGATGTAAACAAAATCTTAAAAGGTCATTATAAGCCTTATCTTTAAATAATTTTATTATGCTTTATTAGTGACACATTTGGGAAGAGAATATATTCCAAATCTGAAAATACAGTATGAGAACAATTAACTGCACAATTACTAGAAATGTTTACCTTGGATATTGTACAATTTGCAAGCAAAATTTGTGGAAAAAACAACAAACCAGTTATATATTGTCCTTGCATTCTTGTGGCTCATTCACACACCTGAATGAAAGGCTCATTACCTATGCAGCCTCATTATGCGGCCCCATTGACTCCATAGGTGTGAATCACGCCCACCCGCATATGGCCTTTCCAAACAAAAAGTGTTTTACAAGATTTAAATCAATGTATTGTGTTATGGGAATGATTAGGCAGGACGATTTTCACATAATTTTGAAGAAAAAATACTAGGCAACGACATCCATTAGTCAAAAGTCTTATTTACATATATTTAGAATGTGTTTTATGGCCTTATTTCAGAAACTTTAGTTTTTTGTTTTTTAAAAAACCATGCATAAACATTATTCTATCAAAAATACAAACATGTACATGCAAGTTGTTCACATATTATGGTAGCCCTGTTTGTGCTAAATAGAGTGAATTTACACCTTTGCCATTAATATGTTTATAAGCAACTGAAAAAAGCACAAATGTCAGGGCATGTCAGAACATCTCAAGGACCCCAAAAACCCCTCAGACTCCAGAGGGTTAAAGTGATAGTTCACTCCAAAATAAAACTTATGTCATCATTTACTCACCCTCGTTTCATTCCAAACCTGTAAGGCTTTTTAGAAAAATGTATGTAACATAAAAGGAGAAGTTCTGAAGAATGTTCACGCTGTTCTCTTCCACAATGAAATATGGCTACCAATCTCCAATTAGGACAAAAAGCACATAAAAGTATCATAAAAGTGGTACATACATCTTAAGATAGCTTTGAGTTAGGAACAGACTCTAATTTAAAAGAATAGTTCACCAAAAAATAATAATTCGGTCATCATGTAACATGAGGGTTCATGTCTTTGAAAAGCTTTGGACCCCATTGACTTTCAATGTATGGTTCAGCATTCTTTAAAACATCAATATCAGTTGGGAACAACATGAGGATGAGTAATTGATGACAGCTATAATATTGGGGTCATAATTCAGAGAAAATCTTGCTTGTCATTCATTGGTCACCATTCACTTACATCTTTTTTTGTGTGTTCCGCTGGAGAAAAAAACATACGTAGGGTTTAAAAGACATAAGAATGTTTAAACAATGCCTGAATTTTACATTTAGGGGTGTCTTTAAAATAATAAGAAAAAAAAAAACTTTTTTTGTTGCATTTTCTGTGCTATGAAATATAGGGGCAACTCACAGTCAGCACAGCAACAGCCACCATTACAGATAGAAAGATTTTTTTTTTGTTCTTGCACAGCCAGATTAGTTTATAAAGTCTGAGATGGAAAAGTCAAAGTAGATTTTAGTGCGGTAAATGGGTGCTAACAACGTCTCTTTGCAGGCACGTCTTTAATTTCCAGCACATTAACCCTTCTAATAAACGTCAGCGTCAAATACGGCTGGCACATACACACACACACACACACAACCATTTCCACAAGAAATGTTATACTTTTAGGCCAGCTAATATGAGGGGAAAGAAAAAATAAAAGCAAGCTGACTGACAGTGACACAACAAAACCACCAGAACTCAAATTTTTCCATCAACAGAACTCCACAGGATGGATGGTCGAAATGAATATGTTAAATAGGGGCTTTATTATGTGGTATGCTGAACCAAATAAAGTGTCTTCCACAACAAATATGTGAAGATTTTAAGTAAACACAGAATGCATGTTTTTTAAGAAAGCAATCTAGAGGAAACACAAGCAGACCAAATATGATATGAATGACTATTTCCCATAATTCACTCCAGAGATAAAGAAAGACAGGGTTAATGCCCCTTTCTGTCAAGTCTGAGAAAGTCTTCATTACAATGAAGTGGGAAAATAGCTTGGACCACCATGAAACAAAAATCATATGTACTGTAGACATGGCAGACAAACTGAATGGCCTGGACTAACAGAGTTCATAAAACTCGCAAACTAATTGAAAGCCTATAAATAATAAAACAGTCACACACACACACACACACACACACACACACACACACACACACACACACACACACAAACACACACACTGTGAGCCGATGAGAGTAAAGCATTTCCGTATGGACACGTATGTCTTTGCATATCTGTTTTTATGTTTATGTGTTGTTGACGGGGCAGTCTGTCTCGGGGGGTTTGTTGTCGAATCTGGTTTGGTTTATGACTCACTTTAAAGATTAGCCTCGTTATAAAACTGCCCTCACAAGCTAGATTTTACTGCTTCCAATTGCCGCATGGAACAGTGGGATATTATATAATTCAACATAATATTGGGGCTCACAGAGAAAAATGGAAAGTACAAAATAAAATAGAAATTAATCGAAGCAAGGAGCAAAAGGAATGCCAGGCCAGCAAAGCGAGCCGTAGGGTATAATTGCAAGCCACAAACAGCTGACAGCAAAGACAGATAAAGAAAATAAGAGTTAGAAGCCCATTCATTCATTAATGATGGCAATTATTATGTTACTGAATAATACGGACACTCGTTATGTCACGAAACAAGTATGCAAACATCTACAACCGCTAAAAGACGAAGGTCTGGACCACTCGTCTTGATTTGGCTGAAGTATTTGGCGTAACTAGGGCATTGACCAATATGGAAATAATCAGCAAAATTACGAAGAAAAAAAAAAACATTTTATTATTCGTCGGTTTCTCCCACTGGTACAGATGTGAGGTTCATAAAATTGCAGACGGGTGCTATGCCCTGGGCAAAGAGACAGACAGAAAGATGGATTGAGAGAAACAAGGTAACCACAATGAAAACAGTAACAGCCGGGCCGTCAGTGTGACAGTTCGGCTGATATATCAACACCTTCTTTGTTACGATTTCGCATAGCTGACTCTGGATATTTGATATGCAATTATGCATCATTTCAAGCAGATATAAACTCAGAAACAATGGACTAACTCAACAAAACCAAACTCAGCTGGAGAAAGCAACACCTGAGGCAACATCTACTTTATCAAACAATTAGCCATGAGCCAAACACTCTCAGTTGCAACATTTACTAGACACTGAGGTGTGTTTACATACATAACCTGAAAGTGATTATGCTTAAGTAAACAAAAACACTTTATTGACATGCTATATTAATTTAGTCAATTTTGCTTTGCATGCAAGTACATAAGATGACAATGCAACAGACAATGTTTACATTTTATATGCATGTTGGATTACATTTTGGCACCAAATGCAGGGAGAACTTTTTTGCATTGTTAGTTGATTTGTATGTACATGCTTGTAATGAGCAGACTTTTGGTAGAAGTACTGTACTTACTAATTCAAGAACAAACTAAACAAATAATAGTGGAGTATGGAGTGCCACAAGGCTCTGTGCTGGTTCCTTTGTTGTTATTCTTGTTGATGCTTGCTTTAGGTCAGGGGTTTCAATGAGAATCCGTGTGAGAAACTTGAGAATTCGTGTGATATATGCATAATATTCTTTTTTTCTGCTACAGTAGGAAAGATGGAGTTGTTCATTTGTTTTGTTAAATCAGTAAATCTTTTCTTATTCACAGCATTCGGCACAAATTTTTGCTTTTCATGTGAAATTTGATCTCTTAATGATACAACTGTTCAAGAGCAACCCTGTTAATTTTCCCTCTGTGGGGTTTTCATGAGACTTTCATGCCAATAATGACAACATGGACAGGTACATGGAAAAATATTAGAAGTAAACAGAATTTCCACTGAATGATTAAAAAATGTACTTAAACTAATGCAAGTTTCATCGTATATGACTGAGAAGCGGGTCTGTAAAATAAAATGAGCTGTTAAGTTTGCTTATGTTCAGTTTTATTAAAAGTTATCCAGCAAAGAGCTGTGAGTGGTTTTCTCTTATTCTAGTCAATATTCTAGTTAATAAATATTTACTAATAAATCATTATTAATTTAAAGTAATCAATCAATACAAATATACATTATTAAGAATATCAATACATTTCATGTTTTAATAGAAGCATGAGGTTGATTCTGAACTTTATAAACTCAAGAAGTGCATGTTTTGTGCATTAACACTCCATGGATACACCAAGGTTTAAAAAAAAAATTTAAAAAAAAAAATTGGCTGATTTTTCATAATGTTGATTCCAAACCAGGTCTCAACCTAAATGAGTTTGACAACCCTGCTTTAGGCAATATTATTAGGAAGCATAAAAAAATCATTGTTATGCTGAGTTGTTTCTTCTCCAGACCAGATGTTATTATTTTTCTATCTTCTTAATCTCAAAGTAGAAATCTCTTAATCTCTGTAGAAGTGCTTGGTTCCTCTCAAGGTGTCTTCATCATCTACTTAAACATCCTAAGGAGTTTTCCTTGACACTATAAAGTGTAACATGTTTTAAATGATGTTTTCTAAAAAGTGCCACACAAATTGACCAATCATTAACTGGAAGCCATGCTTTACTATAACCTCCGAACACTTCTTGCGCAAGCCGTAAGAACTGTTGAACAAACCCTGTGCTGATAGATGATTTTGACTCCTATTCTGTGGTTAAAATAATTTACTAACCCATATCCACAACTGGACGAGGTGTGAGGTTGATGATTAAAAGTCCATGGGCTGAGGAGAGTTTAATGACGGACTACCAAACCGATGAAATGTGGTGTGTGAAAGACCAGTGTTATTATGGCAATAATTCAGCATAGACTGAAATTCTAATGGATTGGAGGCCCGTGGAAAATACAGCTCTGGAAAAAATTAAGAGACCACTGCAAAATGATCAGTTTCTCTGGTTTTACTATTTATAGGTATGTGTTTGGGTAAAATTAACATTTTTGATTTATTCTATAAACTACTGATAACATTTCTCCCAAATTCCAAATAAAAATGTTGTCATTTAGAGCATTTATTTGCTGAACACTGGTAAAAAAAATAACAAAAAAGATGCAGTGTTGTCAGACCTCAAATAATGGAAAGAACATAAGTTCATATTCATTTTTAAACACCACAATACTAGTGTTTTAACTTAGTAAGAGTTCAGAAAAGAGTTACATATAATCAAAAGAGTTGAAAAGGAAAGTTTGGAGTGAGGAAAAGAAGGGTTCAATTCTGGCTTTACTGGCAGAGGGATACAGTGAGCGTCGGGTTGCTTCCATCCTTAAAATTTAAAAAGACGGCGGTTCATAAGAACAAGGTCAAGCAGCAGACACTGGGGACAACAAAGCTACGGACTGGCAGAGGGCAAAAACGACTCTCCACTGACCGGGATGACCGCCAACTCATTCGAATGTCACTCAACAACCATAGGATGACATCAAGCGACCTACAGTACAAAAAGAATGGCAAACAACAGCTGGGGTGAAGTGCATGGCGAGGACGGTTCGAAACAGGCTCCTAGGCTAAACTTCATCAATGAGAAGCAAAGAAGAGCCAGGCTGAGGTTTGCAAAAGACCATAAGGATTGGACTGTAGAGGACTGGAGTATGGTCATCTCTGATGAGTCCAATTTTCAGCTTTGTCCAACACCTGGTCATCTAATCGTTAGACGGAGACCTGGAGAGGCCTACAAGCCACAATGTCTCGCACCCACTGTGAAATTTGGTGGAGGATCGGTGATGATCTGGGGGTGCTTCAGCAAGGCTGGAATTGGGCAGATTTGTCTTTGTGAAGGACGCATGAATCAAGCCATGTAAAAGGTTGTCCTGGAAGAACATTTGCTTCCTTCTGCTCTGACAATGTTCCCCAACTCTGAGGATTGGTTTTTCCAGCAGGACAATGCTCCATGCCACACAGCCAGGTCAATCAAGGTGTGGATGGAGGACCACCAGATCAAGACCCTGTCATGACCAGCCCAATCTCCAGACCTGAACCCCATTGAAAACCTCTGGAATGTGATCAAGAGGAAGATGGATGGTCACAAGCCATCAAACGAAGCTGAGCTGCTTGAATTATTGCACCAGGAGTGGCATAAAGTCACCCAACATCAATGTGAAAGACTGGTGGAAAGCATGCCAAGACGCATGAAAGCTGTGATTGAAAATCAGGGTTATTCCAACAAATATTGATTTCTGAACTCTTCTAAGTTAAAACATTAGTATTGTGTTGTTTAAAAATGAATATGAACTTATTTTCTTTCCATTATTCGAGGTCTGACAACACTGCGTCTTTTTTGTTATTTTTACCCGTTGTCGTTTTCTGCAAATAAATGCTCTAAATGACAATATTTTTATTTGGAATTTGGGAGAAATGTTGTCAGTAGTTTATAGAATAAAACAAAAATGTTAATTTTACCAAACACATACCTATAAATAGTAAAACCAGAGAAACTGATAATTTTGTAGTGGTCTCTTAATTTTTTCCAGAGCTGTATGTGAACACACACACATACACACTCATTCCCTGTCACACAAATAGAACAACTAATCATCACTTCAAAATTTCATCCATATTTTTGGGATGGAAAAATACTGCAAATAAAAAGAAATGTTTTCGAACGCAGCACAATCTGGCCTGGTTCGACTGATTCCATCCTCAAATAGGCAGCTCGGGTTGATTTCTAAACTTTTCCTTTGCTCTGATCTTGCCTGAAGTCAGAGTCTGTGGTCACTTGCACTCTCGTCCACACAGTTATGATGTTATCACACACCGTTCCATTCAGTATAAACAGAAACATAAGCTATTTGGGACGAAAGAGCAACATTACAAGCAGATAGAGGTGAGAAGAGTAAGTTATAAATAAAATTACAAAAAAAAAAAAGTCATATATTCTCTTTTAGCAGTTGACATTTGGCCTACTCTAGTGGCTTTGAGAACCAAAGCAAACTGTAGACTGTTTAGCTCTTTTTAAATGACTTGATCAACCAAAACAACTGGCAGAGGATGTCGTCTCAGCAGGGATGTTCTGCTGTTGCCCTACACTGACACAAAACAACCATAAAATACAGAGCCATAAAACTTCCACAAGCCACATAAAACTTGATATCAACACTAAAAGGTTGTTGTTATTATTCAGCTCTGTGTTCTGAATGTTTGGTGGTGAACTTTAACACCGCAAAAGACTGCAGTTGTGAGAATGACATGTTTCAAATAGAAAAGACCCCATGAAACTACTTGAACACAGGTTCCTTTCCTGAAACAGGAAGTTGGGGTTGGACATACAGAACATCCCTGTTTTAAAAGGCTATACCCACAAACACGGTTTGCTATTTGCTATTAGGGCTTCATGATTAATCAAAATAAAGGAAAGACATCATTAAAGTAATCCATGTAAACTCCAGAGGTTTAACCTCAATTTGTGAGTGCTTATATACATATGTGCATATACTGACAGTAGCGTAATATACAGTACCTACTGCTGTATATTAGGGATGGGCATTTTTGTCAATTTCTCATTTTGATCATTGACAGGTCGGTACTCGATAACTCGGGGCGGGGCATGTGCAGGGGCCGGGGCTTGTCAGTCATGAAAATATGAAACTGTTATGAAAATTAATGTTAAAATAAAAATATGACATGAAAACATGTCTTTGAAAACATGAACGTATGAAGAAGAAAAAAACTGCTAGATTATGATGCATCAACGTTGTCAAAAAAGAAACATTTATCAGGAATAGCTGTTTGAGGTAAAGCTGAAGAGTAAATTATCTCCAGTAATCTGAAGCCCGTTCTATGTCACTTCCTATGAGATTAATAATCAGTAGGGTTGGGTACGGTTCACATTTTAACCGGTACCAGTACCTGAAATTCGGTGCCGGTCCCCAACAGTATTTTTTCGGTACTTTAGGCATGTTCACCTCAATAACTGTAAAGAAACTAAGTCATTTGTAGAAGTGTTATTGACATTATGCCAGAGCTGCCTTGGTTGCTGTCTGCCATTGTCTGTGATGCTTGAATATTAATAAAAACAACCATTTTAGTAATAATAAAAAATTAAAAAATTCTATGAAATGTTTTGTTTTCCACAAATTCTGTGTTGTGAATTTTCTAGTAATCAATAAACATTAGTTTAATTGATATTTTATATGAAATTATATTATTATTAGTATTATTATTAAATTGAGATATCTAAATTCTACTGTACAACAGTAATATATTATCAAGTTAAACCAAATTTTTATTTTGAGGGGTTGTGGTGAAGACCTTTGAGTTTCCGTGTGTTAATGATATAACGATAGGATTTGTATTTAAATAGTCTTATTCTCGCGCTCAGATGCGTTCTCAGGTACTGAAATTTGGCACTGATCGATTTAATGTGAATCGGTACTCGGTAGTACCGACGTAATTCAGTGCCATTAAAAGTACAGAGTTCGGTATCCAACCCTAATAATCAGATATCCTAGATACATAACATAAACGTAACATTACATCTTGCATCTGCACAAAAGGGCGCGAATGTGAACTTGAGAGTGCTAGTTTTTTAGTCTATGGTTTGAAAGGGAAACTCTGGATGTGCTCTTCCTTTAACAGCGCGCTGATACACAGGCAACTAAAGCACTTTAACTAAAGAATTTACAACATTCTATCACAATCCTGTTCTCATTATAATGCTGAATATGGCATGTATATTAGCACTGCACATCTTGCATATAATTTTATTTTTCATGATAGAAAGTGATTGCAGTCATCACTGCGTGTTTTTGAAGCCTTAACGAGAAACAACTTTAAATATAACATAGATTTACTGTTAAAAAATAAAAACAAAATAACACTGCTGCATTATTAATATCATCGATTATTTTGAAAAAGAAATAGCCTATCTGAAAGGAATATGACCATCTCAAATAACCCAATTATAGTGAATAATGTCAGTGTCAGGGTCCTTCCCTAACAGTCTTGTCTGTCTTGTCACTGTTTAATGTTTCCTTGATTGTCTTGTGCCTGAGCACATGGCTCTGTCTTAGTTTGTGTTGGTCATGTGCTCCTCTTGTTTAGTCCTTGTCTAGTCCTCGTTTACTTGAGTGTGGTCACTTGTTCCTCATGTGCTCCGTTTCCTTTATATTGTGCCTCTTTCCCTCATGTCTTTGCTGGTTTGTTGTGTGCTTTGTGGTGTGTTCCTGTTTGCTTGCGGTTAAACATTGTTCTTGTTCTAGTTGTGTATTTGATCTTGTTTCTAGCTCTAGTGTAGCCTGGCTAACGTCAGACCAAGTCTCATTTGGAACCACGTTCATTTTCTCGTATTTGAGGCGTGGTTTACGAATGCCCAGAGCCGTTTATTGGGCGCTATGAATGTCTATCAAATGCGCTTGTATGTAGCTCATAGCCAATCGCTTCAATTATACCAGATGACGTATGTAGAGCGACAGAAATTCGACGAGGAAGAAGACGATGGGTCAAAGATTTATTTGTACACGATGGCGTTTAGCGAATATTACCGTTTGTGCAGGATAAACATGAGGGTAGAACAGGGGTGGGCAAACTACGGCCCGCGGGCCACATACTGTTAGGCTGTTTAATCCGGCCCGTCGAGTATTTAAAAAATTGTCTTAAGATCGCATTAATTTTGCCTTTTTCTTGCAATACTTTGCGTTATATATAAATTGCGTTGCATATATTTGACAATCGGAATATCAGATATTTCATGCCATAGCTAACAAATGTAAAAAAGGAAAAATGACATAAAAGCAGATCATCATTCATTCAGCGCTGTTGTGGCTGCGGTGTGTCACGTAACAAGCTAGACGTGTCACCATGGAAACCAAACAGACAGCAACTTAAGCGCATAGACTTGGTGCACGTTAATGTTTTTTCCTTTTTTTGAAAACTCACAGAGAAAAAAATGTTTGGTAACCGCTTGCACACGTTTAGTTTTTCCTTTGATTTTTCTGCTATTTAGTTCTACTCTGGATTTGTGGATGTATCCTCCTGACTGATTCCGTTTACAAAACCTTTATCGCCCGGCTTTCGACTACGCTCCCCTGACGTCTGCCATGTACAGAACCCGGTTTTGTTCATTAAATGTTCTGATCTGCATTTGCTTTTTATGTTTTATTTTATTATACTTAAAATAAATTTGTATATTCGTTTATTTCGTTTTTTTCCAAATTTTCGTTTTTTTTAAAATTAACCTCAAAACATAACATGCTAAATGGGGGATATCTAGCATAAAAAAAAATGTATTGTCAGAATGTCGTCTCTCAGTTGTTGAATTTCGCGCAGACGTTGCCACAACGTAAATGTGTTTGCCCAGCCCGATCTCATGAAAGTGCGAATACCACGAATTGTATTTGTAGTTCTTATGAAACGCAGTTTTCGCGTGCATATGATACGCACTTAAAGGGATAGTTCGCCCAAAAATGAAAATTCGGTCATCATTTACTCACCCTCAAGTTGTTTCAAACCTGTATGAATTTCTTTTTTCTGCTGAACACAAAAGAAGATATTTTGAAAAATCTCGGGTAAACCAAACAGTTGATGGACTCCATTGACTTCCATAGTATTTTTTTTCCTACTATGGAAGTCAATGGGGTCCATCAACTGTTTGGTTTACCCGAGATTTTTCAAAATATCTTCTTTTGTGTTCAGCAGAAAAAAGAAATTCATACAGGTTTGAAACAACTTGAGGGTGAGTAAATGACAGAATTTTCATTTTTGGGCGAACTATCCCTTTAATGACGTGTAATAGGCACGCACTCCGCACCCCTAATCCTAACCAAAGGGTTTACAGTGCGCAGCATATGCACGCAAAAAAAAAATATTTTTGGCGTATAAATGGCACGAGAAATAAAATTTGTGGTATAGATACGCAATTTAATGAGATCGTGTTTCATAATCTGCTACTGGGCCGGCCCTCTGTCAAATTTTAAAACCCAGTGTGGCCCTTGAGCCAAAAAGTTTGCCCACCCCTGGGGTAGAAGGTAACGTCGAGTCTGATGCCATGTTGGATCTAAACAAACTGCTTCGGTGTCGTCATCGTCTTGCTGCTCCCTCCCCGTTCTGTGATTGGTTCCCTTTTTCAGGGGAAAATCTGGTCCATGGTGTCCAGACTGCCTAGCAGCGTGAATAAAATCGCGCTGCGTTCAAGGCAGTATGGGGAAACCCAGGCTAGCTCTAGTGAATAATCTTTGCTTTTGTCCTTCCAGTCTTGTTCTAGTTAGGTTTTGCCCTTGTGCATCCAAGTCTTTTTCTTTTTTTCTTGATTGTATTTCTACTCTAGACTTTCATCTCCAGTATCTAGTCTCTAGTTCCCTGCAAGTTTGTTCTTTTGTTTTATTTTGTGATTGCAAGTTCCAGTCATTTCATTCCTTTTTTTTCTGCTTCTCTAGTCATAGTTCTCTCTTTCAGTTTTTATTTTGCCTTTTAATTATTTACTCTCTTGTGCCTTGCCTGTTTATCTTGTGTCTTATCTTGTTCATTTATAAAAGAATCATCTGGTCCTTGGCAGGTCTTAAAATTAGGTAAATACAACCTCAGCTGAACAACAAGACATGACATATTACACCGTGTCATTATTTATTTAACAAAAACTAGACCAAAATGGAGAAGCCATGGGTGACAGCAAGTAAACCCTTACTGCTTCCATAGGATTTAAGAGGGTAAGTAGTAGTCAGGTGCTGCTAATCAAATGTCTTTGATTAATTGATCATCAGCGAGTGTGTTCACCTCTATAAAATGTGTTTTGGTAGTTTACTGGTCTGGAGTGTTCAGGTGTGTTTTAACACAAAACCAAGGAGAAAAGACATCAACAATGATCTTAGAGAAGCAATTTTTGTTGCCATTAATCTGGGAAGGGTTACAAGGCCATTTCCAAACAATTTGAAGTGCATTATTCTACAGTGAGGAAGATTATTCACAAGTGGAAAACATTCAAGACAGTTGCCAATCTGTGGAGTGGACGTCCCAGCAAATTCACCCCAAGGTCAGATTGTGCAATGCTCAGAGACATCGCAAAACACCCAAGAACTACACCTTAGACTCTACAGGCCTCAGTTTACATGTTAAATGTTCAAGTTCATGACAGAACAATTAGAGAAAGACAGGACAAGTATGGCATGTTTGGAAGGGTTGCCAGGAGAAAGCTTCTTCTCTCTAAAGAGAGCATGGCAGCACGGCTTAGGTTTGCAAAGTTGCATCTGAACAAACCTCAAGACTTCTGGAACAATGTCCTTTGGACAGACAAGACCAAAGAGCGCCAAGTTAGGCAAAAACTAAACAGCATATCAGCACAAACACCTCATACCATCTGTCCATCGATGACGCTGATGGAGGGCTGGGGATTTTTGGCTTGTTTTGCAGCCACAGGACCTGGGCACCTTGCAGTCATTGAGTCGACCATGAACTCCTCTGTCTACCAAAGTATTCTAGAGTCGAATGTGAGGCCATCTGTCTGACATCTAAAGCTTGGCCAAAATCGGGTCATGCAACAGGACAATGATCCCAAGAACACTAGCAAATCTACAACAGAATGGCTGAAAAAGAAAAATAATCCAGGTGTTGCACTGGCCCAGTCAAAGTCCAAACCTCAATCCAACAGAAATGTTGCAGCGGGACCTTAAGAGAGCTATGCAAACAAATGCCAGCAAACCTCAATGAAATGAAGCAACGTTGTAAAGAGCAGGCCAAAATTCCTCCAAAACGATGCGAGAGACTGATACTGTCCTACAGAAAACAATTCCTTCAACTTATTGCTGCTAAAAGTGGCTCTACACACTGTGAAAAGTGTTCTAAAGGGTCTAATATCTTGTTGTTTCACTCATCATATTTATAAATATATAGAAAATATGATGAATGAAACAAGATATTTATCAGCAATCATTCAAGGCAATGATAGGTTCACGAAAAGTAGCCTACGCATTGTTGAAACCAGGCTGTGAAAGATGGAATAAGAAAGAAGGTTGTTTTGGTTAAAGAATTATGCCCAATAAGACCAGGAATGTGTATTAAGAAACATAAACATGGTCAACTTTGATTGATAAATCAATTCCGTATTGACTTGAAAACTTTTCATTTATAACTTACCCTGTAGTTCTTTTATAACCTCTCCAACTTTATAGAAAATGATATTTACAGTAGTCATGTCTATCATACTAACAGACACGACCTAGGGAGGCCTTTCTCAGGCATGTGAGTCATCACGAGCGTATGTGCTTGAGTCTGTGAGGGAAAGACAGGACGTCTTTTTTTGAAAGAAGAGGGGAAAAGGTCATTGCGCAAGTACTTGTCTGCACTTCTTTGATCGCTCCGTGACTAGTTTGATTGACAGAAGACGCTGTCAGAGGCCTCTCTCTATATTGAACACAGCATTCCTTTAGCAGAGAGACAGAGTCCCTCTGTCAAAGACCATTACTGTCCGTGAGACTACCTACATATTAGTTGAAGTAGGGTGTGCACATCTTTCTGGGTCCTAGTCGATGATGGATGCCCAGACAATTACAGCAGACTGCAGCCTTGTTCTTCAGACTTATTTAAGTAATAAAAGATGTCTGTTAGCCATTGGTTTATAGAGATGATAATCCAAGTCTAATTGGCTGGTGAAAAAGGGGTTTCATTACAGATGTCTCTTTAACAGGTTCATTTGTGCAATTAATTATACAATTTAAAAAACAATTCAATACATTTTTTATTAATCATGCCTTTGTCCCGTACATCAATACTAGAACTTGTCTACAATCATGCAGATTAATTAAAGTTTGAAGCACGAGCACCAACCGATACTACAAGATACGTGTCAGCTCAGAATTAGTAAAAAGCTGCTTGAAGAAAGGAAAGGAAAGACAAATGGATGGACAGATAGGATAAACGGATGGACAGAGAGACCACATAGATGGATACATTGGACAGACACATCAGTAGAATTCAAAAAAAGCAATTTCACAGGTGGATAAATAGGATGGGACATGCAGAAAGATTGACAGTAGATTGACGGATGAGAGGAAGAGACAGACAGTCAGATAGATAGACTGAATGAAGAGAGGAACAGACAGACGGATACTAGATAGATAGACAGAAAGATAAACAGACAAAAAAAATCTAAATCGATCGACAGATCGACAGACAGACAGACAGAAGACAGACAGACAGACAGACAGACAGACAGACAGACAGACAGACAGACAGACAGACAGATAGATAGATAGATAGATAGATAGATAGATAGATAGATAGATAGATAGATAGATAGATAGATAGATAGATAGATAGATAGATAGATAGATAGATAGATAGATAGAAAGCCAGAAAATCATGACAACTTGGGTTTTGGAACTGTCAGCAAAAGAGTTACCAATGGTAGTGATTTAAAACTGTATTCATAAATAATTTACATTATAAAATTAGCATGTTATGGTAAATTTTTTCTCTATTTTACACCACAGAACACTATTACATGTGGAAGTGATATATTTTCAGCTCAATAAGCCTTTTCCAAAGTAATTTTTGTTAAATGATGCTGCAGAGTGCTGTCAGAAACTCACCAATGCCACAGAATGTACCATCAGAGTGGAAACTATTTCTCTCCTTCATCAACATAACAGACAAGCTTATGCAATAAGAGACAAAAACAACAATACAATTCATAAATGTATCACAAAATGTGCATGGTAAAAAAGCAGTGCTATAGTAAAGGTCTCAGAGTTACCTACAGACTCTACTTTTATAGTTTTCTTTTATACTTTTCTTTTATAGATTTTTAAGGGGATTTTATTGATAGCATAAGACAGAGACCAAATTCATACCATATTCTTTTTGAATGAAGGTCAAACGGTCACATTCACTAATAATTGCATACGCATGTTCTTTTACTGTCTGTGCACAAAAGATTCTCATGCTCAATTTCAGAGGGATTCACATACATACATTTTATATTTCAATTAATATTAATAATAATAATAATAATAATATGTATACTTAATTCAATTTTATTACATTTAAAAATATATATTGAAAATCAAGAGTATCAAAATTATTATTCTAATATGTTTATTATCATCATAATTACTTTAGGTTGCATTATTATAATAATAACATTTTAATATTAAAATTAAAGTTATTATTAGTTTTATTATTCTATGAACTACTTAAACTATTGAGATTTAATATAAAATATAATATTATCATATTATAATTACAATAATAAGGTATATTATTAATATTATTTAAACATTATTTAATAATAAATAAATAGATAAAAACAAACAAACAAACAAACAAACCATTCTTTACAATAAAGATTATGGTATACCATAATGGGGCAAAAAAAAAACATTAAAAAAAAAACACTATTCACCTTTGTTACACAGGAAAGTGTCTAGCCAAGCACACTGCTGGTCTCCACAAACACACACACACACACACACACACACACACATGCTTCTTATACAGGTTCCAGCACATCTATAAATATACAGGAAATCCCAATAAATACATAAATAATAAGCAGTTGTTGCCCTTGGCATATGGGTTTGTTTGATAATATCTCTGTATATTTAAACTGCCATTAGAAGCTCCTGGACGGCTGGTTATTTGAGGAGAACTCTATACTCTCCATTCATGGACGAAGACCTCAGCCACACAAGTGGGAATGAATCAGGGTCTTTGACAGGGTAAATCAAATCAGCTGTAATATTGATTTATGTATCACCATGATTCAGACACAAAACCCAAGTTCCAGAAGTAATTATCTCAAGATTTCTTTGGAACATTAAAGAAACATTACAAACTAGTGGAGGGTCAGCGGTCACCTCAGTTTGCTTTGGGCCTGTACGGCAGCCAATCAAAAAGCAGCACAATGATCGAGCAATAAGTGTTGGTGCTTTATGACTGCTAATATTAATCTATGAAAGTTTTTTGTGTTTTTTTTTTTCTGTCTGGGCCAAAGCACGACGAAGAGAGAAAAAAATCCCAATCCAACGACAAAGTCCAAGGACATGTTTTGAATTAGACTGGTGCGTTTTTGGACAGCAAGAATTAAAATTGGATCGTATTTATGGAGTCGAGAAGCTGACGGTGACATAACACTGAAGCCAAAGCTAGATGAGTTCCCTCAAACCATCTTGTAGTAGTTAGTAAGCAAAATAAATCCTTGATGTTGGAACCTTGAAAAGAATATGAGCTCCTCGGCAGCATTTAGATTGTATTTGAAACCGTAATTTACTTAAAGTGATAGTGCACCTGAGGATGGTGATTTATAATGTTAAGCTTAAAGCATAAAGATAGACCATTTAATTCATGCTCTATGTTTTTTTCCAGTAGTACAATAGCTTTATGTGAGAAACATAATGAAATCTCAGTCATTATCTACTGAAAATCTTCCCCTACACATGAATCTTTGAAAAACCAGCACATCAGCAAAAGCCACTGGTTCTCTACAATGTTATTTTATTAACTAAAACTAATGTAAAACATTTTTATTTAAGTTGAAGTAAAATAACTAAAATGAAATAAACTAAAACTTTATAAAAAACGATATAGTCAAAAAAAAAAGTCTAATTCCAAATATTGACAAAAACTTTAATAGTACATCAGTGATATTAAAATAAAACTCTTGTGACTGACATCCAAATTAGTTATGCACCGATATGAAAATCTGGTAGATATCACATAAGTCGATAATTATTATCATGTGGCCGATAGCCAATAAATTGGCAAAACTAAAATTCTATACTATTTTGTCTACATACATAATACACTAAAATCTAAGCTCAATGGTTTTAGGCATCAAAACAGTGTCATGGAAATGAAATAATCAAATGTGAAATGAAATGAAATAATGAAATGAAATACTGAAATGATTAAATGATTAAATGAAATAATGAAATGAAATGTGAAAATAAAATAAAAGCAAAGAAATCTCCATTTTTGAATACAAGCGCACATCTTATTTATCGCCAACATTTAAAAGCTTTTCTTTCATTTGGAAAATAACATCTGCACGAAATTACATAATCGACACTATATTTGCCAGTTGCATCTTTTATCATCAGTGTTTTCATCATCACAGATGCATTACAGTTTATTGAAGCCACCACTCATAAAAGACACAAAGAACCCGAAATTCACAGGCCAATCTGAAACCGGCTCCAGCTTTGACTCTGATACAACATGAAGTATCTGACAAGGGATATGCTTCAACTGGAGTCTGGATAATACCACAGTGAAGCAAAACCTGTAAGGATTCCTGAAGTGTGAGGAGGTCCTGGATTAATATCGAACACATGTCCGGAGGAAAGCAGCTTCTTCCAGTGGCTGCGCTTCAGGATTAGGAGAAGCGCTCTGATGGAAACAGTTCTGTTCATCTTTCCACTCACACTTAAGCCCCTTCCACTTCGTCACATATTTCAACTGCTATTTTTCTTTCAGCGGGAACCATTGAGACTGAATGATAAACAAGGCGTAATGTACGAAGTGGGAGACAGACGTCGTTTTTCTGGCTCTGCTGTTCAGAACGAACTTTCCAAAACAATCCTGACGCACCGCTGCCGTCTCCACCGAATGGTGTCTGGGGTGCACAAATGTGTATGAACACACACGGGTGGCCCTGAAGAGATGTGCAGTCGCATTCGTAATGTTTTCAGGTGTTTGTTGCGCTGTGGTCGATCTGTTGAAGTGATCACATTTCTCTCTCTGATGAGACTCTCAATCTGTCTGAGCTTCTGAACATTGTGTTTCCATTCCAAGGTGTGTCTGGAGACTGGGACTGGGACTGCATGTATTTGTATTAAAAAAAAAATCATTACATAATACACTAACTTCTGAGAAAGCGATACATACACAGTCAGAGCGCTTATGGAAACAAGAACACAAAAGATCTTTTTGTGGTATTCCATTACATTATGTCTTAAACAGCACAGACCATGACAACTCTGGTCCACTTGGTATCCATTTCTGATTTGTTGGGTAGTCCCGCCTACACTGCAATTTCATTGGACCGTTCCTCACACATATTAATGAAAAACATGGACGAGGAGAGACTGATCATGGAAGTTGGATAAGAAATACTGGATATTATATCACTAGGAATGCACAATATATCTGTACTTTTTCAGTTATCAGCCGATATTAGAGTTAGTTTTTTACAAATAACGATTAATATTGGATATTTAATTGTTGAAGCTCATTTCCTCTATTTAAATTACACTTAAATTAGTCTTTAAAAAATCTTAATTTAATAACTTCGTTAAATGTAATCTTCAGCAAATCTCAAAATTAATTATACTGTATATTAAAATGTTTTGCTGTCTAAATTAGCATGTAGCATTTAAATGACTAATTTTATATTTGAGTGTTTTCTTTTACATTTTATTAATTATTTTAAACATTATTTTAATATCGGCCATAACATAATAAATAAAATAATTATCGGCTTATGCAACAGTGCCCATGCATTTTCAGCAAGGTTGGTTGCAGAACAATTTTTTAATCTCGTATCCGGGTGTTTTAATATTAAAAAGCCTAAAAGAAAATTTTCGTCAGGACAGAAAAGCGTGACCTTTTCAACGTAATTGCGTATTACATGACATCACGAACGCGCATCACAGAACAGAGCAAGGCGAGCATTTGTGCTTATAAAACTTAAACTTTTTTATTTATTTTTGAAATGACCGATCGTTTCTCTAGATAAGACCCTTATTCATCGTCTGGTATCGTTTAAAGCCCTTTGAAGCTGCACTGAAACTGTCATTTGGACCTTGAACCATTTGGGGCCCATTGAAGTCCATTATATGGAGAAATGTTTTCATCAAAAACCTTAATTTCTTTTCGACTGAAGAAAGAAAGTCATGGACATCTTGGATGACATGGGGGTGAGTAAATTATCAGCAAAAGTTTTTTTAAAAGTGAACTAATCCTTTAAGTCAGTCTCTCAACAGTGTTCGGCAGCAGCGTCTCTACTTATAGCGAAACTGTACGTTTATCTGCTCCAAGAACAGAGCAGTTATTACATCGCTAGTGAGAAATGTCATATAACTTTTCAGTTAAACTATTTTACTGAGCGAGTGTGTGTCCGTACTGTATGTGTGTGTGCGTTTGGGTGAGAGACAAGAGCGGGAGAAAGAGAGCGTGTGCTTTCCATACATAACAAAACATAATTTTTGTGGCAAAAAACATCGAAATAATTTGTCGTTTTTGTCCTGTTGTTTACTATATTTGGTCAGTGTCGTTGTGGGTTTTGGTTCTTTTGCTGTTGTAAGCTATAAGGACCTTTGAAATAACTCAAGTCATTTGGCGAAGTGATATAGAAGTGTAACGCGGTCAAAACCTGGAACTACTTTAACCGTGTGTTTCCCTGAAAATAGTTGCACTCCTTAGAACATTCGTCAAACCAATCAGATTCAAGCATTCAACAGCTCCGTAGAATAATATCAATTAACAACCTCATAGCTCACAGCATGTCTGTCTTTATGGTTAAAATTTAATTCCCCTATGGAGAAAATGAATGACATTTTTACTTTTTCAGTAAACATTTCTGTGCATTACAGTACACAACAATTCTCTTAAGTTCCACAAGGAAAACCATAAAAAGTTGCCAGCCGAGGAAGCATCATGAAGTCATGAATGGGTGCCATTTGGGACTTTAAAGGCATAATCAATACAGGATTTGTTTTCCCTTTATGGTATGTTTTCCACTGAGGTGAAGGAGGAAAGAAACGCTTCATTTCCATCCATCCACGGCACATCTTTGCTCAGCAGGCCTTCCTGTCCACAGAAGTCAGAGCCGAGGGATGAGTGCATCTATTGCTCGCCCTCAACATCTCCAGCTCCAGAAAACACTGGTTTCTTTTCTCTTTCCACAGCTGCTGGCACCTCTTTGTGTCTCATTGAGATGGGAATAGGATATGTGACCTGTTTCCCAGCCTTGACATTTGTTTGCCATTTGAATGACATTCAGGATTCATCAAAAGCCAAGGATACCTTACGTACGATTAGCAGAGAAAAAGACACAGCAGGAGGCAAGACTTCAAATGGAAGTTTTCTTTGTTTTCTTCTAGCTCTCGAACTCATATTTATCTTGGTCTGTATGAAATGAAAATGTACCCATATGGATGTATCCCGAGCATGTCCAATATCACTTCCATTCATTCACTATAGAACCCACAAATCCAGGAGCCAAAATGCTGCAAAAACTTTCCACACGCTCTTTTTTTTTTATTCACTGAATCCCCAGTCTGACTAGTAGTCACTGTATCAAATATTATTCCAAATTATTTTATTTTTTTATTTATTTTTATCTCCCAATTTTCCCCTTGCGTAACATCCCTCAATAATATGTTCTCTTCCCGCAGTACACCCCGAATATCCCACAACACACTTAATTCCGGAGACAGTTCCAAATACTCCATAGTATTTACATGACTCGACTGCGGAGATTTCGGTTAGCTTCTTTTACCCCAATTTTATGTCCCGAGGCGATTTCAAATACCAAAACATCGACCCAACACATCTGATGTCACTACATGTCAGCACTTCTTGTAATGTAAAAAATTGAGTTTTTCCACGTCCCCAGAGCTCCATTAATAAACGCAGTTGTAAAGTTTTAAAGCGTACTGAAACCGCAGCAGGGCACCATTATGGACCAGAAGGGTAATGGAAAAAAATCGACATTCTCTACTCCTACAAAAAACAGCAGTCATATCAGAAATATTCCACACTTCAATAGCTCCATATGTTCTACATAAAATCCCATTCCAGAGACGTGCTAACCAAGCAGCACCTCCCGACATAAGCGCTCGTCTCAAAAGTGCTGTTTTTCATCTGACATCCCATGTAGGTTATTAATGCTTAATGGCTGCAGGCTAGCCAGTGATGTATTATTTCAGATGACACATCCATAGCTCCAATCGCACCTGTGGGAGGTTTCGAGAACACGAGGAGTCGTTGTACTCCTGTGCACATCTGTGTAGGTTCTCGAATATGTGGAGATGTTCGGTCAAACACTGGAAACGGTGTGATTCATCATTAATTGGATGTTGGAGATTCCTCTGCTTTAAAACCTCACCAAACCACAACATCCAGAGATGTGCAAACCGTTGTGGGAATTGCTTCCCTGACGACGTGAATCACGGCTCTTGGGATGAGCTGAGCAGACATGGACACCAGCTGCAACCTCAGCTGGAGCAACCGGTGAATTGGGGAGGGAAAACCATATGGCAGAGAAAGAGGGAGAACCAGACGAGTGCAAAAACAAAACAACTAGTAAAATACAATATCTACTCACACAGATCATAAATAAATTTCATTCCTAACACACTAAACCTTCAGAAATGTAGATTTGCAACAGACAGGGCCTCTCTGGATCCTATTATGTCCCAAGAGACTGCGGCTTTCTCATGTACCACAGTTAGGATTATTTTTGGGTTATTGATTACAAGTACCCATTTCCTATGAGATAATTAGCAAAGAATACATTTGCATGCGTCTCAAACCTATCCGATATGGATTGCAGTGTGCCCTCCAAGATATTGGTAAAAAGCTTGTAAAAACAGGATTTGCAAGTATCTAATCGCTTTAAAACTTACTTAAAACATTTCTCCAATTATACAGTAAAACAAACTCTCTATGATCAACACCATCAGGCAAAAATGAGCACCGCAAATCCTCCGATTAATCTATCGTGTTTCTATTATGGATGCAATATGACCATTCTTCTATTAGAAAGACTTCTTGAGGAGAGAAACAGAGCGAGAGACTGAAGGCAGCCCTCCTGCCTGATATACAGCAGCTTTACTGCTCTTGGCTTGTGTTCTACTTTTACACACACAGTCTATCAGTCATACACCTCAGCCCTCCAGTCAGGCACTTCTGAAGTCACAGAGCTCCAGACTGCGAACAAATGGTTGCATTTTGCAACCTTTTTTCCTGCCGATGCGACTACATTTAGTTAGAGGTCGCACTGGTGCCACCACCACGTTGGCTAACTGATAAGAGCTGCCATTTCTGTTGCACATAAGAAACATCAAAATGAAAGTGTAACGAAATCGCGCTACTCGTTTGAGCTGCGTTGACCGTTTATCAGGCTTTTCAATCCACAACATTAACCATGGATTTAATGTAGCAATACTAACTGTAACCATGGTATTGTGGCAGAAATAGGGTGGAATTTCAAGCACTTTTCAAAGGGCTTTCAAGTGCTTCACACTTTTTCCAGCACTTCAAAGCTCTAAATAATATACAATTTTAATGTGATGATTCGTAAAATTAACAGTTTGTGGCAAACAATCACTTTTATTTAAAAAAAAGACATGAAATTACTACTATAACAAGTAGATGGCAACAAATGAGTACTTATTGACAACTTAGCCATTTCCACTTCCTAATATATGGAAAAAAAGTAGGAAGTCACAAAGTATTCTTCACATTCTGACTGAAAGCAAGTAAAGAGCACTCTTTTTATAATGAGAGAACACTCACCTTTACCAAATCAGGTACTAGCGCCACCATCTGTAGAACTTAGTGGCTCTGGTGCGCTCAAATGTTAGGAGCCCTGAGTCACCCATGCCACAGCAACAAAATACTTGAAGGAATAGCTCACACACACAAAAAAAAACAATTCTGTCATTATTTAGGCTACTCACCCTCATGTTGTTCCAAACCTGTATGACTTGCATTCTTCTGTGATTACAAAAAAAATATAAATTTTGAAGAATACCTCAGTGCCCTAATGTTGTTTTACACCCCACTGACTTTCTTTATATGGACAAAACAGATCAAACTTTTTTTAAAATGTCTTCTTTTGCCTTCCACAAAATAAATAGTTATAGTTATATAAATAGAATAGTTAAGCCAAACCAGTCAGACAGATCATAATACAAGTAGAATTTTGACAACTACCAAGCTTGTATCGTAGCAAATTGCTTACTTTAACACAAAATTATTTTATATAGGTCTCCAAAACCACTGTAAAGTCATTATACTGTAGAGTTAAACACAGTCAGTCTAACTTTCAGGGACACTGCAAACATTCCACAATGAAGAGATGCTAACGACTTTCAAGCTTAGTACTCAATTGGCTGCAACAGGCTAAAAACTAAACTCAAGTAAACTGCCCATTTAGCATTTATCCAAATTAATTCATACTAATTTGGATTCCTTAATAGCCTAATGGATAGTCCTATGTATATGGATTCATATTTCATATCGACACCATCATAAATAGCCTAACCACGAGCTAGCCAGTTAGCGTAAGTGAATTATGATGTCACCCATTAAACTGTGTAATCCACATTTAAAGATGTTTAATCCGAGATGCAGTTTTCCCAGAGCGTTCGAGCATACATTAGGCCCAATTTGCCACTTCAGTGGCGACGTCTGTCCCTAACCAAATAAGACTGTTCAAACCGGATACACATGTAAAGCAGCTGAACAAACAGACGATACAATACAGTGCAGTTCTATAAAGCTGACTGCTCTGCACATTGAGAGCTGAGTAAGGGATAATGTACATCAAAATATTTGATTAGGTCTTAAAATGCAAAGCTTCCACGGAGAGAGCAGTTGCTAGCGCTAATGCTAGTTGCTAGTTCAAAATAGACGGACATTTAAGGGATAACGTACAGTCATATTACTTGCACAGCATTTCGCCACATAATTATGGGGATCAGAGATATTCAGGGCTCCAGACTTACTTCTTTTACAAGGAGCGCTGTAGCCCCTGACTGAAAATTTTAGGAGCGTTACTACATTAGCCTAAATCCATGGTGAATGTTGCTGATTTGTGGACTGAAAGCCTTCTATAAGTGTTTCTCCTGGTTTCCACGTCAGCGCTGTTTGATCTGATATCTATGGTTTATAACAGAGAATTCTGCCGAATCGGAATGTTTCTCACTGGATCTCGCAGCGATGATGTTATTAATTCTGAGGCGAATTCAATGGATTTCTTCACTGGATCTCCAGAGTCTGGATCTCCTAGTAACAGTGTCGCGTGGTCGAGATCGGCCCGCGACTGGCAAGTTCGGGGCGTTGCACTGTCTATTATTGGTCCAAACTAATAAACGGTCTGTGAAGCATAAATGAGTAGCGCATTATCGTTCCGCTTTCATTTTGTTTGCATTCGCTGCCCGGCAAAGAAAAATGGTCGCAAAATGCGACCAATTGGTCGTAGTCTGGAGCCCTGGATATTAACTTGAGAAACTGTTTTAAAATCGTACCTGTTTGTTGTATCTTATAATCCAACAGTGTACAAAACAATAGTTGCAAAATGGCAGCAGCTGCATTTGTATAAAACGAGAGAGCAAGTCCATGATACTTGATGACATAATTAAATAACTGTAAACAAAATATTGATTTGACTGTTTTAATATTTTATTAGCTCACCAAACGCAAAACTTCCACAAAGAAAAAAACGTTCTGTCGCTGAATTTAGTAACCCGGATGAGCCTGTTTTATCTGTTTTCAGCGGTTGTTATTGGGGAATAACGTACCGCTGAATGGCGTGACTGACCAATGAGAATCAAGTATTCCACAGAGCCATGTAATGATGTCATTTAAACCAACCGCATAATATGCACAACAAAAAACTAGTTCTCCGCTGATGAATAAAAACTTGGGACTATAGGAACAGGGGCAGTCCTTTTTCCACAGCCTCTGAGATTTGCCAGAGTTCCATTCGCTTTCTTGGCTTTTCCACTGACTGGCCTGTGTAGTTTCTCGATTTTTAGTGTGGACGTATCAGGTTTTGACCCAAACCGAAGTCATGGCCCATTAGGGCATATTAACAACATCGCACCTTCCAATCCTGTGATAATCCCAGGCAACTTTATACAACGCAAAGCTTATAGCCCCCAATAACCCTCCCGCACAAGCTAGCAGCCTGCATCTGTTACTCAAACTCGAGCAGGCCGCAATTGCACCCCAGTTGCCAATAGATGTACATGTGCCCCATATGTCAGCCTGCAGACATGCACACCAGAGAGTTCCCACCACACAGCTTGTATTTTTAGTTTTGGGCTGAGGGAATTGAGTATTGCTAAAAATTAATGTGCATGTCTATACAGCAGACCGTTTCAGCAAATGTGTTTGTTTACCCATTGTAAATCTGCTTAGCATATCGTATAACTTGTTGAAACGGGCCCAGCTCTGTGTCAACATGAGCCACTATTTGATACAGTGTGCGCTAAGTGACCCTTTTACACACTTCTAGAATAAGCATACCTGGTACGAACCCTAACATTTTCTGTTTGAGACCATAAAACTCAAATTGAGAAACATCAGCATCCCATTTGACTTCCGTAATCTGACATATTTCTGAGTAAAACAGGATTTTTTATTTGGGGTACATACCAAAATGAAGCCATTGTTTGGAATGGAGGTGTTGAAAATGGGGGCAAGGGGTCAACGTTACCCTGGTTAACGGTCTCCTTACTCGGATTCATACAGAACACTGACATTAAGCGGTATGTACTATATAGCAAATCTTAAGTTCGAGTGTGCTCAAGTTTATGCTCTAGTTTCATGTTTTTGTTTGTTTTGTATCTGGATCATGTTTGTCAATAAAACTGCACATGTGTTCTCAACTTCAACTAGCCTTCAATGCGGAGGTATATTAATATATTTTATATATTAATATACTAATATATTTTGCCAGCATACTTATTTTTAAGTCCTCTTAAATGCATTTTACCCCGTCTGGTGCCTTTCACCGTAGAAGAACGTAAATTGAAGTAAAGGCCACTGTATCTGCTCTCCATCTTGCTTAAGACACGGTAAAGTCTGGTATGTGAAGAAAGTTTAAAAAAATGAGTGGGACAAGTTACGTCCCTGTTTGCTTCTCGGAGGGGTGTGAAGGATGGAGAAAACATAAAAGAACAACATGAGGGTCATCTAGTCTTGAACTCTTTTACGTAACTCCTTAAAAACAACTTCAGAACACTGGAAATCAGCCTAGATCACTGTATTTGATTAGCATGACGCTAAAGAATTGGACAAGAAACTTAAGTAGCATCCCAAATGACTACACTATGTACTTGGGACTACATTATGTACTTAAACTACACACTATGTAGTCTAATGTTTAATGTATGGCATTTAGAAAGCTAGTTTGTCATCCAGCATTGAGTCTAATAGCCAGCCTACCTCCGCTACATATGGAAAGCAGCAACAAGTTAAGTCCATGAAGTGTCAACATTCTACACTTCCTTTTTTTCAGTTAATTAAGTTCATCATTTGGATACTTGAAGTGCACTTGTGTAACGGACATAGGCCAGTAAGAGTTGTGCGTGTAAATGCTCTCTAGAAAGGCAGCTCACTAGGTTTTGAGACAGAGCTAATATCTCTTATGTAAATGTCTAGATCTCTGGCCAGTAATAGAGGAACCACGAGTTGGGAAATGATTAAAATATCAGATCCAATACATCAATGTGACAACTAGTAAGCTAATAAACGAGTTCAAAATACCCATCAATAGGGCAAATGCATAATAAACAGATGTACATACACATTACCCAGCAGGAACAGAAGTTTAAGAGATATATCAAGTCACCATGGGGATGTTCCAGAGCTGTTTCCACACAAGAATCAGATGAAATAAGGATCCACAGAAGCTGGGTGAATGTGAATTTGGGGGAACGGGTTAGGACGAGTGCAGCAGTCCACAATTGACTAGAAAAAATCCTCAATGTCCATCGCTGTGGCTGACCACTAAAGAGTGGTCTCTTCTTTCTTCTGGAAACATAAACAATGAAGCTTTAAAGCCTAAATGGTTTTACCAGCTCTGCTACCGACCACGCCAAGCCTGGGGGTGTTTTCCTGCCTGCACCGTAGCAGAGGTGGGAGTAAGTCCCACATGTTCAAGTCACAAGTAAGTCTCAAGTCCCTACCATCAAGTCTCAAGCAAGTCTAAGTCGCAGCACACACAAACCAAGCAAGTCAAGTCAGTGGTTCACTTCAAGCAAGTCAAGTCAGTGGTTCATTTCAAGCAAGTCAAGTCCTGCTAAGGGTCAAATCAAGTCAAGTTACAATACCAAACAGAAAAAAATATTTGTATATTTTTATAGAGTTTATATTGGCCTCAACCTTATTAATTTTTCCCTAAGAAATGATTACCTTTATTATACATTAATATCGTAAAATTAATAAAAAATCATATAATTTATTATTGCATGTCTTTGAGATTATCAGAATTTTGAATTATTATTATTATTATTATAATAACAATTATACAAAAAATGCTGAAGCATTTGAACATTTGAAGGTAAATGCACAAGTGTGATGCATTAATTATATTGGTTTTATAGTAAATGTCATGTTTAACTTTGCTTATACCGGTATATTTTTTTTATGGAATATCACCGGCAGAAATTAACTTTCCCATTAAGGGCCAATATTTGATCCAGGGGCATATTTTTTTTTAACTATGTTCTAACCATTTTTTTCTAAACATGCATTTACACTGCAATTACAACAGCATAAATAATGGTATGAGATTAATGGAAAAAAATTAGATGCAAAAAAATAATAAATCCCTGGATTCGCTCAGTAACTCTTAAATCTTTTTCTGTGGCTTGTTTGAAACTATTGTCGCTGGAGAAATAGAGCAAAAACAGAGAATATTGACAATATTGTCTAAAATGTCACTTTGTTTACTGAACTGTTGTATAAAATCATTATCACATATGCAATCGCGCCAATATTCTGGAAATATTTTTTAATATCATACGTTATAAATATAAAAATAACTCATACTAGGGCCATTTTTTCCACCATCTCTTGAATTTTGGGTGCATTATAAATCTGCTGGCATTTTGCCCCCCAACCCCATGATGTCTGACCCTGCTTCAAGAGTTTTGAATGTTGTTTTTCGTCATTGGAAAGAGTGACATATTTGGCATTAAAGCACTATGATTTGAAAAAAACTGTGGCAAATGTCTGCAAATTTATGCACATTATATACAAAACCTATGCCATCATTAATTATCATTTGAATCTATTGACAGCCTTAAGCTACATTTGAAAACAATTTTGTATAAAGAGGCATGCTGTTTTGACCACTCGAATGAACTATAACAAACAGGTTAAACAAGCCATAGCTTACTTTTAGAGGTGGTGAATGAAGTTTGAGGTTGTGATGGTCGTGTCAGACATCCATTGCCAGTTATTATGCGTACAGCAAATTCTCCTTTTATGAATATGGTCAATTTCGAAGTGTTTATATCCAAAAAGAAACGATGCTCGAGTCAGACTCGAGTCAAGTCATGTGACTCGAGTCCACATCTCTGCACCGTAGACAAAAAACAAACAATGTTCAACTCAGAGTTTGTGAGAAAATGTGACTAGCTGATTTAACTCTCATCTGAGATTAAAACGGTAATGCAGTGATATGCATAACTTACATGGACCTTCATTTTCAAATTCTGGGAGGAGAATCGTAAGTGAAATGCAGTTCAAAAATGGTTAGACTGTAGTGGCGTACCTACAGCAGGATGTCAGCCTGTAGACATCTAGATATATGAGGCAAGTAGGGCTAGTAATCAAGTAGACACGTAATCAATATCAATAAAAAATGCGTTGATAAAACGTTCGATCATTTTTTTTTTTTTTTGTCGGAGGAAACCAGAGGTTGTGAAGCAAGTTTGGTTCCATGAACAAAAGCACTCACTCTCTGGTAACCTAGCAACGTAGGGTGTGACACGCTAACAGCCGGTCATGTGACAGTATGGTTGCGCCATATCGTTGTCTTGTGTTGGATTCTTCAGTAACAGAACCGGCGTGGAGTGATAAGTAGAAAATGAGTGCCGCAGCGAGCGAGGGAATCGTGGATAAAACAGGAAGTCAGCTCGCCAGTATGGCAGTTTTTGGGATTTTATAAGTCTGAGCGCAGTCAGACCAATGTCGTCTGCAAATTATGCAAGACCGTCTTCGGTTTCTCTATGTTTATATTTAACACTTTGCACTATTTTATTACACTTTATTAAGCATTTCTTACGTATTCTTTAATTTTGCACCTTAATGTTAAGAGATAATTGTTAAGTGTTCATTGTGATTTTAGACTTATGTTTACATTTTAATTATTTGAGTGTTTTCCATGGTTGTGTTGACATTTCTGCATTTATAAATTAGGGGATTATAATCAGAGGAAGGTTAAGTTTAAAATAAAAATCAATTCTCCTGGTCCTTATTTTAAATAGGTCATAAAAAAATATCAATAATTATCGATATCGACCGATATGAAATGCTTATATCGTGATACAGTTTTCAGCCATATCGCCCAGCCCTAGAGGCAAGCATTTAAGTTATGAGAAGAAATAAGCAAAAAACAGAATATTGTTTGTGCTTGAGCACGCATGTTTGTTTTTTGACGTAGTAACATATCTGGCATCGCGGTCATTCATTTGGAGCTCTACGTCTCATATCGTTCGCTTTTTCCCTGTTCATGTTACTAATAATCCCAGGGTAGGTCGTTAGATTTATAATGTGTTTATTATGTACTGAATGTGTATTATGTTTTGGCAGATTCATCTGGGAGCTGATTGTGTACTAGACCACTGTTTTTTCCCAGTATTTAAAGTTTAATTGAAGACTTCAGATGCAAAAGCCTCAAAGTGCCATCTGAAATTTCCTTCTAGAATGATCATTTTAATCAAGCTTGTATGTTTATGTTCAGTTATTTCACTTTAATGGCAATGAAAATGACCTATTAATTGTCATTAAAGTGAAATTACTGAACTTAAATATGTGAGCTTGATAAAAATACTCATTTTAGAAGAAAATTTCAGATGGCACTTAGAGGCTTTTGCATCTGAAGTCTTCAATTACAACTGTGTGTTTTGTTTTGGTTGGTTTTGTCATGTGAATATTGTGTAGTTTGTTATTGCTTTCTTTTCCATTTGGCTGATTTTTGTTAGGTACATATTGTATAGTTCATTTGTTTTGCTTTCTTTTATTTATTTTAGTTTTGACGGCTTTAGGGGGCCTTGTACTGGACGAGACCATATCTCAGCTACTAGGGGGTGGTGTGATGCAGTCATAACACTATCATTTGATTTGTTTGATGTTGTATATTATATTGCATGTGCATTACAAGTTTTCAGGGTTGTACTAGAAATAGCTGAGACTTCCAGTCCAAGACTTTGTCTAACTAAATAAATCTGATCCCCCTTACGGCTGCCATTTTTCTTGTTTATTCTGTGTAGGTTTATTTTATTATTGTTTTGTATTGTCAATATTCTGACTGTTGTTTATTTATTTGTGTAGTTTTCTTTTAAAGAAATAAAGAGACCGTGTACTGCACCAGTGCCCATACATTCATTTAATTGAACAACTTCAGCGGGTCTACTCCCCCTATTGATTATAGACGGGCGGGTGTACGCCCCGTTACATATATTATATCTACAAATGCATTTTATATACACGCATAGGCCACTTTATTAGGTACACCTTGCTAGTACTGTGTTGGACCCTCTTTTGCGTTCAGAATTGCCTTAATTCTTTGTGGCACAGATTCAACAAGGTGTTGGACACATTCCTTCATTTTGCTTCATACTGACAGGATAGCGTCATGCAATTGCTGCAGATTTGTCGGCTGCACATCCAAAGATGCTCTATTGGATTGAGATCTGGTGACTGGAGTCAGTTTCATTACAGTGAACTCATTTTCATGTTCAATAATCCAGTTTTAGCAGTGACGTGGCGTCTTATCCTGCTACAAGTAGCCATCAGAAGATGCACTGTGGTCATAAAGGGATGGACATGGTCAGCAACAATACTCAGGTAGGCTGTGGCTTTTAAATGTTGCTCAATTGGTACTAAGAGGCCCAAAGTGTGCCAAGAAAATATCCAACACACCATTACACCAGCATCAGCCTGCACCTCTGATACAAGGCCGGATGGATCCATCCTTTCATGTTGTTTATGTCTAATTCTGACCCTACCATCTGAATGTCGCAGCAGGAATCGAGACCCATCAGACCGGTCAGGACAGGCACCCCGTGTGGTCTTCGGCTGTTGTAGCTCATCTGCTTCAAGGTTTGACGTGTTGCTCTTCTGCAGACCTTGCTTGTAACAACTGGTTATTTGAGTAATTGTTGTCTTTCTATCAGCTGGAACCAGTCTGGTCATTCTCCTCTGACCCCTGGCATCAACAAAGCATTTTCACCTACAGAACTGACACTCACTGGATAGTTTCTTTTTTCTTTTTTTTTTTCAGACCATTCTCTGTAAACCCTTGAGATGGTTCTGCGTGAAAATCCCAGTAGATCAGCAGTTTTTAAAATACTCGCAAAAAAAAAGTAATCTAATAAGTAATCCAAGTTATTCATGAGATGACAAAGGCAAGTCTTGCTCAACTTGGTACTCATTGTTTTCAACATCACTTGATGTTAAAGAAAATGAACCGTGATTTCATTGTTGGAAAGGGTGTATTGCATTTCCCTGTAAGAGAAACCATAGGTTTCAAAAGTATCAGAAACGTGAATTTGAATCGGCATGCATCGCAACAATGTCCTTGCCTGGAGTCGATACTGGTAGAAGCTAATGCTTCATATGGCTTTACTTTCCCTGTAAGCTCTTACCGAAACAATATCTGGCAACTGCTCCTGAAAACAAGGGGACTTATTTCCCTTGATTTTTCAGGATTCTGGCTCAAAGCAAAGGCCGAATATGTGCGAATCCCCGTCTGTTGAGCGCACAAGGGGAATGTAGCACTTTGGTGCAAGCTCTGATACCTGATTGCTCTGGCAGGGATTATGTGGATCTGCACAATGGACGCTATCCCAGTTTCCACACAAATCCCAAGCTTCCAGCCTCGAAAGAGCTCTCAGACAGACATGCTCTTCAAGCCTGAGCTTAGGACACATCCTGCAGTGCTTACACTCTTAATCTCTTGTTCTTTCACGCATTTCTCCACTTCACTGTGTAATTGGTTCTGGTTTAAACTTGGGCTGTCAATCTAAAGATTGCAGATAATGAGATGATCTGGGGGAATCTCATGAAAAAGAAAATACCACACACAACAATTCTCAGTAGCTAACTGCCAGGACATCTAAATTTCTTGACTCAGAATCAGGGTTAGGAACTGAACACTGAGCCTTCAAAACTGGTTCCATAAAAAACTAAAAATCTGAACCAAATCAAGTCCAATTCCTTTATGACTCATCTTTTCAGCCAATCCTTTTTAGTGAATCAAAGACATACAGATGCAGCCATTGTAGTCAGGTCGCAGAACAAATTTTATGAGCAGGTTCTTTTAGTGGATCAAAAACATACAGTGTGACCATTGTAGTCTAATTCTTGTGAATTGTGAATTGAAAAGTGAATTGAACACATACAGCACAACCAGAGAAGTCCAATTCTCAAAGGAATTAATATTTTGAGTTAAACAGAAACACACAGTGCAACCATTGCCATTGTAGAATCGTATGAGCAGGTTCTTAGTGAATCAAACACATACAGCATAACCAGTGTAGTACAAATCCCAACAAATAAATATTTTGAGTGGTTTTTTTAGAGAAACAAACATATATAGCACAAGCAGAGTAGTCAAATTCCTCAACCAATGAATCTTATGAACTGGATCATTTTAGTGAATCAAACACATCCAACACAACCAGTGTAGTTCAATTCCTGAATGAGTGAATCTTATGAGGCAGTTCTTTTTAGTGAATTAAAAACATCTATCATACAATTTACTGTATTACACTGTACTTGCAGAATCAAGAATCCTCAATGAAAGGTTAAGGAAGCAAAATCTTCAAGAGGAGTCAGAACCAGAATCAATGACTTAGGATTCCCATCCCTGGCAAATTCTCCCTAAAAATATCATTTTTTAGACATAATATAAGATATTTTTATGACTAAAATTGGGAAATTAAAGATTTAAAAATGTATTCTGTCCCAACAGGGCTGTCAGTCAATTAAAAAGTTTGAATCAAATCCATTAAATGCTATGCAGATTAACTTATGAAAAAATATAACAAATCACATTTTTAGTATAATACGAATCACATCCATATTTTAATTTTTTTTTTCCTTGTTTTAGGGGGAAACATGACCCGGCCATATCTTTGTGAGATTCACTCATCCTATCCTCATTACACCTTTGAGAGGAGTGTTTAACCTGAGGTTCCCCCAGTATGTTTTTTCAGATAAAAGCTTCTGCTGAAAGACAAATAACTCAAACTAATCCTTTTGCTTTCTTTGTCTTCTAGAGATGAAATCGTACATCATTCACACAAGAGGATATGTGGATGTTCTAACATGCTTACACTTTGTAAGATCACTCATTTATTTGTCTTTTCTCTGTGTATTTGGGGAAAGACATATGTTTCTTTTGTGCTGACACTGGGTAGCCAAATTTGTTTTTCTGTCTTCTCATCTTCTATCTGTTGGTTTATTTTGTCTTAACTAATTCGTACACTCTGTCTCTCTTGAATTTCTCTTTCTCTGTATTTGTCTAACTGGTCGTTCACACAGGACACTGATTTTTTTCACCTTTAGCTCCGTTATTAATCAGAAATCAGTCTGATGGCAATAAAATAGTAGATATTACAGGTTCTCTTTTATTTTACTGTATACTAATCAGTCACATTTAACATTTTCTGTCACTGTAATTCCTTACATGTTTTAGCTCAACATATTTTGTATGCTTAAACTGACAAGCTTATGTAGTTACACTGTCCATCATGCTGTCTTGAGCTCTGGCTTTCAAATGGTTTAAATAAATATAAATAAATATTAGGATTATTATAATCGTCAACAAATGTATGTAGTACTACAAAAAGCTTTTAGCATAAGAAGTTAAATTGCAGATGTTTTTATACAGATGTGACCTTGTTGATTGTAATTATGACAATCTCTTAACCCAGGATCGTTAGAAAAACGTGCATGTGGCAACATTTTTGCAAAATGAAATTACATTGCGTCTTGCACGTTATGCGACACTTTCAAAGTGAAACAGAAGAATGTGAATCTGGCAACGTTTTATGGTTGCGCCTCTGTTCATGGTTGCATAGAAACGACAGACGCCACAGGAGAGCAAGCGCTTGTGGATAGGAGAAAGCGGTACGAACTGTGAAATTGGTACAAATAACCATCGATTTTCACTGGTATTGGTACAGAAAACTTAAATTTTGGTACTGTGACAACACTATTAGGTAGTTATAAATAGGCTAATCACAAACAGACCTTTTCTACGTTTAAGGCATTAAACATACTGTAGGCTACATTCTCTTATCACTAAGTAGAAAGAGTAGAGTATCCTTAGAGATCTTCTATGAAAAGCCCAGAAAAATTAAGTGCTCCCAGATTGGGTGTGGCCTTTGCCATTAAGATAAAATTTTCAATAAATTGTAAAGAATCTTTTTCTGGGTTGTGCCGTTTCATTTTTCCCCTATCAATTTCCACCTTATAGCTGGAAATTAACACAAAAGAAAAACATGAAACATCCTGTCTAAAATTATAAAATAAAGGTTTCTGTTTGTGACCAGTTCAAGGTACGTGCTGCAATAACCATGCCTTTAATCTGTTGATGGTATGTCATATTTGTATGTCTCAAAATGTCCATTTCTATCCACAAAACTTGGCAGAAGTCATGATTTAAGGGGTTATTTAAAAAAAAAAAAAAATAAATAAAAAAAAACCCTGAGCTGCAGTTTTAGCAAGTTTAGCATGTCAGAAAAGCAAATGTGATGCAAACTTCAAATCAAGCACTATATGGTAAAAAAAGTGTTTTGAGGTCATAATATAATCTTGTGCAATAAGTCTTTATTAATCGATAATCTACCCCTGTAATCATAATTCTGTATGTAAATGATTAAAAAGTGCTTGCCGTTTTACTGCCTCAACCAGACAAATGGACAAAGTAATGTCCTAAGGCAGCATCCATATATGATTTTAAGAAATATAATCATAGAGGCCACTAGGGCTGACTTCTAATAGTCGAGGATTCGACGATTCGATTCGGAGAGGTCTGATTCGACTATGAACCTCATAGTCGAATAGTAGGGAAGTGTTATGCATTTATGAGGAAACAACAATGTTACGTGACAGTTCTCCATTACGGACGCGACCGCACTGAAAGCGGCACTAAAAGACTGCTTTAAAACTTTCACAGAGACCTCAAACAGAAAGCACAAAGCCTTTCTTTAAAACGAATTTCGTTTTGTATTAATTGTATCTTAATTTTAATCAGTGTTTCATTATCCAATTTCCTGGATTTACAGTAATAAATAAAAATATAACAGAGATATGCTATACGGAGGCGCAAGCGCCTGCCTGGAGCTTAAGCTATCATCCATGAACCGAAACTCAGCGTATAAGGTAGCCTACTCGCCTCACACACCTAAAAAAAATATATATATATATATATTATCTACAGAAATCTCTACTTTTAAACAGAACCATTCAAAACAAAATAAAACTATGTAATCCGAAATGTGCATTTTTCTCCGGCGCGTTCACTGCGAAGATCGCGAGTTAGTAGGCTAGCCTATCGTCAACTTCATCTTTGCAGCCGAAACAGAAAACACTTGTTTATTAATAAACAATTAAAATGTTTCATTGAAATATTTTACATATTCATAATCATTACTTTAGCTGGTTCTGGTTCTTAGTGACAGCTTTTAGGTGCCGTTTATGAACGCGTCCACTGCATATGAGAGAGAGAGAGAGAGAGAGAGAGAGAATAATTATTTTTTTCTACTTATTTAGGAGGAATTGTAACCTATTAAACAAACATCTGTTAAGAGCGCCGCCACGTTGGATTGCGTAGAACGTTCACACCGAATTCTTACAGAAATATGTTCTAATTTTGGAATAAATTTTGGAATAAAATATTAAGTGACCTTTTTGTCACTTGTAATGAAGCTTGCTTATTAGTGAAATTATTAATATCATGGAATGGTAATAATTGACGTTAGCCTGGATTGATGGCTCGCAATATCGTTGGATATCGTTATATAAAAAAGGTTCGACTATCAGTCGACTATGGCAAAATCTAACGAATCAGATTCGACTATGAAAATCCTTAGTCGAAAACAGCCCTAGAGGCCACACTGAATATATTATTAGTGCATACTGTTTTATAATATAATACAATACGCTGAGGTGCAAATACTATCTGCCTCTATTTGCACTAAGTGTAAATAGAGTCTAATTACTATTTACACTTAGTGCAAAGAAAATACTGCTATTTTCAAATAGCAGAAATAGCCACTGCCAAGAAAAAATGTCAGAGAAATGTGGCACAGCAGTCCTTAAAGTCCCCCTCTAGTCAATAATTCGATCCCTTAAAACTCATCTTTGATCACCAAAATGACGTTTAGACATTTTTTCCTATGAAAAAATTCTCTTCATGCCTTAAAATAGTTTTAATGCAACTCTACATCCTTGCTTCATTTAATATACGTGGCTGCACAATAGTATCGCTCTTTAAAACGTCGGACACATAACGGTAATTAATATGATTAGCCTTTTGCTTGACTGTTATCAAACAGCTAATAATGTTTTGCTAATTTTACACAAACTATGTTCCCGTTCGTCATCTCAGTCTGCCTTCTAACAATCATCAGATTTGCTTTGAACAACTCAGAACGTCAGTGAAGAAGAGCATATAGTTCATCATAACATCGTAATATACATCATACACTTGCTATATTACTAAACCTACCCGATTTTCCATACCAACAAAACATATACCAGGGCTTCTCTCGCGACTCCCCTGCTAGTTTCGCTGTTAATGATATGCTAAAGCCCGCCGGCACATTGACCTGATTGGTTACAATATAGTTTGTGACGTCAGAAACTAAAGCGATTTCAAAACGCGTTTTTTCACTGCAGAAAATACTCAGCAATGGTGTTGACTTATGAATTTGCACATTTTTTGTCTTAACGCACATTTCAAACACCACATCAAATAAACAACATTAAAAACTTGATTTTCACCACAGGGGGACTTTAAGTCTGATTATTTACTCCTCGTTCTCTTTTCCTTTGTAATCAGTCTAACTATTGTTACTTTTTAACTGCACGTCCCTTTAACTTGGGCATCTCCTTCCTAAACCGTGAGCTCTCCGTGACCCCAGCGTCACACTGCCGCCAAAACAAAACTGAGAAGTTGTGCGACCCAGACCGTAACCGCCAACATTACGCCATTGTGGCCTCCGTGCGTCGGGCTTTAACTGGACTAAGAGGAGAGTAAATTGATTGGGACTGACTGGCTCATAAGATTATAGCAGCTTACAGCCAGATCTTTACATCATCAGCACTGGGGTTTTACTGAAGATGACGCCAACTGCTCTGGAACACATTTGCCAATCAGCATTACAAGCAACTGAGGGGCTCAGGAAATTAGCCCAAACTTATATAGGCAGAGTTGAAAAGCATGTGAGAGGTTGAAAGTCAATGGTCTTAAAGGACAGGTTAGGAATGATCAGAATGTAACTTTTGTTTCCAATTCATTTTTGATAACTAATTTCTTCCACCTAATTTGCATCTTTTTCATGATTCAATATCAAACTGCTTAAAAATGACCACAAGCAAGCCAAAAGAATAAAAGATCTGTACTCAAACCGAACCACACAACTTTGGAAAGGATAGATACATTCAGATATACAAATAGCGTTCAATTGTAGAGGCTTTAAATTTAATTAAAAATATGATATCATAGCTTTCTTCTAGAATCCAGGGCTGCCAACTTTTGAGTTTAGCTTGGAGTGAGATTTTTTTTTTGAGAGAGGGGGGGTATGTAAAAACAAATATTGCATCACAATAAGTGTAATTGTGATTGTCAAAACATTTGGTAACTAAATAGAATTTTATGAAGTTTAGTGACAACATGTTACAATGTTTACATGTAGGATACCGTTTTTATTATTGCTTGACAAAAATTTCAAGATTTAAATTCCATTCTTGTGATTTGATTCCGATTTTGATTCAATATTGACTAATTTGGATACATGTTTATTTTAAATTTTATTTAAAAAAATAATCTCACCTAATGCTGTAAACATAGAGGGCCCAATCTGCTGGTATTATTAAAGGTTAAAAATAAATTAAATTAAATATAATGCAGTTTTTGTTATAATAACAATTATTTAATGACATAAGTAAAAATATAATAAATATGTAATATAGTGCTCAGCAAAATCTCCTCTCTAGCTATTTTTTCTATTCAATTAACATGCTATGGTCATTAAATGGCTTTCCTGAGGTAAATGTAACGTTATGTGACATAATTGTTCTCCTGCTGTTATACTGACCTCTTTCCGTGGTTGAAAAACACTAATTGGTCGATATTATGTATACTTTCGGTAAGTTGTACTGCATCTTTAAATAAAAAAGTAACAGATGATCGGTTCACGTGCACTTGAACTGAGGCGCTCAGCGATCTGTCACGTCACATTTACAAGCGCCAAACGTATTTTTGTCTGAATTTCGTAATAAAATTGACGGAATCTAAGAGCTGAGAATTAGTTTAATATTAAAAGGACCTCTTTGCTCCGCAATTTTTCTGTGCGTGAGAAAATGGATGTGTGGCGTGAGAGCGTGTGAAAAGTGTCAATTGCGTGAGTCTCACGCTCAATGAGTGAGAGTTGGCAGCCCTGAGAATCACTCTCTTCACATTTAGGTGACGACAAATGTTTACGGAGTGGTTTATAAATCTAACCCACAGTGCTAACTTACTGTAGATTAGCTGTAGCCCACCAGATACAGACTTTCTACAGAAATCTAGAAAGATGATCAGACAATGGGAGAAAAAGAGAAATACAAAAAAAACTTGCTTACAAAGAGCCAAAAAAGTAAAAAGCACAGCCTACCTATTGATGTATCTTTAATTTAAGGATCCCACACCAGAAAAATCCACGAACCTGGAGACAAACAGAACAAAACAAGGTCAGTGATGCACTAATTACTAATACTTCACTTTTTTATTGATTTTACAAATCAGTTTTGTGCTAAATTCATATGTGGTTTAAAATCCTATTTAAAAAAAAACTGCATTTCTGGAAATCCGTTTCAGTCCGACTGCTCGGGTCAGATTTCACGTGGTTTATGTGACTTTCTGACACCACGTAAAACATAGAACGTCAGACGATGTTATAGGAAACATGCTGAAAGTCGCTGCAAAAAATGACAATATAATGGAGACATGTTTTGAGTCCAACAGAGACGACCGCACGGAATAAAGCCGCTCATACCAGCCTCCTACGGTTCTGCCGCTGCCTCAGAAGACGCAGTAGTTTACACACTGTCGGATCAACAATATTTGGATTTGGACTAACAGTGTGAAAGTAGGCTAAGAGATCCGTTCACTTACAAGATTTCTTCACTTTGCTCAAAAACAATGATTCCTTCATAACCAAAACACTACTTGTCTGGTTTGATATGTCCATCTGAACACTTAAAACACTTTGGCTTTTACAAACCATATGTGCTGGACTCACACTGAAACACCTGCTGATATGCTCTACAAACATCCATCAATGTCTCATTGTTACTACTGATTAGCATATGGCAGAGCGTCAGAAGGTTACTCCATTGTGCGTTCTTGGCGGAATCGGCAGGATTGGGAGAATAAAGTGCTGTGATACGTTTCAGCTGAACCTAAGCATGAGACACCACAAATGGCAAAATTTGGGCTATGACATACACATACATCCCTTACCTCTAACCGCTCTTCCTTAAGCAAACGTCTGATACACACACTCAGCTGGACTTGAAAGCCAAGCCAGCATGACCCTTGGAAAGCACAAGTGGAACACACAGGCTAATTGAATGAGCAACAGCTTCTCCTCAGACCAAGACACTTTTTTGGCGGGAAAATAGAGACTCAAATTGGACAAGGGTTCTGCTTTTTCTGGGGCCTTTTATTCCTGTTGCGCTCGTTCGGTGAGGCTCTCACCGTTCTTTAAGTATTCCCCCAACGCCACGGCACGTGTAATGTCATGAACCTTCATTATTCACCGCTCAACAGAGGAAAACAACTTTCAGATATAATAGAAATGGAAAGATTTGCTCCACTAAGCCCCTGCTGGCTTCGGCAAGACTCTTTGCTTCCACTCTTAACTTCAGCCAAATTCTGGAGAGCTGTTGACTTGTCTGGTATCGCTCCCAAGCCCACGTGAACATGTAAGGTCTCTAGAATCAGAGTGAGAACCACTGATATGAATACTAATGTGGTTTGTACATGCCCTAGCATTTTGAAGATCAATGTTGCCTGCAGATGCCAACGTATGGTGCGTTTCATTTGCAGTACGTCAATCAAAACGGCATGGCGTATTAAAGTAGAGAAATAGGATTAATCTGTGTGTAAACTGGCCAGATTTTTTTACAAGCGAGTTATTTGCAAACGCAAAAAAAAATACATTTTGGCTAGGCTAACTAAAACAGAAGGCAGAATGTCAGTTATTGGCAATCAAACAATGTTGCAATCAACTTCAACAAGTGTACTTTGATAAGAGCAAACAAGTCATGAAATAAAAGTTCATTTAAAGCGCAACGAAACGCAAAACAAAAAAATGACACAAACCACAACGAAACCACAAAACAAAAACACCACAAAGCAAAACAAAATCACAAAACAAAAACACCACAAAGCAAAACAAAATCACAAAACAAAAACACCACAAAGCAAAACAAAATCACAAAACAAAAACTCAGACAAAACAAACCACAACAAAGCAAAACAAAAAACTAAATCACGAAAGCCACAAAAAACACACAAAAAAACACAAAGCAAAACAAAACAAATCATTAAACAAAAACTAAATATTTTTTTTTAAAATTGGGCCCCTCCTAGTTTTTCCTTCTTGATGTTCAATGGATAGCCAATTATAAAACATTAATAACCAACGCAAGACAAACATATAAAATGCTCTGTGTTGTTTCTGTACACAAACTTTTTTAAACTGGAAATAGAACCCATATCATTTATATCTCACTGAGCCCTTGATTTTGTGCATTTGAAAAGGAGACGACCACCAGTTAGAAAAGCAATGGTGCAGCTTAAGACGGATCAGGCTCAAAATGAGCACAGCCTTTTATATGTGAGATTAAACTGTGTTTACACAACCTCAGATTTCCCTCTCTGTCCTCTATAGTTACTCAAAGGTTTGTGTTTCAGTCATGTCCCTTGTAAATCACTGTCATGTGTTCAAAGTGCAGAGTCTGAATTAAAATCAATCTCCTTTAAAATGACTACCAATAAATGTATTGGTCAGTTAAAGTCTGCTTTTATGATCACAGTCCTTTGGTATTGCCTAACCTGTTTTAATATATAAATATAATTGACTAGTTATTTTTCCATTTAAAAGATCAAAAAAACACATTTTTAAAAACAAAAAAGAAAACATGCATTTTCTATATTAGGATGTATTAATGTGAGAAAGTCAAGTACAGTGCAATTTATTCAAATAAATGAATAAAGAATAAATGAAATGCATTTACATTTCTGAAGGATCATGTGACACTGAACACTAGATTAATGGCTGCTGACAATTCAGTTTTGATCACAGGAATAAATTACAATTTCTGACACCTGTCACCAAATGAATCTGCAAAATAATAACACATAATGCCAAAAGGAAATTACTCCCCCCACATCTTACATTGGTCGGGCAAACAGAGCTCTTAACATCTCTGCACATTAACTTCAGCATCAAATGAAGTTCTGAACATTATCCAACAAAACAAAAGGACATGACTTAATAATTTGGCACACATCTCCACGCCAAATCACCATACCTGTCTAATTTCCAAAAATGCGTCTTCCTGAATCACTTTGATCACTTTGATTCTGACTCTATACATCTGTTATTTCATACCACTATAGACATCTAAAACGATCTTCATCTGTGAGAAAGCACTTTTGCTTCAAGCAACATTTCTTAGAATAATACAGATGAAGAAGAGTTTGACAGCTTCCAAACAGCATCTCCAATGCAAACAAGCAGCGTGAATCAGCTCTGGCCAATGACATTAATCTCACTGACAAAAGCAGAATCCCCCAAAAACCAAATTGTGGAGCTTTCTGCGGTAAACCCAACATATCTCCAAGAAGCCAGCAGACCAAGCTAAAATCCAGACGCAAATGACACCACACTTTCCAAACCTGAGGGCCGGACCAAGACACATGCAAAATTAATCATAAATAATCAAAGTAAACAGACAGAAACAATAAACTCCCCTTTCTTGCTGCTTTTAATGCAGTCGTAAAGAAAAACCAACGAGCCAAAAGATTTCAAACTGCAGCGTATTAACAAAAGGACAGCTGTGAAAAGGTGAAAGTGTTTTTTCCTGCTGGCTTTATACCTTCCAAACAGATTTCTTATGCGAATGGCTGAATAAGTAGAGGGCCAAACAGCCAGGCCTAAAAACAGAAAGAGGAAAAGGAAACTAATGAAAGAATAGACACTTTTTTTTAACTACTTAATCGACTGAATACAAAAGCAGCAGGACTTATGGAAGACTACAACTACAATAACACATAAAAACAGAACTGCCCTCCAGCGAACCGATCACAAAGTCACAGGAAAGGGTTCAGCGGTTCTGGTTTTGGACAATGATTTAAGACGACTGGCTTCAGCACGAAGCTTAAAGTCGAGTCCAAACAGAGCTCATAAGTCTTCTTTTTTTTACAGTATTTTGAAGTATGTGCACTTACCTAAGAAAGTACTGGGTAATATAAGGTAATCACTACATGGGTTCAGGTTAGGTTTAGGTGTAGGTTCAGGCCAGGGTTAGTACCTAGTTATTACCCAGTTATTGTAATTACTATAAGTACATAGTATGTACAAGGGGAACATGACTGTAAAATAAACTGCTACCAGAATGAATTTATAAAATTAATTAGCTAGTACTAGAAGTCTAGTTTATTTCAATTAAGGCGAGACACGGCAGGCAAAAACATCTGGGTTTTTTTACTGGTCAATTTTGAGATTTTTGGATATCTGTCTTCAATAACACGTCTTCTTTCAGACTTGTGGTGAAAAAAAGTCAGAAATACACATTTAGGTCTTTATTTTACTACACTTTGTCTGTTTGCATCTGTAGATTTCTCATAAATTCAACAAAAGTTGTCGTTGTAAATCATTCCGCCGATCCGCGATCTCTGTCTGCTCCCTGTCATCACATGCACCGCTGGAAAGCTCTCTCTCCTGTACAATGTTGTCAGATCCAAATATGGACATTTCCTTTTTATCAGCAACCAATTGTAAAAGTAAAAGGGCTGAATGTGCAATCTCATTGGCTGATAAATCTTTAAAGCCCGTTTTCTCAAAATGACTTTTCTCTCATACTCTAAGTCCGAAATCTCCACTTCAGTAGCACCGATATACACCAAACTTTCCAGTCTTGTACCTAGTTATATTATGAAGACATTTACAGAGGGATTTGTAAATATATTATTCCTAGCCTGATTTATATAACATTTATTCCAAAAAACATGGCGAAAATATTTTTTTTAAGGCTATTGACAGTATATTCTGATTTACAGGATAACAAAAGTAGATATCCATAAATCCCTCTGTAATTTTTTTCCTCATCTAATATCTGAACACAATGAAAAAATAATTTTTAACCTGGCTTTATCCAATACTCAGATTATTATTTTTTTTAATATATGCAAATTAGCGCATATTTAATTAGATATTGCCTACTTTGCATATTTAAACATTAAATTACAGAAAACTTGTAATACATTCTTTTCTCATCTTAATGTAGGTAATCAACTGGGAAAGTTTCATGGTGATATCTGCTAGTTAAAAATTGTACGCTATTCACCTGTAGTGTCTCGCCTTAAATAAGAACAAAATAGCCGTCTGGCAAAATTATGCTTTGGTATCAGGTGGCTTTGCCAATTTTTGTTTAAGTGGTATGTCACTAAAAAAAGTTTGAGAATTGCTGACTTTGGTCAACATAACAATGTTAATGAATACATTCGACCAACAGGTCAGGATACTGAAAAAAGGTCTGCAATGACGACCTGACAAACTGTTGGATCTTTGCATCAGGCTCTTCTTGCAATTTCAAGTTCAGTATTATGTCCGGTGAAATTTGGGTGCCAGATTTGGGCTTTAACTTAATGCAGGCCTCTGTCTGATAATGTCTATGAGAAATGTTAATGGAAGTTCACACAAGAGGTTTATAGAGCCAGTATTAAAAGGGAGATGAACTGCCAAATGAATGTTCACCAAACATCTTTGTAGATGTAGTCAAAGTCAATTAAAAGATAGTAAGTAAGTGTGACAGAACGGCTGCCTCCCCCTTATTAGCGCCACCTTGTCCCTTCAATTAGTGGCTCTCAAACCTGTCCTGGGGACCCACCACTGCATCACCTTTTGTACGTCTCCCACATCACACACACCCAATTCAAGTCTTGCAGTCTCTAATGAGCTAATAAGTTCTGGGTTTCCGACAGGAGTGGGTATGAGAGAGAGGAGGGGTGCAGTAACAACCAGGACTGGCGGCGTGTGATGAGGCACACCTGAATCGAATGGAGACTGGTCACTGCTGCTTTACTTCCACTGTTCCAGGGAAGCAGAGCTGCTATGAAGAAGCCGCCGTCCCTCGAGTCCCAGACAGAAGAGGGGAGTGTGTGCCTCCTCTTACCTGGGGCGAAACTCCTCGACACTCCCTGCCTTCATGACTCCCAGTCACAGCGAGGACACTAGATAAGCTGTACATTTGGAAAATTGTTGTTAACTTAGTAAACACAACTGTCCTTTCATTCTTCAAGTTTAAATTCAACTTTGAACAATATGGCAAATCTTTACCTATCCCCTATCAGTCTCGAAGAAACTGACAAGTAGACGGCAGGGAGGAAAAAAAGGTTTTGCTTCCAAGATTATTTTTTGTCAAAAGCACTCAATAAATCTGTCTAGTGTTGAGGCAAGTGTTCAGAGAAGTAACAACGGCCCTATGAAGACTTGAACACAACATCACACACCAGGAGTTGAACGGCCAAGCCCTGCGTGTGGACCTCTCAGCCATAGACCGCATCCTAAACCCCTGACTCAAAAGCCCGCAAGAACATCTGCCCCCGTGGCAGGAAGATGCTGCGATCTTCTACTCCAATGTCCACTGGTGAATGAGGACAAGAGAGTTGAATACAGCAAGTGTGTGATTTCCACTTCAGCCAAATGTTTGCTTTGGAATACTGGAAACCACAAAAATCCTAAGCCCTATTATTGTGTGAAGTGTGGATCAAAGTTATGGATCCCTGTTGGAGCCATTAATAATAAAAGAAACGTGATAGGCCAGCACATCCTTTGGAGTTTAACATGGATCTCCTACACACAGATCTACTGTTTTCAGAGTCTCCTACAGAAGCCCTTCGTGATTCATGTTCTCTAATGTGCATGTGTGTCCTGCTGCCATTTTGTGTTTGTAAAGTGTAAGGCCCTATGATATCCGTTTTAGTTTTTCCCAAATTCAGTTTTATTTATGGCCCAAATTCTGTTTAAATCTAACCAGACCAAACTTTCGTTGACGAGTTGTCGTGAAGACCTATGAGTTTCTGCATATATATGATATAATGGTAGTTTTTAATCAAATAAAATGGTAAAATGTTCATAAAGTGACTTTCAGAGCAACTCTGGAGATAAACTCTGGCATCATAGGGCCCTAAAAGTGGCTTGAAGGTTACAAGTTGAGGTAGACGAAGCCTTTGAGGTCTCAGTCTGGTAGGAGCCGGTTCTTTCAGGTGGTTGTCACTAAGAGCGGGTGTAAGAGCGGGGCCGGGGGCCTTAGCCCATCAGCTGGAGGACAAAGAGGGCCACTGTCTCTGTAGGGATGGCCTACCCCTAGTAGGATTGATGGGGTGGTGTTGAAGGATGGAGATAGCAACCAAACAGACCATCTTTCACAGCCTGATCAGTGCCAGGGGCTTGTTTGGGGGCTGTGGCCCCCGTCAACACCTCTAAGCCTGGCGAGGACAGTGGGGCTCTCCAAACTGGCCCAACCATGGCCTTTATAAGACAGACAGGGATAATCCAGCCACCTCCCCCCAAAAAAAAACATTCAACAATTGCGCGTGTGTCCGGACTGTAAGACATCTGTTATATTTGGATGAGAAAGAAAATAGCTGTACTTACATTTGAGGAACTGGATGGATCAAATGTGATTATTTTCCAGTGTGTGACAGAGGAGGGTCTCTGGAACACTACCTTATTCTCTTCTCTCACAAAGAAAAATCATCCTTCACTTCCAATAATGGCTGAATAGCAGCCAAACCATATTTGATAGACTTAAAAGCAACTCTTTAAATGCCTAATTGTAGTATTTAAGAGCCAATGATGAATAAAGGTGTCCAAAGTAAAGATAATGAAACATCCTTTTAAAAAATATAGTTTAAATGCTTATACCAAGTTGTCGGTTTCATATGGATTCGAAAAACGTTTATACAATTTTCAAGAAAGCTTTCAGTTTGTGGGAGTCAATAGCCTCGTGGGCAACGCTTCGAGACATGGTCATGGTACTTTCGGATCCCGCATCCCTGTCTCTCTCCCACATTTCTCTCCCTCTTTCTGTCAAAGGTCTACAACCATATATGAAAAATGCCCTGTATAAAATGTTAATATATATATATAATGATTTAATGACGAAAAGTTTAGGACTGTAAACGTTAGGGCTGTAATGATATGCGATATAAAACTGAAATCGCAAAACACTCAGATCCACGAACCTGTGTCGCGGTGTGAGAAGGCAGAATCGCGACACACCCCTTCCAACTCCCAGAGTCCAGATCCAATGCTACCACATCTTTAAATTAATATTAGTATTATTTGAAGTTAACATTATAAAATACGCTGAAATATAAATTCTCAGAAAATGCATTTAATACCAATATATTGAAACGTATTTTTACTCCCTTAATAAAGGAGTCCAGACATTAGAAAAATATCAGTCAACACATGCGTTTTATATTTAATATGAGGGAAATACACATGCGTTACGGACGTGACACAAAAAAACTAACTTTTAGGTGGCACTAAAAGACTGCTTTAAAACTTTCACAGAAACCTCAAACAGAAAGCACAAAGCCTTATTTTTTTTAAGTGAATTTCGTTTTGTATTAATTGTATATTAATTTTAATCAATGTTTCATCAACCAATTGCCTGGAAACTGGAGCTCATCTCATAAATGAACCGAAACTCAGCGTATACGGTAGCCTACTTGCCTCACAGACCTGAGAAATATATCTATAGAAAGCTTGAAATGTCTACTTTTAAACAGAACAATTCGAAACGAAAGAAAACAAACAGCCGACACTGACACTTGTTTATTAATAAACAATTAAAATGTCTCCATACTATCTTTGACATATTCATAATCATTACTTTTGCCGGTTCTTTGACAGCTTTTAGGTGCTTTATTGACAGCGCCACCCTTACATGTTACATGAATGCGTCACCACCGCATCACCGACTGCCAGGGGGGGTTTTTTGGTGGGGGGGGGGGGGTTGAGTAAGTTATGTTTGTATTGAACTGTATGTTATGTTCTTTTGTTAAATGTGTTAGAAAATTCAATAAAAATCTGTTTGCAAAAAAGTGTGGAAAGATGAGGTAGAAGATAAATTGCTCATTGTTTCGGAAGCATTTGGCAAATAGGTCAGGGAACGGAGACACCGCATTCCCCCCAGGGAAACTCAAAAAGCAAAGCACATAAAGCCCCCCTTTTCCATCTTCCAGCTTTCAGAAACAAGTTTCCCTTTCATAGGAATTTATCTGCAATGCAAAGCAAAGAAATGAACACCACAGTGTCAAACATAAGCAAATATGTCATGAATTATATGATGGTAGATAGATATTATGCAGGACAAAATTGTAGGTCTGTATAATCATGATTTCAAATGATCTCTGGATGATTGACGGCGACGTCATGAGGTTTTGATAAAAGCTTTGAGAAATTCTGAGAAGCTCTGGTTTGTGGACAGGAAACGAACCCTGAGGTTGAGTACAGTCTTAAATGTGTTTTTTTTCTGGTGAACATTACCAATTATATGCTTTAATTTGAGCCCTTAGGCAACCCTAACGCTAACCTTTACCCTACAAACTTGAGCAGCCGATCATCTCATTAACTCTCATTCACCAGTGGAAATATGACGCAGGAGTCACAGACAGCCAAGACATTTGCTCCAGATAAAAAAACGTCAATAAGCAGTGATATCCTCCAGACCAGAAGGCATGTGGAACAAAACACTATAGAATCGATCAACTGCAATCTAAATCCCTGTCGGCTTTGAAGATCTCAGGCTGACGGAATAAAGCGACCAGAGGGCAAGAACTCGCTTTTAATGAAGAGTTGTTTTTGACATATTAAAAGTGAAGTAATTTCGGAATGTTAAAAAAAAAAACTACATAGACAACCATAAATCAGTCAAGTAGATTATTTTCCATGATTAGTGTATACACTATGGCTCATATGGCGCTTTCAAAATATTGTTTTGTTTGTTTGAGCAGCCCAACATGTCATACCAGTATGAGTGGCTAAACCAATGGTATGAGTGTGGGACGGGATGAATCGAACTAGAACAATACTTTATTTTGAATGCAGAATTTGAAAAATTTGACACTGTGCAAAACATTATTTCCATAAGTGATATTTACCTTCACTTTTTTTTCATATTCTTCACACAGGTGTCATATTTCACGATTTTAGAAAAAAAATCTAAGATTGAAAGTCTGGATCTTGGATCAGGGTAGAAACAACAAAATATATCAAAGTAATTTAGCAAATTAGCAAAAAGAAATGAAAATAAAGTTTTCATGACAGTTTTAATGTGACCTTAACAAAAAGTTAAAATCTGCTAGTTAAAAAAAAAAAAAAAAAAAACAACCTCTGAGATGTAAAAGTTTAAACTGCCAGTCATCCACTTTATTTTCCAATGCCCCATTACACTTTGCAGGAATTATAGGAGTAACTTCTATTAAACTCTAAACAATCAGTGAAAGGTTCACTCTATGAATGACTGCAATAAGCATTTTCAAAACCTGGATACAATGAGATTCTACTCACCCTTCAAACATTAAAAGGACATTTACAAGTGTAAAAGCATTAAAGCTACACTGTGTAACTTTTTTAGTTGATTCTTAGCAAAAAACACTTAGTTCTTTCAAAAATATATGTGCTCATTAATTTATATTTACTTCTTTCAAGTAATAAAGTATTCTCTTAAGTTTATAATCTGCCATTGAAAGTACATACGGGTGAGGGGTTCGAATGCAGGTCGCCATGTTGCCCCTCCATCTTGAAACTACATTAGCCAAAGAGGGACATGCCTGTAAATTCAAGCTTCGCCTTTTGCGTTTTTCACTCAGTGACACCGTGACGAATGCGTGGGGGAGATTACTCGCGAGCGCCGGCAGATTTGAAAGATAGTGTGTGTGTGTGTGTGTGTGTGTGTGTACTCACATTTGAAAGAGAGAATTAAAACGTCAACGCGACAGACAAATCAGCAAGACCATAGTCAATATTGGAGTAACTTTTCCCAGATGGAAAGAGCTCATGAGGAGAAAAGATTTTAAAACGGACGCCGAGGTTGCCTGCTTTCTTCTCGACAGGTAATTCAGCCTGTTGTAATTCATTTGTGTAAATTCGAAGTTTTATAGTTGCTTGTCTAACCATAGCATGGTTGTAACGCCAGAATGACCTCTAGTATAACTTCATCCTCGCGTCAATGGTGAAAAAGTGTTGTTTACCTTGTAACATAAATCTGTGCTGCGACGGATCACAGGTGATGAATAGTTTTAAAGGCGCAATTTTTTAAGCTACATAAAAAAAGGACACTGAAAATTTTAGTTATTTTTAATTGCTTTTACTTTGTACACATTGTAACGTTAGCCTAATCTGATTATGCTGGGATAGCCGATTCCAAGGGTGACGTTAACCTCCTGACATCTGTCCTGTAGTTTTATTCATTTTAGACGTATTGTTTATTATTGTCATGGACGAAGTCGATAACTAGAAGCCATGTTAATCTTGGAATAATGCGGCCACCGTAGGAGTTAAAACGCCCTCGGAATTGAGAGGAACAGAAACTAATATTCACTGGGTAGTCATATACAATTTCACCGCTAGATGGGGGTAAAAATCACACAGTGTAGCTTTAACAAATTACTACAACAAACCAGTTGTAAGTTATTTCCAAGCAATATTACGGACGTGTTAAATATCGCTGTATAATATTAATATATGTCTGTACTGTAACATATAACATTAATCAAAATTGTTCATTGTAGGAAAAAGGTGAATACAATATTGTAAAACTTATATATTATTATGTATTATATATATAGACTTGCAGTTCAATGCGGGAATCAGTTGTGCCATTAGCAATGGCTCTAAATTATTAATTTACTGATTCAAACTATTTATTCATTCATGAGTTTGATTCAAGCCACTAACAAAGGCTAGATTGAGAACTTAAAAAGAACCATTCATTAATTTGTTTGCAAATTGGCCATGACTCAGATTTTATTCAAACTTTTTTATATATTGGGTAGCATTTTACTCACTGTATGGAGTTCAGAAAGGCCCAATGAAGTGCCTTGAAACGTGCAGCATTGACACTAACATGAAACCAGACTTCATTCTCCCCAATGGAAAGCATCGTTCCCTATCCCCTATAGAGTGCATATGTGCCATTCACCATATAGAAAATAGTAAATGTGTGAATAAGTGATATTACCGATTTCAGCCGCAGCTTCGTCGTCTATTTATAATGTAAGGGGCGGGACGCTTCAGATTCTAGAGCATTTGATTGGACAGAAAATTTGATGAGAAGCTGAAGTGCAGAGTGATGTCATCAAAATCATTGATCCATATTGGCAGAAGTGAGAGACTAAGTTTTGAACGCTTAAATCTTCTAAATGTGAATTTTGTCATTGTTTTGGAGCACAATAGCTTATAGACAACCTGAAGGTTAACATATTCATACCAAAAGCCTAAAACCTTCCATTTTGATTTCAGGGGGACTTTCAGAAGAAGCAGGAGAAGTTTGTGGGCCAATATTACAACTATTGCTTAAAATTGTGGTTGATTTGAACAAAATCTTATCACTAAATATTAAACTTCGCCGTCCAAATCTTTACAAAACATGAATACCGTCTCAAACCACCTGGCTTGTTTAATTTACAGCTGAACGATTCATTTACTGAGTGAGTCTGATTCAAACCACTAAGACAGGCCAGATCGAGATTGTGAATCATTTTAACTGGTCATTTGTTTGCAAATTGGCAGATTTTATTCAGTTTTATTTTTCCAACTCATCCTAAATCATTTGTGCTAGGAACATGAATACCAACATCAAATCACGTGGCTTAGAGAAGCTCCTTGTCAGGATCAGATCCTTTATTTAAAAAGACATATCTTCCCACAAACCCCTGATCCACCGAACATGCATATTGCAAGTCAGTTCTGATCTAGTCTGCTCTGGTCTCGACTGCAGTGGCGTGGGGTTGTTCCCCCTACAAAAGCTCTCCAGAACTGTTCTTCTCAAAGTAACAGTGTGTGACAGCTAAAAGATTGCTCTGTCCCATCCAAATCTCCCATGGCTCTTAACCGAACACAGAGCTGCTTTGCAGATAGGAGCACTGCAAAATGTATCCATTTGAAGAAGGCTGTTGTCCAAACGTCCACGTGTATAAAAGAAAAACACAATCATTATTACTCTCACATTTCCATATGCAACTGACCGGGCCGTGACCGTTCAGCTGCGAATTGGTCCCATAAATCTTTGACTAAAAAAGGGACCGAAAGCAGTTTACGACTTTATGGCCTTATTTTCCATTCCAAAATCCTCAGGCGAAATGCAAACATCGCAAATGATGAAACACTCAAATTTAGGGTACTTAATATCCTCCGTTTCTGTTCTGAAGGACAGAAATACCTTTCCATTGATCAAATGTGAAATAATGAAAAGCATGAGCCAAAGGAAACCACTAGACTGATGCAGAGCTGCTGTTCGGGGTCACGCGTTTGGACTGGACAAGATCTTAAAAGACCTGGAATAAGATGTTGGACTGAGTTTTATTGGAGCAGGCAAGGACAGGTCTAAAGATGCAGTGCCGAAGGAGCAAATGTGTTGTTTTTGAGACTCCAGCCCAGCTGATGGATGTTGAAGCAAGTAGGAACTTGCTTTGAGGAGATAAGAATCAAATTCTCAACCCAAAACAGCCCAGGGCAGCATCTGAAGCAGGACCGAAGACCTTCAGATGAGCATCCAAGCTCTCAATCAAAGATAAAAAGTAGTAAAAAGCATCCTTTTATGTCACTGAAATAGTTCATTAGTAAATAAATTAGTACATTTCTGTCATACATCAAACATTTCTACCAAAACATTAAACTGCACACCTGGTGTGACATCTTTCTCTGCTTGCGTAGTACAAAAAATCATTTATTTTATGCAAAATGCAGTTTTATACTATTTATATTATATTTTATATTATATCTATAACGTTCTGGCAAGGTTCTATCAAAGTTATGAACAAACGTGCTTCCAATAACGTTAATAGAATGTCCTCAATGTTAGCACAAAAATGCTATTTATATATCATTCATAGAGCGTTTTTTTTTTTCTGAAATGTTTCAGTTTGGACGTTTATCTAACATTTGAAATGTTACTACTTGCTTCATAACATTCAGAGAACATTCAAAAGTAACGTTCCCTTAAAGTTTGAAGAATGATGAAATGGAATGTTTCCTTAACGTTCGCATAAACCAACATTCAGAAATAACATTTTCAGAACTTAATGGGAACATTAGCAAAACGTTCTTAGAACATATTTTTGTTTGTTAAAAAACAGACTTTTTTGACATGCAAACAAAAAGTTGAGAGCAAATCTTTTTTAAAACTGAAAAAAAGTCCTCCATTTTGCTTGCTAAACAACCTCCATGCCTCCAAAGATACCTTCATTTGGCCAAATTCTAAAGCATCCTTCATTACATTCTGGTATTGCCTTTTTAATGTATTGCGCCAGGCACTGTGAACAATACATACAAGATGGCAGACAAAATGGCAATTTTAATTATAATTTAATACCAATACAAAAAGCATTAAAAACAGCGGTCATTATCTATGCTTAAAGCATCATGATGATTCCTGAAAGATGCCCCACTTTGTGCTTGATCTGCTGATCGTTAGCGTAGCAATGCGCCAATTCTAAACTCTATTGGAATTTATTGTGAATCAAGCTATTTGTGTTATTACAGAGTTGAAGCGTTTCAGTTAATTATAAAGTTCCAATGCTGTTAGAAAACTACCTACTTAGTTTTCCATGTACCTTTTCACTGGTCTTGTTTCTACAACCAAAAGTGCTAACAATAATGGTAATCGTAATAATAATATAATCCTAGGTGGCAGGAAACTTATAAAGGTTAAACGTGACACCCACAGTTGCCTTTGAGCATTGAAACTGCAGACGTGTGAGAGCTTTCAAAAATCTGTGTCAATCACACAGATACTCGACTCTCAATGTAATATGAGAGACATCTTATATAGAGAGAAACTAAGAGTGAATGAAAAAAGAACAGCAAGATAAAAACTGCACCAATTACTAATCAAACATGACAGCATCATCATATATAGTTTAAAAAATAAAAAATAAACTACAGTCCACCAGACAACCGTGTAAAAATGGCATACCCAAAAAAACTGCCTGTGAGTTTGACACAAAAGCGAATTATGAAAACGGATTATCAGTTCTTATTTTGCAAACAGATTGTAACATGCAGCCTTTTTGCTCTCACAGTAAAATTAAATACTACCCATGTGGCACTGGGAATGGTGGCCACTGCACAAAAGTTTTGGTCCGTGTATCATATGGTCATTCAATAATTCCATTCAAACAAACCAAAAAATGGAACAAACTGTCAATATTTTGTCATTCGGTATGCACTAAAAAAATGAAAGCTGGTGTTCTGTGCACATTTTGACCATTTAATTTCCCATTGAAAAAAAATAGTCTTGTTTTGAAATCTCTTTTTTTTTGTGTGTGATCAACAAATCATTTTATAACTTTAATATTTCATTTACATGTGGGTGGTACCGAAACACTGATTTCATCTTATTGGTCAAATCAGACCTTCGTCTGTACAGCATTAATTCTGACGCTTTAAAGGAGAACTTGGTAACTTTTTTAACGTAATAAAACTGTCTAGAAATCATTTGGATGGTTAAACAACCTGTTCTGGTGATATTGGTGACTTTCCCCGCTCCCCCCAGCGTTCCCAGGCGGAAAACCAACCTTGCAACTTGGGGACTACCGTCCCGGCAAGATAGAAATTGGAAGTCTCGTGAGAAGCGAGAACGAGAATGAGAACGAGCGCGAAACACGAATTGCTTTACGGCAATTCGACATAAACAAACACGCATGTATGATGTATTACCAGATTACCCACCTCGGTAGACATAGCTCCACACGATACAGTTGGCTTGCTCCGATCAAAACAAACGCACATGAGCAGCGGTAGAGAGGAGGAGGAGGCCGCCGCAAGTGAGTTTTTACGACCGTGTTGTGAAATATACACCCTCCCACAGCTGTAGGGGGAGCTCGTGGGGAGAACATGCGACAACAAAAGGGAAAATCAGCGAAGAAGTGACTAGAGTTCGCTAGAGTTACCGAGTTCTCCTTTAAGCTTGACGTTGACTAGTCACTGATCATGGCCTATAGAGGGTGCAACAGGATAAGAAATCTTTGAAGTCCACTTTTACGCTCCTTTTCCAACAGTTAAAATGACAAATAAATACTCTGAGAGTGCTCCTCAAGATTAAATGGACCAAAAAATGCCTGTTGAATATTATAGGTTGTATTTTTAAACAGTTTGAATATTTTGGAAGTGAAATATGAAAGGTGAATATGGATCATTTAATTTTTTTATAATGAAAATGTGTTTGAAATGTTTTTAATTGAAATATTCACAGCTTAAATATTCAACCATGTTGAATTTCAGCCCATAAAAATACAAGCCCTAAAACTACAATGCATTAAAATGCAAGCATGGTTAAAGGAGAACTCCGGTCAATTTTAACATTGAGCTCATATTTTTGTACATTTGGAGTGCTGTCAATACAGAGAACAACGACAAAAATTGGTGTTGCCTACACCGAGTTATTCTATTTTTAAAATTTGCACCCTATTGACTTCAATGGGGCAAGTAGTAAGCCTGCTTTTTAGCCTCTTAACATCCTTTAAGTGTCATTACAAGTGCACAGAAAATGTGAGTGATTCCTTCCGAGTGAACAAGGGTGAATCTGACTGCAGTAGATGTTAGAGATATTAATAAAAATGAAGTTAATTCAGCCAGCGCTCATACCTGTGTTTACATCCTGTTTTCGGTGGAAGGCCATAGTAATCGATTCTCGAGTTCACGCGCATAGGTTTAGTGCCTATGATCACGCGCGTGAACTCGACAATCGATTACTATGGCCTTCCACCGAAAACAGGATGTAAACACAGGACATATGACAATAAATATATATATATAAACCGATTCATAAACCACAAACAAAAAAGGAGATCCAAAATCTCATTGTTCGTCCGTTACATAAAAGTTATTCCTTTTCAAATAGAAAATAAAATAGACAAAATGTACACACAGACCTTTTTTCAAAGACCAGCATATAGAAATATTGACTTTTTTTTTCATTTGCTATATTGAATAGAATAATTGAAGACCAGTTTTGATACACCTTTTTCATACATCTTTGATAGACCTTTTCATGCTTTCATTATCCACATTGTATAATAAAAAGTCAACAAAACTCAGACCCAAATGGAAGTATGGAAATTATGTATGACCAAACATATGAAACAAATCGAAACTCGAAAACTAGTACAATCTAATCTAAATTGCTAACATGATTGTGCATTCAAACTTTTGACTGGTGGTGTTTGTAAAGGAGAAAATATACTAGATTTGACTGGACGGTAGTAGAAAAAACCTTTGAGATCTGATTGGCTGATGAATGAAATCCAAGGAAAAATGAGCAAAACGAGAGCGTCGTAAGCCAAGGAGCCGCAGAAGGACTCAGCAAGGTAATGAGCGTTCCTCAGGGGCAGTTTGAAATCGACGCTCTCAAAGACAAACACAAGGACAGCATGCATAATCGCAGCAATCAGCTGACGGCAAGTGCTCGGGAATCAGCCACACGGCGTACTTTGCAATCAGCACGTCCCCCAAAGCAGTAGCTCCAGATGCTTCTAGTCAGCTGGGTGCTGTAGACTCGTGACCTGGCCCCCTTCAGATCCTGCCCGGGGGATGGGGCGACATCACGGTTTGGTAATGCAACCACGAATTCCCGGCCTCAAAGGAAGCACAGGGTGTTTGGGAAAGTACTTGGGTAAGGAAGCCAGATTCAATCTTTTTTTTCTTGAAAACACACCTCCCTCTGTGCATAATCACTTCCATCTGCAGAGGCCAGATGGAAAAAAAAACAATAGTCCGGGAAAAATGAAACATGTCATTATGATACGTATCGTAATTTCGAAAGCATTCAGAGTCTCGATTAAGTGGCAAAACAGTTATGTGTATGTGAAATCGTTTGAGAGATCGGTAATGCAACTGGTATCATCCCTGGGATATCCCCGATCCCGCGCTCAAGAGACGAGATCAGGACTATCTAAAAACAACGCAGCAAAAGGCCAGACCTCAAATACCGTGGTGTGATAAGTAGTATGCTATTTTATCATCACCTGGAGGATGATAAAAGGGGGGAGGGCATAAAGTTTCCAAAAGGGAGTTTTCGCAGCAATGCCGTAGAACCATTTTTGGTTCCTCAAAGAACCTTTCAGCAAACAGTTCTTAAAATAATCATTTATTCTTAGTGTGAAGAACATTTAAAAGATCTAAATAACTTTTTTCCACTATAAAGAACCTTATGTGGAATGGAAACATTCTATGGATGTGAAACATTCTTTATGGAACCACTGATGCCAAGAACCTTTATTTTTAAGAGTGAAGAACCATTTTTGGTACCCCAAAGAACCTTTCAGTGAACTGTTCTTAATTTTTTTTTAAAATTCAATTTCAATAACTGAAACTTCATGGTTATAATTGTTCATGTCATTGTTACTTAAAGTGGTTTTAGTTTGAAAAAAAAAAAATGTATTTTTTTTTTCCTATGCAGAAGCAGTCCTATAGAAAATCACCCCAATCATTCTAAAATGATAAAAATGCCCCTATTATGTTATTCGTATGTTACGAATATTCCCTTTCATGTAGTGTGTAATATAGCTGTCTGTGAACGTAAACGGTCTGCAAAGTTGTAAAGTCGAAAGTGCACGATAAATAAAGTTACTGTTTCTCAAAAGAAAGAACCGACTCTGAACCGCCTTTACGAGTCGTCAGGAATTCGAATCCCAATCAGTTACAGCTACACGTCACTAGCTAACACATCTGCATAATGCCTGCATATGTTCTATGTTGTCCCCTCCGGAACAACTTTACCTGCCTTTCAACGTGGGATTTGCAAAATGCTTGCTCTTGAAAGATGGGTCAGTACCCAGTTTATTTGGACCAGCTCCTCAGAATCACAACCTGTAAGTATGATTAATTATTGATGTATACATTTTCTACCGGGTGTTCAAAATATGTAGTTTTGTGTTTTATTTTTGGTAGGTCTTAGGCTAACCGGCTAACTCGCGTTATTACTGGCTTACTCAAATAGTTAGTGCTAATCGGCTGTGGGCCACTATTACCTAAAATTGTGTCTATTAATGCAGATTGTCTGTCACACTTACTACTTTGAGTAATGAGGAAGTATTGAGCAAGATTTGTTTTACAAACATTCACCTGAGTGCTCGGCTAATGTATGAGCTGTTATTGATACAGTTCCCGCATGTGCACCGCAAATTAGAAATATAGGCTACACATCGGTTTGTTGATGGACGAACACTTGTTAATGCTGATGGTGAGGCATTAACATCTCATAATGTACCTCAAACTGAGTAGCGGATCACTGAGAAACGTCCTGCTCAAGTCGTCCTTGCGATGGAGGTTACTAGTTCTTCCAATGTTTCATCATCGGACTCGCGCTTTGATTGATATGGTTAAATCGATACAATCGTTATATGTGTACAATCGCTGAGCTTTAGGAAGCCTCCGGAGCTGAAATTCAATCATGGTAATTGCCGTTTAGCTTTCAACACACACTGTAAGAGATAGACCAATCACAACTGACTGGGCCATCTGACCAATCAGAGCAAAATAGGGACTGAATCATCTGACGAGTTGTTTGAGAAAGATTGAAAAATGTTGGTGATGTGTAGGGTTGGGTACCGAAACTCGGTTCCAATAGGGAACCGGTTCCGACGTAAACGGTAGTAACCAGACCGAATAAGAACGAAACTTTCGGTGCCTGATTTCGGTGCCTGACGTTTTTTACCGCCCCCAATAAAACATCTCGCGGCACGAATGATCCATAATAAAACATCTCCAGTTAACCAGCAGAGCATTCATTTAATTCGTTTGTTAAATAAGAGATCTAGCGCTGAAATGTGTTTTTTAAATCAAGTGATCAAAGTGCTCTTTGCCGCTGCGATCAGTGGCGCGGATACAGTGTTTTCTCTTGGTTCGCGCACACACTTGGCTTCACTCGGACGCGCGCTTCAATACGTTGCGGAGATCGATCTATTTATGAGGCGCCGTCTATATGATTATGTGCGCGGAGAGTTTGTGTGTGCGTGCTCGCGTCTCAGATGAGTATGTGCGCGGAGAGTTTGTGTGTGTGTGTGTGTGTGTGTGTGTGTGTGCTCGCGTCTCAGATGAGTATGTGCGCGGAGAGTTCCGCGCGTCTCGTGTGTGTAGAGTTTGCGTGTGTGTGCGTGAGCGACTTTAGAAGTTGTGCATTTCATATGTATTAGTTTGAGCATTCAGTAGAGTATACATGTATGTGTGACTACCTAGTACATGTGTATGCAAGGGTTTCATATGTGCGTGAATGAAGTTTGATTTAAGCCCTAGACAGCGCCTCATATCTATTCGTTCTGGTGAAATCTCAAAATATAATGGACACAAAGTGTCCCTGCTTGATATACAACCACTGATGAGCATAATCGGTTTTAAAAAATAAATAAATAAAAAACTACGAATGCGGATTAGAACCCAAAACCTCTGACATGCTTGACTAAAGTTCAAGTTCAGCTGCCAGTGTTCCTCTTCGGGTAAGTCTAGTATTTTAATGCCAACTGCAAATCTTGCATATCAAGTATGAAGTATATCAATATCAAGTATATTTATATGGCTATACTGTGTGTTAAATATTTCTGCTCAGTGTCAGATATTTCTCTGTTTTGTAAAAGTCATAATATGAGAAGACAAAATTTTGATCTTAACTCAAGTGTTTTGTGCTACATCAGTAGCCTTTTAAAGGGCACAATTTTTCATTTAATCAGAAAATCTTTTTCAGAAAATCACACACACACACACACACAAACACACACACACACACACACACACACAGAGGTATTATTTTTTTGATAAAGTGTGTGCGGTTTAGTTTTCTTAAGTACCGTTTCAAGAACCGTTTAAGCACCGGAACCGTTTGAAAAATACCGAGTAGGTACTGGTATCGGATAAAACCTAACCAATACCCAACCCTAGTGATGTGCAGTGTATATTATGAGATTATGAGACTTTTGATGCATGTAAACATGTAGTAGAAGACTTCCAAAACAAAATTAGAAACCTTTAAAATAGCTTAATGGGGTACTTTAATTCTTTCCAAATAGAGCTAGTCAAGTCATCTGGTGAAATTTCTTCTTTTTTTCACTATATATATATATATGTTTGTATGTATGTATGTATGTATGTATATGTATGCATGTATATAGTCCTACATATTTTTATGAAAAATTTGGGATATTGCATAACGAAATACTCCAGGGCTCACAAATCGGTCATTCACTTGTCCGAATAAAAAAGTTGCTTGTCCGGATTTTTTTTTTTTTTTTGTGGTGTAAATACAATTTATTCTGAAGCCATATTTTCATCAGTGTTCTATCACTATCTATCTATCTACACTATCTATCTAAAGGGCTTTTGCTTAATGTTAAGAAGAGGAATATTTATGTCATTATATTCCTCCGCTGTGTCTGTCAGTCATTTACTATTCAGTATTCAAACAGTGCATTGCGTTCGTTACGACAGTCAGTATGGTAAAACTCTCCCAGATTATTCGATGTCCCCATCTACATGAGCAAGCACATACAGAATGATGCGTCTGAATTATGAATTCTCACTATTAACCCTCTGGAGTCTGAGGGGTTTTTGGGGTCCTTGAGATGTTCTGACATGCCCTGACATTTGTGCTTTTTTCAGTTGCTTATAAACATATTAATGGCAAAGGTGTAAATTCACTCTATTTAGCACAAACAGGGCTACCATAATATGTGAACAACTTGCATGTACATGTTTGTATTTTTGATAGAATAATGTTTATGCATGGTTTTTTAAAAAACAAAAAACTAAAGTTTCTGAAATAAGGCCATAAAACACATTCTAAATATATGTAAATACGACTTTTGTCTAAAAGATGTCATCGCCTAGTGTTTTTTCTTCAAAATGAAGTGAAAATCACCCTGCCTAATCATTCACATAACACAATACATTGATTTGAATTTTGCAAAGCACTTTCTGTTTGGAAAGCCAATATGCGGAGTGGGCGTCAACGGTCATGTATATGTAGTGGTTCACACCTTAGGAGACAGTGGGGCCCGCATACTTAATGAGCCATTCATTCAGGTGAGTCACTGAGCCACAAGAATGCAGGAGCAACAGTTGGAAGCATCTCAATTCTTTTTTATTTTTCCACATATTGTGCTTGCAATTTGGCCTATAATATCCAAGGAAAACATGTCTAGTAATTGTGCAGTTAATTCTCATACTGTATTTTCAGTTTTGGAATATTTATCCTCTCCCCAAATTTGTCAATAATAAAACACAATAAAAGTTATTTAAAGAAAAGGCTTATATTTACCTTTTAATAGTTTGTTTACATCTACCTTGTAAATATATTTTTTTTATTAAAAAGGTTACAATTACAACAACAATTCAAGTGTAATCTTTCTTTGTAAAAACTAAAGTATACATTTTATCATACATATTTCAAAGTTAAGGATTTGATTGATTATTTGATAACTTTATTTTTGACAAAACATATTATATTTAACATAAGCAAATAGGGTTGGGAATCGTAAGACATTTTCCGGTTCCGGTTCCGATTCCGGTTTCTCCAAACGATTCCGGTTCCGGTTCCGGTTCCCATTCAATACAAATTATTAAAACAACTAATAAAAAATAGTAGTAAGGGGAAAATGCACAATCCTTTTTGTGTTTATTTCTTATACTTGTCAAATGAGTTTAACAGACTGGTAATGTCAACAAATTCAACATATTATTTAGCAATTTTTTCAAAAATAATACATTTTTCTGAAGGAAAATAAATATTTCTGCATTCTCTAGGATAATTTGGGACCTCTCCTATAGCTTATATTGTATCTCCAGCAGTGGAGAATACCCTCTCAGAAGGGGTAGAATATATTTTAACACACATGTAATATCCAGACAGGTGAAACATAATATTTCGATTTGAATGATTGATTCATAAAGACTTATCTTCTTTACTGGATGAATCAGCGCTCTAGCAGTTAAATAAACAGAACTGCACGCGTCTTGCGGAAGAACATTGTAGCCGGAGCTACTTCTCTCTGTTTATTTCTATGAAGCGGGTGAGTCACTCAGGCACTGTGCTACTCCGCAGCGGTGCCGGTGTAAAGTAGTCCGAGTATAAACGCTTATTACAGGCTTATCGTAGTGATTCAGGATAAGACAAAAACACGGTTTGAAAAAAGGCATTCATGATGGACTCGCTCATTATACATTTAGTAAATTCTGAAGCGAATTTTCGTTATTTGAAGCGGCTTTCAAAAGGTGATTTACTCTGTTTTGGTTGCTACCGTAGACATCAGTGTTTATTCTCGAACTCTAAACTTTTATTTCAGTACTTCTGTGATCATTTGAATATTTGTAACACCGAAATACCGATACTGTGTTGTTGAAAAGATTGTGAAAGTAAAGCTGTTTCATATTGACAACTGCTCTCTAAGCGACAGCGCAAACAGATTTGAATGTTCCAGTGTGAAGATCGCGTGGGTGTTTGAATCGAGATCGTCCGTCTCTCTCTCTCTCTCTCTCTCTCTCTCTCAAAACGTATATGAGTAGCGCGAGTGCTTTCATTACTCTTTTAATATTCATGAGGTGAGTGTGAGACGTCGTTATTAAAGGATAAGCTCCCAGCACTTCGCCCACAAATCGGCCCAGAACCGTTTTTGGAACCGAAATTTAGGAATTTCGCACGGTTCCGGTATTTTTCAAAAAACACTACCGGTTCTGAATAAGAACCGGTTTTCGGTTCCCAACCCTATAAGCAAATATTGGCAAACAAAAGCTTATTTGAGGTGGCAGATATTTTACATTAAAAATGTATAATCTATCCAAAACTAATCAACGAAATGTTGTCTTTCATATGTCTGTAACATAGGTCTTTCATTTTTATTATAAGAAATATAAATGTTAATTTGCAGTTTAAATCCAGGAAATTTGTTAATGAAAAAAATATTAAAAGTAAGATACAATTGATACAAAACGAAATTCGTTTTAAAGAAAGGATTTGTACTTTCAGTTTTGAGGTCTCTGTGAAAGTTTGAAAGTCTTTTAGTGCTTTTTTTATAGCGCTCGCGTCCATAATGGAGAACTGTCACGTAATATTGTTTTTTCCTCATAAATGCAAACACGAAAAATAAAAGACAAAAGACTTTTGAGTAAAACTTACTCCGAAATTGTGTTCTCGGCGGAATTCGCTCTTCAAAATGCTGCCGTTCGTCGTCTGAGTTACAATCTTCCTCTGAGGAAAAGGTGCATTCTTCCTCGCTGTCCAGAATCATCTGAAGGGCGTCTTTATTACCGGAGAAGCGTGTCATACTCAAAACGCGATGAACTATCAGTAAGTCTGATGAAGAAACTTTTTATGGCATTGATCGGCGTATGCGATGCATACTAGATCACCTAACTATTTACATGTGAATCGCGCCGGGGGCGGGGCGGCCGCAGCTGATTATAGAGATAATGAGGCAGAAGGAAAAACGGTACCTCTCCTTGCTTTCAAACGGATTACATGAGTTGAAAACATTTGTTTTTTATATAAATTACTTCATTTAAAAGAGGAGATTTCAAGCTTCATAAAGACATATCTCACGTGCCTGTGTGAGAAGTATTCGCTCAGTTATGATTCATTTTCGGACGCGTTTCAGAATGGACTAAACGGACAGAGAGAAGGCAGAACTCGCTTCGTGTTTATTTTTCTTTATTTGGCGAAAAGCACAACACTTTGTTTTTATTGTGAGTGTACACAAAAATAATACACACTAAACAGGATAGATTGATGTATAACACAAGCATATAAGATAAAAATTAATATTTTTATTTTATTATTTTTTTGCACTCATACGGAAAAAAACGAGCCTATCGCGCCGGCGCGATAGCCGACTCCAGGGGGTTAACTAACTATTAACTACGACTTTTGCCTCAGTAAACTCCTAATCGTTAGTAAGGTAATTAAGTTTAGGTATTGGGTAGGATTAAGGAATGTAGAATATGGTCATGTAAAATAAGCCATTAATATGTGCTTTATAAGCAACTAGTTCAAAGTGAGAATTGGACCCTAAAGTCCAACCAAAAGGTTAATAGCACATACTCACTAAAACACTAAGGACTGGAATGTTATTATGTGAAAAAATGATTCAAACTGTGGAAACTTGAGTCAGCTGGGCATTTCCTCAGATTGATCAGTGGCTTGTTAAGAGTAAAACATGTTCATGGCCACCTCTGAACAATTATTGAGACAGACTTCTGGGAATGAACACTGAGTGCACGATGTATGCTTTGGAGGTCTACAAAGTTAGCTGTGAACTCAGTAAAATTCCCAAAACTCACTGCTATTATGCTTTAGATATAGACTGAGTCTGTTTCCACAGAACAATCATTCAACAATAACTCTACAATCCTGGCCAATCAGATATTAGGCTATAAAGTCATTTTAAAACACAGTTGTATATTTTCTTTGTTGTGTTGATTGCTTAAAGGTATGAAGGTGAGGATGTTTCGAAAGAGTCCTGCGTGCTGAAGTCAAATGGAAATGATGATAAAAGAGCAGAGGACTCATTGTGAGTCACTTGCAAATTGGTGTCAAACAGTAAAAGCTTCATTAGCGAACAGCTGGGACAATGAGTTCAAACATTTTCCAGAAAAACTGCAATGGATACATTTTATGCAAGCAGGGAACATTAAGGTATGGGAAACAGATCGCTAAAAACCTCTATTTTGATAAGGACAGCATGTCAATTGCATAAGACAATACAATATAGTCTTATGCCAATGTATAATAATTCTTTCCATGAATATTTTTTAACAGAGATGTGCATTTAAATTGAACTGCAGTTCAATGAGTAAAGGAAAAAGTCGTCTAAATAAGCTCAAACTCTCAAACTGTGAGAGCAGATTTTCAGAGCTCCTTTTATGAGGCCCCAAAGGACAAAAAAGAAGCCAAACCAAGGAAGGTCATCTCAATGACTGCTGTTCTGCTGGCAAAGGACCACCCAGACGTATGCAATTCAAAACCACAAAAGTATTATTCAGAATTAATAAACAATTAACTGAGAATTAAATACCATGTGACAAATCAATCTAGCAATAGAGAATAATATTTAAAGTGCCCCTATTATGCTATTTTAAAGGTTCCTAATTTTGTTTTAAAGGTCTCCTGCAATAGGTTAACATGCACCAACGGTCAAAAACACTTTAATTTTATCATAGATTGCAGCATCACCTCTTTTTTCACAAGGATCAAATAAAGTTTTCTCTCTAAACTCATCCTTTCCAAGAGCCTACTCTGCTCTGATTGGTCAGATGGAACAGTCTGTTGTGATTGGTCTACTCTGCTCTGACTGGTCAGATGGAACAGTCTGTTGTGAGTGGTCTACTCTGCTCTGACTGGTCAGATGGAACAGTCTGTTGTGAGTGGTCTACTCTGCTCTGATTGGTCAGATGGAACAGTGTGTTGTGATTGGTCTTCTCTGCTCTGATTGGTCAGATGGAACAGGCTGTTGTGATTGGTCTACTCTGCTCTGACTGGTCAGATGGAACAGTCTGTTGTGATTGGTCTACTCTGCTCTGATTGGTCAGATGGAACAGTGTGTTGTGATTGGTCTTCTCTGCTCTGACTGGTCAGATGGAACAGTCTGTTGTGATTGGTCTTCTCTGCTCTGATTGGTCAGATGGAACAGGCTGTTGTGATTGGTCTACTCTGCTCTGACTGGTCAGATGGAACAGTCTGTTGTGATTGGTCTACTCTGCTCTGATTGGTCAGATGGAACAGTCTGTTGTGAGTGGTCTACTCTGCTCTGATTGGTCAGATGGAACAGTCTGTTGTGAGTGGTCTACTCTGCTCTGATTGGTCAGATGGAACAGGCTGTTGTGATTGGTCTTCTCTGCTCTGATTGGTCAGATGGAACAGGCTGTTGTGATTGGTCTACTCTGCTCTGACTGGTCAGATGGAACAGTCTGTTGTGAGTCGTCTACTCTGCTCTGATTGGTCAGATGGAACAGTCTGTTGTGATTGGTCTTCTCAGCTGTGATTGGACTTCTCAGCTCTGATTGGTCAGATGGAACAGTCTGTTGTGAGTGGTCTACCACTTACAGCACGTGTCAAACCAAATACCCATTTCCATATCTGAATGTCAGCTCTGGATCTTCCTCAGCACTTGATACTGTGATAAGAACAGCAACCGTGGCATCGGTTTTACCGTATCAATCAAGCTCAAGTCCTCATCCTTTTGAAGTGCATGCAAAGTGGATTTACTTTCACAGTGCAGAAAACAGCATTTTCTCGACATGTCGACAACTTGAACCAAACTCTTCCAGTCTCAGCAACAACTCCAGTGTTTGAGGGTCAAAGCAGGCGTTGTTCGAGGGCAGCCAATGAAGACCATAGACTGGCATTATACCAAATTTTGTTAGAAACCTACATGGTTTCAAGCTGTAAGACTGGAATTACAGACGAATAGTTTCAGGCAGTTCAGAATCGGTTCTTTCTTTTATATAATAACTCCATTTATCCTGCACTTTGATCTTTGAAACTTTGCGGACCTTTTACATTCACAAACAGCTATTTCGCACACTACATGAAAGGTAATATCCGAAAAAGCATAATGGGGCACTTTAATTACTTATTTAGCTTAATATGAAATTATTTAGCGATTTTCTCCTTGCATATTTACAGCAAACAACATAGGTCAACCGCGTCACACGGTATGAAATGCTGCCTCTCGTAAAAACATTTAAAAGTAAAAACATTAATTGAAAAGTGGACATCCTTTACAGCCGCCATACTGAGAGTTGTTATTCCTCCAATTCCTTTGACATATTTCCAACTAAATAATCCATCCTTGTGAGAGTGATCTGTCCATTGGGTACCAGAGGACCAATCAAATTGTAACAGCAGACTGAACTTCAAGAGGTTCATTAAATGGCTGCCTTTGGGGCGCATAATTCGAAAGTCTCTCAAGCGTGCTGAGGACTCTTTCTGGACAATGTAATATCCTCCAAACATGCTCTAATAGCATCTGTTCACTATAAAAACACAACCCCACACTCCATTCTAAGCAAATGATGCAGGAATACACAACAAACTGTGGATTATTTCATGTGGTTAATGACTCAAACCAACAGGCGAGATGCAAACAAAGGCACATATGTCGAAAATAAGAGTAAAGACCTCATGCAAGAGGGAAAATCCAACAAAATACATTATGTAGAGCTATATTTATGAATAAAAAGGCCTTTTATGGTTCTGGAAGCGTATTAATAAGACCATGCATCTCTTGCAAGGTCAGTCAGTCAGTAGTTTTCAAGGTACCTCAGAACTTTAATTGCCTGTTAAAGACAACTATAGTACAGAAATAATCCACGCTGAGTGAAAATGGCATATGTTCCAGCACATGAGTTTCATTTTGAGCGATGCCTTGGAATCGTCACAATCCATCTCTTGCGCTGTCACAACGGGAAAAAAAAACAACCTCAATCATTCTTGTCTGCGTGAACCTAGAGCAAACGCAGTGGCGCAATATACGCACATGCATGCTGGGACGTGAAGTCTGAGCGTCGTCCAGGACCGGAGGAGGGAACACAACTTACAACCCTGAGAATCAAAAAGCATGGCATACTTTAATGAGGCAAACGAACATTTATGGGAGACTGCTTTTCCAGCCAGCTGGATCCTGGAACTCAGAGGCGCCACGTTAAAGTGACATATTCATGAGAGGAGAGAGTTACTCAACGCCCATGCATCTGCACGTGTTAGCGTCCTTTAATAGCAAATCCCGCTATAAACAGCGCTCCCTGTGGTGACCAATCTCTGTCAGAAAGTAAGTGATCCTAATGTAATTAAATGTAAACTTTCACCTCATTTTCATTTGGGACCACATTCTACATTGGCTTGTACTATCACTTTAAGACTTTCTTTATTTAAATGACCTCTGTTATGACTGGCTAACCATTATGACATTCAACAGCACACACCAAGTCGCTGAATACACAATGATATGTAACATGAACTGTAGAGCTGCACAATTCTGGATAAATTGAGAATCATGATTTTTTTTTTCCAAACAGAGAAATTGCTGCAGTCTATTTTTTACTGCTGCAGTCTATTTAAAAACACTTTATTAGACTTTTTTTAATTAGACTTTTTTTAATCGGTTTGAGTGAATAATACAATGACTCATTCATCAAGAATGATTCAATGACAAATATATATTTTAAGTCACCTGTCACCACCTATTGGTGTAACGATGTAATTGATTAAATTTTTATAACCACTATAACCAAACAAAAACTTTTCTTCAAATTGTGACTAAATTACACAAAGCAATTGAAGAGCTAATTTCTGCCCCAGCGGTACCAAATCAGGTGCTGGCGCCACCATCTTTAGAACTTTGTGGCACCGGTGGAGCCCTTGCCATTGACAATTTACCCAATAGTATTTTGACACCCTGGGTTGCCAGTTGGCAGAAAACACAGCACATTGCAACCATGGAAGCCAGCAAACAAACTGGGCCAGAGATCACAGTTACATGTCTTCAGTCTGGCAACACGCATGAGGGTTGAGTCTGAGGTGAAGGGGGAAGGGGAAACAACTCTCTCCAACAATTTTTATTTGGACTGCAGTACCCATTTCAACCGCTAGCAGTCAATACCATTGCATACTGCACCTTAAATACAGCTTGTGTTTTCTTTTTCATGGCTTACTGCACCTAAACTGTTATAGTCAAAATGCCAGTCAGGGTGAGCATACAACAGTCTGTTAGGTCTTAAGTGAGCATAAACCACTAGGAGAAAATCAGGATGAGAAAAAAAAAAGGATACATTAGGTCTAATTTTATACCTACACCAATTCAGAGTATGTGTAAAGCTGAACACATAGCTTTTCAAAGTGTACTCCATTTGATAGAGTGCACGAACACAGGCGCTCGACACATGCACACTAGAAAGTTGGGATTAGTGTGTAGGGACATCTCTCTATGTGAGCTTTGACCCAGCCCAGTATCCCAATGACAACCACATTCCAGTCATTCTAAAAAACAAGTGTGGAATTCTTGGATTTCCAAAGATTTCAATCTCACTCCAAATTGCACTTTTACTGAATAAAAAAAGTGTAAATCCACTGTCCTCTCCTTTTTTCTTTAATTCTCTCTCAATTTCTCACCTCATTGAACGGTTTGTTTCTCGATCTCTCGTGCCGCCACCCCTCATTTCTCCAACCAAAACAGCACAGCATCTGTGAATGGTTTAACACACCCCAGTCAAGGGCAAACAGCATCCACCATGTGTCCCTGACCCCAGCTACCGTGGCATATGTGAGCAGTTTAACACACGGCTGGGGTCACACCTCCACTGACCGCTCCAACCGAGACCCCTGGCCACACACACAAACACAACCCGACGACAGCAAAGATGAGCCTGTGTGAGGAAGGCAAGAATAAGATGGATGAACTTCCCTCAAATACATACACACACACTCAGTGTCAACCTGTCAAGGCTGGATACATGAACTGGGTGCTCGGTAAGATATAAAAACATGGAGTGTTTTCTTATCTAACTCAGATCACATTAAAACAGCAGCTTTAGATGAGGGCTGCGAGTGGAAACGTTGAGTGATGTGAAGATGGCAACAGTCCAGCACCTTTTGACGTGAACCGTCAGACACCTCAGCAGGAACTCAACAAAGCTGTACGAACAAGAAAACGGATTAACTTCCTAACTCAATAATCGTCATGTGCTTTTATGACCGCATACATGGTCGTATTATGCGAAATCCACATTCAAAAGCATTATGCTACATCTGTACACAGCTACACTGATTTACTTTGTAAAAAGGCCGACATGGATTTTTTTTTTTTGCATTTTCCAGAATAAAAAAAAAATATCTCATGGAACTTCAGTCTTTAATCTCTTTAAAATATTTCAACTTAACTTTTCGTAAAGTGGCCTTTTTAAAGAGTAAACTCCACTGCAAACAAACGTCACACCGGAAATCATTAATTTCCATTAGAGAGTAGTACGGGATCTGTGTGGAATTCCAATCATATGCAAGATTTTGGGATCAGATTTTTGTGGCTAGACTTTATGCGACAGGATATGATGCATTTTAATCAAAACTATGAGCGTGAGGTGAGAATCACTAACATTTATGCACTGAAATGTAAATCTTTAAACAATATTTCTGTAAAATGGGCGGTTAAGAATAATCGTTTGAAATAACAATTTTATAATTATTTATTACATAATTATGTTAACCCTAGAAAATCTACTATGCATTTCTTTCAAATGTATTGGCGCTTATTAGTGTATGTGAATATATTCATACATTCGATTAGTCATTCACTTCATGACCCGTTTGAAAGTTCTGTGCAACTGCCACTAGGGGCGAAATGCTAAGCAAATGTCGGAGATAGTGGAAAGACAGCTTAACAGGATTTAAACAGTAACTAAATGCATTTATAACATTTACTTGTAAACAAAGTTCTTAAACATTGATAAAACATTTAAAAGACAATTTCTTTAATTCGGAATAATGTGAATGTTTACAAATGCAAAAAGGGTGTGGGATATATATATATATATATATATATATATATATATATATATATATATATATATATATATATATTATAAAGAGCGTCAAGACGGCATTTATTGTTTACATTTCATGATAAAGTGGACAATTTAAAAAATAACTCTGTTTCTTATCGAAAGTAACAAAATGCAGAGCTTATTGCGATTATTTTGTGGTTAATGGAAGTGGTTAATGTTGGTTAGGCTACAACGTTGTATTCGTCTTACACACAAGACACGTAAATTCACCGGACGAATACGTGTACCGCTACATCCCTAATTACTATTTAATCAAATGTCAAGGAAGAAAAATTTGTTTTGTGACAAGGTAAAGTGAGGTGAACCTCAACAATGGGCCAGGGCTGGGCGGGGCGGCAGGGCGCGGGGCGTATTCGGTACGCCATGAGAGTTTTTCGGTTCGGTTTGAATATCGTTACACCCCTAATAAACACTATAGTGGAGAGACCATTAAAAAGACAAAGGGAGGCGATTTGGGATCAGTAAATGTTTAGAGCTCGATTCAAACCCATATTTCCCACATGAGCATTGTACTAGCCACAAAATAAACGGACATTCTGACTCCTCCCTTAGATCATGTTCAAGACCATAAACAACAACCCAAGAAACCTGGCAAATAAACCTCAGACGGCAATGGAAAGTCTGCAGAAATGAGCAGGATTTGTCCACGGGTCGATAAGGAGGGGATTCCATCAAGTCATTATGCCGAACGTCTGCGAGGGTGAAAAAAGGCACATGGTCTAAGATTATTAGAAGGACGGCCGGAGCACGAGGACTAACTGTAGGGTCTCGTAAATCATCTGCCACATCCTGAAAACATCAGACGGGCCCCTGTACTCCGCACATCTCCAAAACACACAGGATATTGGAAGTCACGTTCACAGAGCTTTATTTGGCAAAATCGGGGGAGAAAATAATGAAAATTTACAGACATCTGCCTTATTCTCCACTTTTCATCCTAAATTCATGCAGCACATGACAGTTACAGAACGTTTGGAAACTTTGATGTAATATTGTCAGGGCTGAATTATGGACCGGGCCATTGGGGCCAATGTCCCAGTGGGACCTGTGACCTCCAAGCCTCAACACGTGCAGTCCAAGATTGCCAAAAGTAGGAAGACCACTAGGGCCCCCATTCATGTAATGCGTCCAGTTATCCTGAACTCCAATCCAATCCAATCAATTTAATTTCTCAAATATCATTAAAAGTTTTACAGCAGATTTATATAGGCTATATATATATATAGCCTATATAAAGATTAACCGGCTGTCAAAAGATTAATCGTGATTAATCGCATCCAAAATAAAAGTTTGTGTTTACATAATATATGTGTGTGTACTGTGTATAATTAAATTTGAATATATAAATACACACACACATGCTTGTAAATATTTAAGAAAAATGTGTAATTTATATATAAAAAAATTATATTTATATATAATATAAATTATATATAAATATATACAGTATATGTATGCAAATATTTCTTAAATATATACATGCATGTGTGTGTATTTATATATACAAAATAATTATACACAGTACACACACATATATATATTTTTTTTTTTTTTTTTTTTTTTTTTTTACACACACATATATTATGTAAACACAAACTTTTATTTTGAATGCGATTAATCACGATTAATCTTTTGACAGCCCTAATATATATATATATATATATATATATATATATATATATATATATATATATATATATATATATATATATATATATATATAACACTTATATACAAGGCTATATATACACACAAATATACATGCACAGATATAATGTATAAATGTTTATCAGAGTAGTATCTGAAGTTTCTCCACATATGGTTTGAGCTTTCTCAACTCAATAACTCAACTTGAATTTTATCACTCCCTAGCTGGGGAGAAACAACTAAGAATGCTAATATAATAATCTACATATTTGAACTACTGATTCAAATGTCTAACAACAACATCCAAGGCTCTGTTTTTCCTTGCCTTGAAAAATGTTCTGAAAATTAAGTGAAATAATTACTTTGGCTTTGGCTCTTGATAGCTTCATGAAATGTTACGTCTGGCACAGAGTTTGGCACTGACTTATGGACTCTGGAAAAATAGTAAAAAACTGCTAAAAACCATATTTATGTCTAGAAAGACAAAGATGGAAAACTGACAAGAGTAGAGTGAAGACGATGCAGTGCTATATTAAGGGAACCTTTGGGTGTTTGCAGTTGACTACATTGGTGTTTCCCAAACTTTTAGGTCTTGTGTAACAACAAAGCCCATCTGTAGGACTCTTAATACACCTTCACTAACACCAAATCAGACATGGGTTCCAATTTAAGACTTGAGTGAAATTTACCAGCTGTCTGTTGAAATGAAACAAAATAAAACAGAGAAAATGGTGCAAAAGTTGACATCCTGGACTATGCAGGTTTTTATCCAACCAAATCCTTGATTGAGATTGATAATTATAATAAGAATGAGAATGTCCCTCCCCCTAATACCACATGTACACTGCATAAATAAATGTAAAAAATAAAATTACAGTCTGAAAACAGAGCAAGCTGTTGACTCATCCTGCACTATGAAGATTTTTGTGCAATCAAATGCTGTCTATAATGATAATGTCCGTCCTCCTAATGCCACATGAACACTGATAAAAAAAAACAATGTTTTTCATTTATTACAATTATTTTAAGATTTATGAATTAAATTCTCATTTAGAATATTTAAAAAGAAAAATATTAACTGAAAAATTAGATTAATCACGATTATTTATCATGTTAAAAAATGGGGAAATAAATAAAACAATAAAATCCTGATTAGTCATTTATATATTATAATTACAATCTATATACAATTATTTACATAATATAATTGTTATACATTTTCAAAAATATTTAAACAAATGTAAATTATTTTATTTATCATGTGCTTTTGTTTTAACCCTATAATGCAGGAACCAGAAAAACTACATGAATGCATATAGGGGGTCAAAATGATGATTTTCATGTGACCTACAGTATCTGGGTGCTTTATGCCTACTGAACACTGTGAATTCAGATAGAAATTAGGGGTGTAATGGTTCTCCGTAAAAAGAAAAGAAAAACATTGAACATTCTCCACCCACGGTTCGGCAGGCACTTGCACCGCGGTTCATCTCAAATCTGACGACGCATACGCATCTATAATATGGTTTGTTGAAAATAACATAAAACAGACAGACAGAGTTAAGCGAGTCGCACACCGGACGCGCAGCTCAGCGCCGCGCCGCGCCACGTCTAGGACAACTCTCACCTGAAAATCCGATAACATCAGCAATTTTCTGATTTCTGTAAATAAATATAAAACTAAATGTATATTGCAGCACAGGGTTAAGTCCGTATATACATTAACTACGATTTGAGACACATAAATGTAAATTTAATATAAAACTATGTAAATGGCGCTCTGTGGCGCGGCAGGATTTTGAACACGGTCCTGAGCCGTTGCTGAGCTGAGCTGCGCGTCCGGTGTGCGACCCGCTTTAGGCTAATGTATGTTTATAATATTCTATATTATCCAAACTATAATATTCAGAAGTAAACAGTGTAGCTGACAGAGTGTTTATGTCAGAATGTTTATTTTTAAACCACAACCTTCTTGGGGCTTCTTTTACTGGTATTTTTAACGATATCTTTTGCATTTCTCATCGAAACAACGTCAAACTTGGCACTGCACTTACTCATGCCCGTAGCGAGACACCTGTCGAGTTTGAAATCCATCGGACTAACGGTTCGAGAGATATGCGAATAACAGATACACACACACACAGACAGACGTTTCTGTAATTTATAGATAGAAGGAAAAAAAAAGCACTATTTTATTTGTATCTTTGCTCTATTGTATTTATTTGTGGTGTTGCTTGTAGTTTGAGTATTTGTTCTTATGTTATTTATTTTTATTTGACAGTAGTCCTTTTTACCCTGATACCGAACCGTACCGAAACCATGATAAAAACCGTTCTCATCCCTAATAGAAATATAGAAGGGAAGTAGGCATAATAGGACATGTGGCTGGTGTCTGAGGCAATTCTTTTTTATTGTAACCAAGAAATATAAAACAAAACAGTGATGGGGGGTCAGAAACAAGTTTGAGGAATTCACTGAATATCAAATAAATATTTTTATTGATAATCACACCCTGTCGGGTCAATTTGACCCCCTTTATGCATTCTAGGGTTAATTTTGTGCTGTACACATACCCACGGTTGGGAATCACTAGCTTAGATGATTTATGGCAAAAACAAGGCCATGTATTTAAATCTCAGAGATGAAAGGCGCACATAAACATCTCTCTTATAAGCTAACTGCTCGCTCTCATGGATTTGACAGCAGTGTTCATCAGCGTTTCATCTCTGTAATGTCTGTGATGTCATCTTCAATCACAGCAGGAACGGTTATTCTTCAAGCCCCTATCTGTGGCGCCAAAAAAATTATCATTTCTTTAGCCTATTTATTATTTCCAGCTTTCAGGTCATATTTCTGTCATATCTGATATCACTTGATACTACATAATGAGACGCCTTGATCAGCAGTGAGCAAGAATTCTCCAAGAAACTCCACAAACATGAAACGCCGCCTGCTCCTTTCCAGTGTGTAAATAACCTAGTTCAAGCTCCAGAAACTGCATCCATCCAGCAAAATGCCCTTTCAGTCGCTCCAACCGTGCTTATGGCCTCCCCCCTAGTGGCAGGAAGCAGAATTGGTTGAAGGAAAAAGGGATAAAAACAGTTCCCATGGCTGGCGATTCTATAAATACACACACAAACTGCATAAAGATCAAACCGATCGGTAGTAAACACATAAACACACGACCCAGTAAATGTCAACCATTTGAAAGTCTCGCATCGGGCCACCTTACAAACTTCTGTCAGGGTGAAATACTTTCCTTCAGGAGATAAATCAGCTCAGATTTAGGTGTTGGAGCATGTTCAAGGTTCAGAAGATGCATTATTATCAGACGGCTCATCTTGGAACATGTTTTTGCACTGGAAGAGCGGAGAAAGACTGGGGAAAGGAGGTCGTAGTGGAAACTGAACTGACGCTAAACTGTAATTTTCCTGTCGGTTGATGTGAAGACTTTGTCATTGAGCAGATTCAATGCTTTGAAGCAGGTGTTGAAACGGTTTCCATCACAGACTGTCTGAAGATTCGGAAATATGGATTCAGACTCAATCAAGCTCATGAATCATTCAGAAATCGTACACAAACTAATCTTCCTCCAAGCTGCCACTCATTTCGTGACGCTCATCTACTGGTGTTTATTATTGTAACAAGGTGAAACGCCATGATGGAAAACCTTCACTGGCATTTGAACCCGGGAAAACATTAATTTAGGCGTCACAGTGTGCCATTCTCTGAACAAAATAGCTATTTGTCATTTAAACAGCCTTGTTTTTCTGATGGGGGTTCACAGGGGTAGAATTTAGGATTAGACAGGCCGACAAGCAAACGCAAGAAGGACGTGAAAATGCATCAATAATAGATGTTTTGACCATCATCAACGTAATAATAAGGATCATTCTGTCTACCTCAACGACATATATTTAAGACAGGGGGTGGATGGGGGACAGCAGCGCTCTGTTTTTACATTCACTGCCTGAAAACTCAATTGAAGACTGTTAAGCACAGTCTGATTTACAAGTAGGGTTGGGTATCGTTTGAATGATTCTGATTCCAATTCTGCTTATCGATTCCGGTTCTTATCGATTCCTAATTTCGATTCCAAAAAACGTAGATATTCACATTTATTGTGTACAAGTCTTATTGCAAAACATTTCATTGTAGCCGAATACCATGAACAAAAATCAACAGGCTAAAGAACACTTACACAAGGAACTTTTGCCTATGGTTTAAAAATAACATGGCAAAACCAACGAGCCTAACTAATCTAAATGTATTTATAATCAAGCTTTATAAAAAGACAACACTCAGTAATTAAAAAAGAACAAATACATTTTTTCCAATCGCACAAATAAATACAACTGAAAGATGCAATTGAAAAATAGTGTTTTAAGATTTTCAGGTATTCAGGTACAGAAACTAATCAAATGTAAAATAACACTGCACTTTATAAATAAAATGTACATTACAAAAGTTATTCAGTCAAGAACAACAACTGAATTGTCTCTTTGCCTTCTGGTTTTTTTTTTGATTAACGATTATATTTGATTATAGAACGGCAGCAGGAATTTTAAGCTGCTGTCACTTTAAGAACTGCATGGATCCAATATACTGTTTATCATATTAAAATGTTAAGTCATATTAAAATGCACACGAAGGAATCGATAATAGGAATCAATTTTTTTATTTTATAACAAGATTCCAGAATTGTATTCAATTTTTGATTCCAAACCCTATTCACAAGTACTGATTTCATTTTCTTTTTAGTGAATCAAAAAACAAACAAACGCAGTCAAGTTCAAATTACTCTTACGGAGAGGTTCTTTTAATGAATTATTCACAAAATACACTAGATACTCATTTTTCACCGAACAAACTCACTTAATCGACACCCCCAAAGCTTGCACAGTTGTATACCTCTCCGTGGGCTCTACGTTTTTCTCTGTAAAAATAATGAAAACATGGATTGCCTGAAAAAATTTCGTCAATGGCAGGGAAGCGTTGTCATAAATTAAGGAAAATCTCGTCAATGGCAAGGAAAGAGTTAAAGACAAGTAAACAGTCGTAATAAAATAAGAACAAATAAACAAATGACAATAGCTCAAATAAATACAATAAAACAAAGATCCAAATCAATTCAATAGAGTGATTAGACAGAAACTCAATTCAGTAACAAAAGTGCACAAGTAACGAAATGAATTCTCCTTTGTGTCTTGCGCTCAAATTATGTAAATTCGCTTAAACGTTTACATTGCCAAGACCTAAAAACACGTGCAAACGATAAACTTTCATGACGACACGGCTCTGGCCTGATCTAATCAGTGACCATTCCGTCAACCGTCCCGAGTCTTTCACGCTGGCCTCGGGTCATCAGACAGTCTATCATTTGTGAAGCCCTGAAAGGAAAGCTTTTTTTGTCCCCTTGACATGTGCAGATGATCACTTCTTAACCTCTCAAGCTGACACTCACCTCATCCAGAAAATGACTGCAATATCAAACTGTCAATCAGACGCCTTTGAGTTCAACTCTGCACTGCTGTCAATTAACATTTATCATCAAACACTACGTCTAGACAGAATGGGGTAATATAGGCTTCCATAGTGTAAAACAATGTGCTATCGCTCTCAAGCAAACCACAAAGGAAAACACAACTATCATTAAGCGCAATAAATCTTTCATAAGTAGCACGCTAACAAAATTGTTAACAGAGTGCAACGTCGGATATACCTTGAGCTATATTCTCATGTGTGAAGGTTCAACCGTGGGGATTTTCCATCATTCTAATGGCTTTTTCTCTCACCAGCAGTGATGATTGTTGTGTAATCTTGCATATATGTCTAACTGCACTACAGCCTGGAGCCAGTACGCAACTATACATTAGACTAGACAGACAAAAAATGTGAACGCCAAATGTCTCCGGATGCCATCTAAAAGTATGTATACAACATTTAAAGCTACCCTTTTTACTCCCTAGACAGAAAATGACTTATTTCACATAACACAATCCAGCCATGTTAATTATTCGGCTGATACTTGATGCGGCCATTTTCAGATCTAGGCTAATAACTGATCACCTGACAAACAGAATCGGTCTGGTTTAAACAACAAAAATAAAAACAAAAAGATTTATCAATGGATATATATTTTAAATTTTCAGATACACTGAAAAAAGGTAGGCCTTATTCAAATATGGCAACATTTAAATTAGTCAAGTCAAAAAAAAATTATTATTTAACATCACTGAACCAACTAGGGGCTGCACGATATTGAAAAAACTGACACTGCGATATTTAGTTTTTCTGCGATATATTGCAAAAAATATATTAAAAAAATAATCCCCAGATTACTTTAATAGCTCTATTTGATAAGAATCATTCTAAAACAATTGGGGTGATTTTGTAGGAGAGTGAATCTGCATAGAAAATAATAAACAAATTACAAGCATAGAAAAACACAATAGAACAAAGATACTAATGAAATAAACAGTGCTTTATGTTTTACAGTATTCAGGTACAGAAATTGAATAATCAAATAAAATATAAAACTGCATAAATTAAATACAATTATGTTCATTACAGCTACAAAAGTGATTTTCTCTTTGTATTTTTTGTTTGATTAACACTGACACAGACAGGTTTATTAGGCTACTGTCACTTTAAGACCAAATGCATGGATCCAATATACGTATCGTTTTCTTTCTCAATTGTTTCTGTTCACGTTAGCCATAAGCGGCTGTTTACATGGATACTCACCGAGACAGGCATTTTGACATAATTTTTGCGTATGCGTGTCCGTTCAAGTGCAAATAGACGAGAAAGAGAACAGAATTCGGTGTTCGCATGCTACCTGCGCGCAGAAAACAGTGTGTGAGTTCCGAATTGAGTTCTCTTTCACGCCGTGTTGCACTCTAATGGTTTAAAATCACTTGCATAAACTGACAGCTCCTAAAACACATGCAAATTATAAAATTTCGCTCTATGATAGTTAAACTTTGAAATTAATCTGAGCATCTTGTGCGTTTCGAATCGTGGCGCCTGGTCATTACGGATCAACTACAGAACGATCCATATACTTGACATCGCACATCCTGCGAAGTGACTATCACAGATGCGCACATCGCGATATCAATGCTAAAACGATACATCGTGCTGCCCTAGAACCAACCTATACATTTATTTACATCAACAAAACCTTTTATGGGTTAAATCAGGTAGACATAGCTCTTTAAGAAAACAATTGCAGGTTACCACTTTTTACAGTGTATTTTTAGTGATTTTTTATATTGTGTTCATGAGTGTTAATTTATATTAAAACTAGATGTACCGCATGGCGGTACAAAATATGACCGCCGCTCAGGCCTGCACTGCCTTTCCACAAAAATAAATGACGTGGAGCAATTTGGCTGTATTGCGTGTTTATGTATATAAGTTGTATATTTTAAAAGACTGTCTGGAGTATTCCTGTGGATCATGGATAATTTAGAGTTTTGTAATTGTTTGCCATTACTATTTAAGTTTTATATCAAAAGTCATTAGTTTAGACACTTAACATCCATAATGTGAAAACGTCACATCCATAACAGTGGTTTTCCCTACATAATGTATTACAAAAATTAGTTTCAAAAACACACTTACTGTGTTCAAGCAAGTCTTTTTCATGCTACATCGGCAGTTTGTTTAATAATTCACAGAGTTTGTAGGACACTTGTAAAGTGTGTGTATTTCATGTTATGTCCATAACGCTGATAAAATGTATTGATAGGATGTAAAATATTATATGAAATGTGAGGATTTTTCAAGTGTGCATGTCTGTCTGTGTGTGTGTGTATGTGTGTGTGTTTGTGTCTGTATGTGTCTGTGTGTGTGTGTGTGTGTCTGTGCGTGTATGTATGCGTGCGTACATGTGTGTGTGTTTGTGTGTGTGTGTCTGTGCATGTGGATTTGTGTGTGTGTGTCTGTGCATGTGGATTTGTATGTGTGTGCGCGTGTGTGTGTCTGTGCGTGTGGATGTCAGTGTGTGTGCATGCTTGCGTTTGTTTGTATTCCTGCATGTGTGTGTGTGACAGTATCATCCTAAACCAGCAACCCTTCGCTCAACAGCACCATCTACAGGCCGATGAGTGTACAGTCACTAAATGTGCACATAAATGAATTTATTTTATACCCCCCCATGGATGAAATTCTACGAAACTTAGCATACCCCCAGAGGATGTCAAGTTAATCATACACATGAAATATGGTGCAGTTCTGAACATCTCAACTGAAGATAGGGGCGATTAAAGCAGAATAATATTGCATTTTCATTTTTTATGGGAAGGGGAGCAATGAGTGATTATGGGCTAGGTTGATGTGGGTCCTTAAGACCAACATACCATAAAAATTTCTTCATCCTCGGTGCCACGGTTCAGGTAGTTATTTAGGAAAAACTGCATTTTTTGGGTTTGGGGGGGCCCAGCGAGAGGGGGGGGGAGTGGCCCCCGGGGACCAAACGAAATTTTTCCGTAAAAGTCTAGTGGGGCTACATGCCCACCAAATTTCATGTTCCCCGGTGTTTCGGTGTCCCTGGTATCGTTGACCAAAAATTCAGTAGATGACGAAAAAAAAAAAAAAAAAAAACTTTGACAATCCCTATATGACCACTTTCGCTAGCTACGCTAGCGGCGGTCATAATTATATATCTTTTTTTATTCTCTTATGTTATCATATTTTATTGTATCTTGCTTGCCATAATTAATTTAAGTATATGCATTAACAGATATTAGTCAAAAGAAATCCTTTATCAGTTCACCACTAATATCTGTTGTTTCCTTAATTTAGCCAAGTATGACATGTTTCGGGATCAAAGCCCTTATTGGTTGTGAATAATGATCCTATCAACCAATACAATTTTAAAAGATATGAAAACATTTGTACGGTTAAGGGCTTATACAACAACAACAACAACAACAACAACCATTAATTTCCCTTCATTTCACTTTAGCATATGGTAAATTAAAATGTAATTTTTAAAAAGAGAAACCAAGAGAAAGTAACTGGCAAAATTATTTATTGATGAAGAGTTTGTCAATAATAATTAATAAGACATAAAAATATTGTTTAATTAAATAGATAAAGAAATATTGATAACAATTAAATGTTAAAACCAATGAAAAATGTCATGACAATAAAAATAATGAACACTGCAAGATGTTAATAAAATACTGTTTTAGTGGGGAAAAAGTGTTAAAATATAGAAGTAATTCTAATATTTCTATTTTACTTCATAATTTAGAAGATTTATTTCTTCTTTTATTCAGATTTATTGATCAAAAGTTTTACAAAAGTTTTCTATTTCAAATAAATGCTGTTCTTTTGAACTTTCTATCAAAGAAAAATGAATTGCCAATGTTTCCACCAAAATAGTAACTGTTCTCAACATTGATAAGAAATGTTTGTTGACCAACTTCATGCATTTAAACAAATTTAAAAGACATTTCCAGCAATAACATCTGAACACTGTCCGGGAACACGTCTTGTACTACTTGGCAAAGTCACAGTAAGCGATATCCATAATAAGCTCTAGATAGGCAGAAAACGATGTATACATTTAGAGCATTAACACTGTAGCAAACGTTGTTATAATGACAGTTTAGAGCCAGATTAGTGTGTTTAGGTTACACGAGCGAGGAGGAAGTTTTTGACATTTAGGCTTGACTAGTTGTTTCCTAAACAGAGGGGGCTGTTTCTCTGACATGGGCCGAGCTGACTGATCCAGTCTGTCCTGCCGATTCCCTCAGCCGTAACCGTAGCGTTATCAGAGATAGGAAGTGGAAGTGTTATTGTTATGAACCGGCGTCTGGGTGGTCGGCTGACACATGAATACATTGAGCTCGTTCAAACAAAAGAGACTTGTAGAGATACAGTACACTGCAGACGAACACTAACAAAGCTACAGAGGGTTTATATCGTGTTGTTGAACATTAAGACGACATTCAAAGCTTTGCACGGCCGTTTTTACGCAAAAGAGGCCAAAACAAACAATGCATGCCTGCGCAATATTGCCACAAGTGCAAACACAAATAAGCCTATAGATCTTCCCGATTTGCTATAGGATACACACTTTAGACGCACCCAACAGAACTAGAACATGTACGTTGAGACATATGTACATGCTTCAGGCCTGATCAGACCTGTCCAAACTGCAGGAATGCTTCACTCCACCCAAGATAAGCAGGTAGCGGCTAAAAATGGCCTGAAAACAGAGCGCTAGCCAGAAAGGATGAGCCCAGTCTGTAGGGTTGTTTGTTGGAGTCTGGAGTCCAGAACGTCTCTGCCCAGACCCACTTGTTGATTCTTCTCTGCATTTCTGAAATTATTCGGCTAGCCATTTGTTTTAGTCACACAAGATCTGTTTTAGGTTGTTCATCCAAAAGAATTTAAAGGGTAAGTTCACCAAAAAAATATTTTTTTTTCTTTGTGAAATAGACTTTCTGAGTAATGTGCTGGTCACTCTTTTACATGCAACTATAATGAATGGGGACTGGAGCTTTCAAGCTTTAAACAAAACATTAAAGCACTATAAAAATGATTCATAAGACTCGTGTGCTACATTTGAAGTCTTCTAAAGTCATATGACAATTATTATGCGACAAACCATCCAAAATGTAACCAATTATTCACTGAAACCTCGATTTCTGCTTTAGCTCTCCTTGGCAAGTTTATATGAAAAGTAACAATGTCAGATTTTCAGTGAATCAGTTGCTCCCGTTCATAAAACCTGAATGATTCAATGATTTAGTCAAAATGATTCTAATGTCAGATTTGTGAAAAAAGCATTCTTCAGAAATGGATCTTTTCAATGAATCAATTGACCCTTCGCAGGAGTTTGATTGACAGATCTGATCCAATCGTAATCATCATGATTCATCATACGACCATCCGCCATTTTTGTCCGACAAATCAGTCAGGAGAGTTAGTAGATTCTTTTATGTTTAGTCTTTACATAAAAGCTGTCAGATTTCAGTCATTCACTTATCTATCATTCACTTTTAATGTTAATCACTCGAAAATCACTCACTACTAATGGCTGAATAACTTTTGTAACTTTAATAAGGTCTATTTTGAATTTATACAGAGAAGACTATGCAGTGTTATTTTAAATTTGATAACTTTATTCAATCTCTAATCTACCAAATTTGTATCTAGCAAATAAATGACAAAAGTGGGCATCGAATATGCAAAACACGGAAACTTGAACGTGTGTGTGACGCGATACAACAGAACACATTGGTTTTCGAGCATCACGTATGTACACAAGCTTCTTCTTTTCCTTTTAATTCAGATTAGCAAACTCACTTGAAAGTGCATACTGCCACCTACTGCACGACACTTGCATGACAGCTGACGTAAAATAAAGGATTGGGCTTGGAATAGCCAATAAATGCTTAATCGGCCACGGTACCTATCCTTGAGATCGGTTCGGGACATCCCTAATCCTGATCATAAAAACTGAATGATTAATGATTCAATGATTGTGTCTGAAAGTCTCCAATATCAGATCTGTGAATGAATCGTTCGTAATCAATTGCTCCTGTTCATAAAACCCAAATGACTATGAATGATTAAAAATGATTCAGTCCGAATAATTCAATGATTCACTTTTTGATTAAAAAAAACACTGTTGATAAGCAGCGCAGACATTTTCCCATGGAGTCATCAGAAAATTGTAGCATATTTATTGCTCAGCTATCATTTTGGATAAGAGCTAGAAGTCTGGATTTGCTCTGGTCTCAAAACACAAATGAAAACCAAATCCATCCACATCAGACTGGATCTGATAGCAGCCTGCGTTCACCTCTCATTCTCAAGAGGCCCGTCCCAATGAAGGAAGACAAAACTATAGCCAGACACGAATAAACAGATGCAAACGAACATGACTAACCAGAAAGGCAGTCGATGACACAATAAAACGGGGAGATTGATTACATTTAGAGGAACATTTCAGTTTCTATTAAGTTTTTAAGAACAGTCAATAAATCATGATTCAGTTAATGATTCAGAGAATGCCCTTATGACCATTTTAGCCCAGTTCTGTCAACACTGCATTGGCTCCCTATTAGACATCGAATACATACAACAAACAATGTCTTGATATTGTCTTACTATCTTACCCAATTTTGCTCCTCAAAAAAAAATCTTGATTTAAGAATGTTTACTGTATTTTACTGCAAAACCAAGCAAAAGTACTCATTAAGATGACGATTTCTTGCATTTTAGATTTCAATCCCAGTTCAAGCCAGTGTTATTCTTAACTAAAACATTACAAATAATTTTCAATAATTGAAATAAAGTTGAAAAATACAAATGTTAGATGTAAAATACTAAAACTGAAATCAAAATAAATTGATGCTAAATAAAAATGTTAAATCGGGGGTTAAATTTAACTAATTTAAAAAACATGGTATGCAAATGATATTAAAATAACACTCAAACTAAAAAAAAAAAAGGTTTGTAAAAAGATTATTAGAAAAATGTTTACAAGAAACTGCTATTTCAGTCTTTCTACTTCAAAGTGTCACATTTAATTCAATGTGTTACTTGCCGATTCGTTGCAATTTTGCATTTACTATCAACGTTTAAGAGACAGACAGTAACTCTTTTTCAGTGCTGGTTCAAGCGGGCCTTAGGCAGTTGAATGAAACCTTAGAATAAATAAGAAATGGCCATTTATTTATGGTATTTTATGGGACCACACTAATGGACGGCCTTATCTGGAAATGTTACCTGCTCCACTATAGACAGCAGATCCTACGGTATATCAACACAGATTACAGATGACACTCAGCATGCCTGTGGGTGATAGAAGACAGAAGAACAGTACATGAGCGGAGTTGAGTCCTTGACAGCGCATTAACGCACCTGCTGCTCCATGCCAAAAACAGCATTTGTAATCCTATTTTCGAATGTTACGGTACTTTTCCCACGAGTGACTCGCAACACTTTCCCCTTGTCACTCGCCCACATAGTGAAGACAGGTACACAAAGAGCAGAAAATACCACATTTTATCTCCAATGCATGATGCCTATACAATGAATCACTGATTCAACATGGCTGTCCGCCAGCTTCCTCACCTCTGCTTCGGCTTGTGTCGAACCAACAAGGACGTGAATGTGTGACTGTTGAAATCTGGTACCGTTTATATGTATCTTTCACTGCAGCGCTGGCAGCTTTTTCTCCATTCGGCAGACAGTTGCATCTAAATTCACCTCAGATTTGCATTTTCGGACTGCTTAATTGACTCCAGAAGTCCTGAGAAAGCGAGTTTAATCTCCAAGCGGAGCAGGTGGACTGCACAGCAGTACTGGGCCAAGAAACCAGGAAGTCCAGGAAATGCCTGATGAACTATCATGAACACAACAAGCCAGAGGAAAGGAAAAGTCACAAATGAGAACAATTGGGTCTCCCAGAGAGCCATGTGATTATAAGGAGAAGAAATGGAGACTTGGAATCAAAATATACTGTGTTTCTTTCCTTGATAGACATTCCTGTGGCCTGATTTATGCATGTTACGTACAAGATTTCCCAGAAGCACACAGTGGGATTTACAGAAAATAAACTTTCCGTAGACAGCAATGAAAATGGTGAGGAATTTTGGTCTCGATTCCTTGTAATTGTTCCATTTACGATTTTAATACTTTTGAGGTGTAAATATTTGGAAAAAACTATTGAATTTTGTTGCCAGTTGATGACAATTTCAGATTTCAACAAATCTACGTTTAAAACAATTCTTGTGAAAGATGTTTACAAAGACTTAATTACTTTTCCCATTCTTTTATAAGCGCGGGAAATGTAATCCAATAACTGATTCTAACTATATATTAAATAAAACTACTAAATTATTTCAAATGTGGTACCATATGTCATTCATTCATTGAACCAGCTTATCGAGAATCAGACTACACTGGTCATGCTGTGTGTTTTTGATTCACTAAAAAGAACCAGCTCATAGGAGTCATTTGATCAGGATTTGTACTAAACTGGTACATGCTGAGTGTTTTGATTCACTAAAAAGAACCAGCTCACTAAGAGTAATTTGTACTATACTGGTCATGCTGTGTGTTTTTAATTCACTAAAAAGAAAGGGCTCATACGGTAAGAGTCAGGATTCATGCTAGGGATGTGCACGAGTCCTTGAGTACTCAGACGTGACAGTGATCATTTTTTTCTGATTGGTTATTGCGCCATTTTGGGCGTTACCTGAAGTCTGATTGATTAGCGTTAAGACCACACCGGCGAAATAAAGTGAAACTATGATTTAAAAGCGCACAGTGATGCCTGGAAACACTTTGATATGGAAATACAGTTAGTGCAAGATGTGCAGCACCAATCTGCCATACACATAACACTATAATAAATAACTTAGTTGCCTGTTTCAGCGTTGTCATTACAGGAAGAGTGCATCCAAAACGGGAGTTACTCATTCAGACAAGCACGGTCAATTTCACAAGTGCATATGAGTCCTTGAGCAGATGTTGTAATATTACTTTTATGTTGAACATATCTGATTAATCTCATATGGGATGCATTTGGTTGAGTTTATTAACCAGCAAACAAAAGCCCTTTAGTTTACCAGTGTTCATTCATTCTTCAGTTTCAGCACAAATGCAATATCTGACATTATTGACTATAATTGGGCATCCCTCTGCGTTACCAATGAAGTATGAATTAGGGATGGGCATTTTCATTTTCAGCACTGACAGATCTCAAAATTGAGTACTCAAGTACTCGGTTTGATTTTCATTCACTTAAAAAGTAGTGGCCGATTTATTGTTTTTTCTGTTTGGCAGATGCGGGACTTTTATTTTAATGGTGCGCCAGACTTTTTTTTTGACAATGCTGAGAAAGGCAGAGCCTGAGCAAACAGTTGCCCATTAAGTCATATTAATGTCATTTTCACTGTGTGCTATATGTAAAATTAGTATAACCTTTTCTTTATTAGAAAAAATAAGAATCCCACGAAAAAAAACGAACGAACGAATGAACGAAAGATAGATAGATAGATAGATGCCCTCCTGCTCTCTATAGCCCATTTTACACAGAGATTCCGGAAAATACACGGATAATCTTTTGATTTTGGTTCATTCACACTGCCAGTGATTTTCCGGAATCTGTAAGTGCGTTCACACACATCCCGTAAAAATCCCGTAAAGACACGTGACGTCAGGATGTGACGTGTAATGTACGCATCGAAAACACTGATTCGGTCGTACACTAACGCATCGCGTACCATTCCACAAAGCAGGCGAACGATCTCTGCTTTATTCCAGTTTGCAGACATTTTTTCTCGTTCTTTCTTTGTTGATGACGAACACAAACTTTCTTCTAAGAGCAACTGAGTCGTCATTGAGATGGCACGTGCATCATCACTACGACACACCCCTTACGGCATTGGTCCTGGCTTTTGTTCACACAGGGCGCGTTCCGGGACTGATTCCAGCAATCTTAGTAGGTCCCCATCCCAGCAACGATCCCGGCATCAATCCCGGTATGTGTTTGCGTTCACATAGAAGGCACTCTAGCAATTGTACAGCAATTTCCCGGGATCAACGCGCTGTGTGAAAGGGGCTTAAGACATCGGCATCGCCCATCAAGAAAACAATATTGGTCAACCACTATTAAAAAGAACCAGCTCATAATAAGTGTCATTTGATCAGGATTCAGACTACACTGGTCATGCTGTATGTTTCTGCTTCCCTTAAAAAGAACCAGCTCATAAGAGCCATTTGTTCACTTAGCATTTGATGGGTAGCAGTTCTACATGGACAGAGGAATGCACGTTTGAAAAACACTAATGAAACCGGAAGTCATGAAAATCATACAGTTTGGAAGACGGAAAAATTTCTGAATCTCAGTTTGCATCAGTATATGTTCACACCACCTGAACACACTTTTGACTATGCAAATGAACTCTTCTGGGAGTGTGAGCAAACAGGCGCCACAAGTGGCCTAGCAATGAACTGAGGAGAATGATTCAAAGCTCTGCTTTTATTTAATTCACCCTTAGAGTTAAGCATTCAAATCAGACAATCATCATCCAAAGTTTATAAATGTGAATTTAAGCAATAGCTCACTTGTCTGTGGAAACATCTTTTTACAGCTGTCTGTATGAGACAGATGACAGTGTACAGCCACATGTGCTGTAGCACTGCACAACATTACACAGAAATGGGCCGTCTGTCCCACTTAACCCTGACCCCCATCGAAACGATAACCCCGTCTCTGGCCTTCCCATGTCTGTGTTTAGACAAAATAAGTTGGATACGATCTGAACAAGGCTATGAAGAAGCAAGAGCAACAATACCGAGAAGTTTTCTTTATAAAACTGTCCTCTGAAAAGTCGTGGGACTGTGTAAAAAGCGGGGCCATGGGGAAACAATTGAAGAATAGCTACAAGTAAGCAGTCTGAGGGGCTTCCAATAATGAATAAAGAGCACTAAGCCTAAAAATAGACACATCTGTACCATTATAGGACCCAGAACTGAGCAGATCTTTGGGTTGATCTAGGTCAGAGTAAGGAAGCGTGTTTTTATTTATTCACTCATTTATAGACACCACACACCCAGAGGGATGTGATATCGGATGCCAAAGTTTTACTGCACTCGATAAACAGCTACACATTTGCAGCATCCAGCCGGGAATAGGGCACAACACCTGGAGAGGATCAGGGCACTAATGCGGGCACTCGACCCACAGGGGAAAAAAACTGGCAAAAACTTTGCAATTCCACTTTGTGCCACTACAAGTATTCTAAAGTAGGCGGTATGACCAAAATTCTGTTTCACAGTATGACTCATTTTCTTTCACGGTAACGATATATCTCACAATATAGTTATTTATGTAGTTATTCTTCGACAAAAAGGGTTTTGTATAATAAATAAACCCAAATACTTTAGAAATGAAAAGTACTTCACCTTGTTTGATTTTTCTTTTTCTTTTATTTGGTAAATTATTTCTTTGGTAAACTATTTTGATATCTAAATATAGTAAACAAAACACACTCATCAACTTTTAGATTAACTGCCCCCAACTGATTGATATTAAATACAACTCATAGGTGCAATCAAACTTTAAATAAAGTGTTGCTGAATAATTTTTCAATCTCATGTTATTGCATTACTTCATCAATCAGTTTATAATATCTGAATGTTTTATATTGAACTATTCTATTCATAATAAATTAGTTACTTCCTTTTAATTTAGTAGGATATTAGTAATACTAGTTATGTTTAAATGTGTTCCCGGTACATTTTTGCCATGTCTGCTTATGTTTCCATGTTCTGGACGAAGGACCACCACTTTCAACTAAACCTTGCGAAGACAGAGCTGCTTGTGGTCCCAGCCAACCCAACACTTCATCACAACTTCGCCATTCAGCTAGGCTCGTCATCCATAACTCCATCAAGGTCAGCCAGGAACCTTGGAGTTGTAACTGATGATCAATTGAACTTCACAGACCACATTGCTAGAACTGCCCAGTCCTGCAGATTTGCCTTGTGCGACATTAGGAGGATCAGGCCCTTCCTATCAGAGCATGCTACACAATTCCTTGCCCAAGCTCTTGTTCTATACAGACTGGACTATTGTAATGCTCTCCTGTCTGGTCTTCCAGCTCGCTCTGTCAAACCTCTGCAACAGATCCAAAATGCCGCAGCTAGAGAGGTCTTTAATGAGCCGAAGAGAGCACACGTCACTCCTCTCCTCACAAAATTGCACTGGTTGCTAGTTGCCACTTGCATCAAATTCAAGTCACTGACGTTTGCCTACAAAACAACCACTGGTTCTGCTCCCTCCTATCTAAACTCATTACTTCAGACTTGCGTGCCATCCAGAAACTTGCGCTCTGCAAGCGAACATCGTCTGCCTAACTCAACCAGAGCTGCTGAGTCCGTAGCCATTTTCAAGAAACGGATGAAGACGCATCTTTTTCGGCAACACTTATCTTCTATTCTATTTATTTAAAAAAATAAGAAAATTGACATGTACTGCGTTAGATTAAACTGAGAAGGGTCAAAGCACTTGCATATTGTTGTCCTACTGTTAGTTTAACTGATTCTATTGTTCTCATTTGTAAAAGCATCTGCTAAATGAATAACTGTAAAGGTAATGTAATGCTTATTATACTGCATTTTTAAGGGGCTCGTTATGCTCTTTTTGTGATATCTGGCAACCCGTCACCTGGAGCTTTAATCAAGAGAAGTTCAGAAGTGTCAAGTTCATAAGTTCAGAAGTGAACAGAAGGAGAGCAGCAGTATGAAAACCGAACAGCAGCTACTGTTAGTGTTGACTAAGTAGTTTAAATTATACACACCTTGTAACTGCGTCATTATTTTACCATAGCCCGGTAAACACTGACACACTGACTCCCTCTCAGTGAGTGTGCATTAGGGGTGTGCCATATCATACCGTCCACGATAACACCGGTATACATTTTTACATGATAAAAAAAAGTGTCATATCGCGATATCAATGATTGATTTACATTTACATTCCCTAGCACGCACAACAACAACACCTGTCTGAGAGTAAGAGCAGCATGTCAGCCTCCGATGACGATTTAGGACCTAAAAATGGAGCTACTTTGTATTTTAATAATTCCAGCAGGTCTACCACTTATAATGCGGGAAATTGCCCCACAAACATCGATTCACTTTAACATGTAGATTGTATGAGAAGCCTAAATGAATCCACACAGATTATAAAATCAAATCAATCATTTTAAAACTTTCTCCGAGACGCAATTTCACAAACCGCGCGAGTGTTCAGCGGTGTTGCGTCTTCTCTCTCTCTCTCTGTCTCTCAAAATGGGTTGCTCAAGGCAGGGCCGTTTCTAGCCTTTTTGGCACCCTAGGCAAGATTCCTATTGAGCCTATCCTATTGATTATTGTAATTTGGCATTAACAGTTTTACCTACTTAAAAGGACTTTGTAGCACTATGCTGGAGTAAAGTTAATAAATGATCGTTCTCTCCCATAGGATTTTGTGAAACTATGTTGGGTGGACCTCTGTCCCTCTGGGGGTTTCGGGGGCATGCTCCCCTGCAAGAAAATGTTGTACATTTTAAGGTTAAATTAATGCATCAATCTGGTGCACTTTGAGAGCTAAAAATTAAAAGCTTCAACCCATGAACTGTGCACTGTGAACAAAGAAAAACCATTGACTTGTACCTGGACACTAAAGAGGGCTCAAACATATTATTAGTTGTGATATAGAGTCTCAGTCTACATTACATTATCACTGGTGTTTATGATTTATATAAGTATTCCTATGACGTAAAATCCACATAGCAAATAATATGTACTGTATAAATTAAAATTAATATTTCAAAAGTATATTTTACATTACACTTATAGTATAGGAAAATTACAATACTTTTGTCCTAATTTCTTCACTTGCAACTTTGCAAGAAATAAACCCTTGAGCTTTTATTTTGGAGAAAAACACCAGATCACCATGCTGATCGCATGAGGAAAGTAGGCTACGCACTTTTCTTTAAATCACGCAGCACAAACAGAATGCCTATATAGGCTACTTAATTAAAGTCTTGTGCTGTTTTATAAAGGCGCAAAGCCATATCACAATTTCGATTTTAGTTCGTTGACAAAATATAACGCAAGAGACCTTTATGTTAGGCTATAAATTTTACATCTCATGAAAAGGGAGAAGAGCGAGTTCGGCAAAAGGCGGATTCGAACTCGGGTCGAACACATCAAAAGCTACTTTCAAGCACCTCACGCCCTACGACCTATGCCACTGTAGATATTTAGAGGTGAACGTCTTTTTGAAAAGACAGGCACTTTTTAGAGCAAATATACGCTCCATTATCGGAAATGTAAAAAATAAGGATTTTTCTTCAATCTCTTGGTGTGGTGGGGGCTCTCACTGGCGCCCCCCAGCTGTTTGCGCCCTAGGCGACCGCCTAGTTTGCCTATGCCTAGAAACGGCCCTGGCTCAAGGCAAGCGTCGAAACTACACTCTCGCGTTTAGGAGTCGGGGCATGGCGGAATTGTCACTTGCACAATCGGGCCAGCATTGCATCATAACTACAGTTTATAATTTTCACTTCTTTTTAAGTCTTATCAGTTTAAACATTCAAGCGATTTTAAACTATCCAGCACTTGCACGCTCTCAGAGAGATTTTTACTCTGCGTACATCCATACAGTAAAGTCGCCTCACAAACAGCTCGCGAGTAACAAGTTATTTTTCGCGGATTATATCGCTTTTACGGGGGGGAAAACATGCAAAATTGTGTCAAAATTCCGGTCTTGGTTAGTATACTCATAAACACAGTCGGTTACGTCTTAAATAAGCAAAAAACGCGTGTGACAGACAGTATAATAAAAACAGCAATGGATCCGTGCACTAGCTCTAAATGTTGACTTTACAGGGACTTGTAAAATCGGAGTTAGCAAACATTTAGGTGAGATAAATGTAATAAAAAAATGGTCTAAATAATTTTTTTCTATATCGTCATAAATATAATTTTTGCAAATATTCTTGAAATATCGTGATATAATTTTGAGGCTATATCGCCCACCCCTAGTGTGCACATGCGCGACTTTTGCATCAGTAAAATGCGATCGGTTAATTTGAGTGTCAAGTTGTAATCACGTATCTAATCAAAAGGAAGATTTTATCAGCTGGTTCAGTGGCCAATTGTTTGGAGTTAGAAATATAACTCGCGCAGCATATTTATTAATTTTGCCTCAGATGCAGGATTATACATTCGCTTTAACAAGCAGGTTGTTCATTACCACAGCAACTGCTTGCGTGTCATCGAATGCGATTTTCGTGTTTAAAAACGAACTATACATAAGACACGGAAAGATGCAGATAACTATACATTCTATTCGTTACGATATTGATATATGAACTGTTGTTGTCAAGTAAGCTTCATGCTTTCCCCGTTGCGAACGTGCACTCCTCTAAACTGTACCCTACGGGTGCTGCACTGCTAGTTGACTCCTGCGCATTTTTTCCCAAAAATATCACGTTAACAACAACATTTTAGAAAATGTAATTCCTTTGTGGATCCTCTTGATCTGCTTTCTCCATGTTCCTTTGACAAATCTCAGTGTCACGCAAGCTGCATGTGAGTTAACCACGGCCACTTATTTACATATCGCGGTAAACACAGAATAAAAAAATCTGTTACAGTTGACATTTTCTACCGCGGTAACGATATATACCGTCATACCGCCTAGCCCTATTCTGAGCTAGGAAAGATCAACCCATACGAGCAACAAAACTTTCCTGTGGGGAGGTGGACGACCAAGTGATGAAGAGAGTGTTGAGAGGGAAAAGGAGACAACCTGAGATATAGGCAGCAGCAGACAGTCAGCGCATGTTTTGTGGTCAGTTCTGCCCAGGAGGGTTTTGTCAGAGGCTTGTATCTGGGCACCAGTGTATCATCAGTCAGGGCAGACATTACTGCTAAAAGTCATTACTACAGCCAGGCTGCAAATCCCATGTTCCTCAGCTGTTTGATTCCATCTGGAAAGAAACCAGCTGGACAGTCCACATCATTTTTCAATCGTCTAGTCTGCTGAAGAGGAAGTTCTGCTGTGCACTTTGGACTGGCTCTAGAGCATGCAACAGTGTTATCAAAGAAAAACAGTGAGAAAAGAGACGGAGATACAACAAGAAGAGGGGCAAAAAGAGGACAAACTAAAGTAAGAATCCCATAGTTACAATGGAGGGGGGCTAGAGTCATATCTTGAGAGTACAGACCTGAATATCTTGACAGTGATAATAATTAGGGCTGTAACGGTACGCAAAAATCACGGTTCGGTACGTACCTCGGTTTTAAAGTCACGGTTCGGTTTATTTTCAGTACAGTAAGGGAAAGAAATGCAAACATTAAACTGCAGGTTGTTTATTACTATAAACTTTTTTTTAACAATTTGTTTACACTTTTTTAAACACTTTTTAATAAAATATAATAATATATATATAAAATAAAAAAAGAATAAGAAATAAAATACTGCTGCAAAGTTCTCCACTAAATAAAATACTCTCAGTCTCAAACCAATCACATAATAAAATATAATGAAAAATATAAATAAATAACTATGATTACAGTGCAGCATTACCAATCCCAGCTTGTAGGCCTGCTCATATTTAAAAATTAAGGCTGGGAATCGCTTAAAAAAAAATGAACTAATAAATTGCACAATTTGCTGTAATTAATTGCAATTAATTGCATTTCCTCCAAGCTTGTAATCATCAATATTTAAACTTAGAATCACCTAATTAAATGAAACACCGGGGGGAAAAAGGAACAGAAAATAGCCCTATATTAAAATAATATTAAACATAAATATATCAATGTATTATTATTTTTCAATAATCAATCAACATAATCAATTTAAGATTTTTTTTTTTTACTAATTATCAAAATAAAATATACTCCTACAAAGCTATTATTACCAGAGCATGTGATCAGAGCAGGTCATTTTACCATTGTTGCCCAGCATGACTATACCAGCTCAGCAAACAGAAGCACTTTAGCGCAACGACTCTCGGGTTGCGGTGCGCAAGGGGGGGTGTGGCCCGAGGAAGCATCGTCGGGGGGTTGTTCCACACCGTAACCCTCAGGTCAGTAACACCAGCCAAAGTATCGCCTCTCGTGGAAGGGATAGATTGGGGTGTGGCAGAGGGGACTTTACCTCCAGTGAGGTCACAGAGTCTTGACCGGAGCACCGCGATGGTCATGTTCCCACAGTGAGAACATGATTCATCCACGAACGCTGCCTAAGCGTACTCTAAGCCCAAACACGCAAGACAGCGCTCGTGCCCATCAGATGGTAAAACGGAACGACCGCACCCAGAAGTGCACGGGCGAGACATTTTTAAAAAGACGTGCCATGTGCAAGCTCTTTTGTGAGAGGAAACTCAGCAGCTGTGCTGAAGCGCCCAGGGAGAAACACACACACTGTTGCAGACCACTGCACAGATCAGCAGGCAGGAATGTGAAACTCGCTGGATAACGCCGTCACGCCAACACAGACTGGAGAGCTGCTCGTCTCGAAGAATCTCGAAGAAGTCACTCAGAAACAGGCTTACAGGAGTGAAGAGGACCTCTTGGCTCCGAAGCAGAAACATAACTGCATGTTGCCAGCGTACTTCCTTATATAACCACGAGGTGGGGCGGAGTTACGCTATGCAAATTTTGCAGACCCATGGCATTTCCTTGCCATTGGCTCGTTTTGTAATACTCAAAGGTGATAGGCTTTCTAAGCGAAACCCCATTCGTCAGTCACTGACGTAACTCCGAGTGAATGAATGAAACGGAACAATACGTCGATATGGATCGATGCATCGATCAAACGTCTAACATCGATGCCACACATAAAATATCGATATATGGTACCTTTATTTTGACACTCAACATGCTCTAGTAACTTTTCTCAGCTGAAATAGACGCCTGACAAGATTGACTGAACCCTAAACACGTTTTGTCACAAAAGCCGGTATTGTCCACTGTAAAGGCATCACGAGTTCATGGGACAAGCACCCTTGTTGTTTGTGAACACAACCCGAAAAGTCAGTTTTAGCGAATCAGCGAGCAGTATTCAGGTCAGGTGACAAGGCTGTTAGTCACTTCAAAAAGACGTGCTAGTTGAGAGGAGTTTCGTCAAAGCTGCCTAAAAGTGATCGAGGATGGATCATTTCAACGAACTTGATGAACCCAAGAAATCTTGTAAAAGGGTGTAAAAGTAAAATAAAAGCTGAAACTTTTTCAAGGAACCTTGCTAAAGCAGCACGTTAGTGCTGAGGGAAAAGCTCCCTGTATTGCGTGTAATCACAACAACAAAGTTTGTCAGACGTCTATGTCAGCTGAGGAGATTAACATTACAAAGATTAATGTATCTTTATTAATTTGTGTTTTATTATGCATCATAGCCATTACTTGGTTATGTTAGCTTTTGCCAAAAAAACGATTGTTGGAGTTATCTGCTTTTGTTAAAAAAACTAACTTTTAATATAGAAAAAAAAACATACTTTCAATCAACTTTAATTTTGTAAGTTACCTGTATTTTTTTTTTTTATTATTATTACTTAATCAAAACAACCCAGCTGCAGTTTGATTGATATTACTTGGAATGCACAATAAAAAAATAAAAAACAAGATTTATTTATTTGTATTAGGTACATCTGTGCAGCAAGTTGTTTCAAAAAGTGGTGGGGACAATATTGACCCTAGCAAAAACCCATATTGCTCCGTGTCAACGATGGTAGCTTTGGCCAGGTGGTATTTCTAGCATAGGGGGCGGAGCTTTAGATTCTAGAGAGAATTTGATTTGACAGAAGATGTGATGAGAAGCTGAAGTCGCGGTGACGTCATAAAAATGAAAATCATAAAAATCCGTGATCCATTTTAGCGGAAGTGTGGGACTGTAAGTTTTGAATGCTTATATCTCCTAAATATGAATTTTGACATTGGTTTGGAACACACCAGCTTATTCATAACCTTAACCCCCTGGGGTCGGTGGTCGCGCCGGCGATACCAGCTCACTTTTTTTCTTATCAGTGCAAAAGAGACTCAAAATACTCTGTTGATTTTGATCTTACATATAAGTGTTATATATGGGATGAATATAGTATCAGAATGATTAACATGTGCAAGCACAATTATCCATGAACTTGATAAATGTTGCAGGTATGTTTTACTATCCACAACCAAATGCCTTTCAACTTGCGTGAGCAAAATTCAATATTGAATGTATGTGTAGTAATTTGCAAAAATAGACATTTTTGTGAATACAAATGTTTTCTTTTGTATTAGTGTATCATAATTTGCGCATGCAACAAAGATGATGTGCATGTGGATCAGGTGACACGTGTGCATTCACGTCTTGAATCTTAAAGTCTTAAAAAAAAATACCACAAACATAAACAACATTAAAAGCTTGATTTTCACCACGGGGGACTTTAAGAACTGCATCTTAACATCCTTCTAGCATCATTGCAGTCAGTTCTGTACGAGCCAGCGGTACACAAAATGCAATAATATAGTTATATCAGCACAGGTTTGCAATATGTGTAAGATAATAACATAAATGTTGATGATGTGGAAGCTGACATTATCGACCATGTCACTCAATGTGTAAAAAAAAAAAAAAAAAATAGAGTAAGATTGCACACTTTCACAGCATGATATAGCAAGGTAAAATGCAGTTAGAATGACCCCCAAATAGAATTTATGGAAGCAAAAATGCCCCTGTATGAGTTTTTGTCCAATATTTATGATATAATTAAGCAATATTAGACAAGAAAGCACTGTATGATAGCACGATTACCGAATATCAGCACAATTGCAAATGTGATACTGATTTTAAACAGTTAAATTGCAGTTAAATAAATAAGATGCTAATAGTGTTACATTTTAGTCCGAATAGTCCTTTTTTTGCTCTAATTCGCCAACAAACCGCTGTGCATCTCTAAGCAACACAGGTGTTTCGTCCTGAATGAATCAGCATTTTTAAACAAATCAGTTGAATAAATGATTCAATGACTTCATTAAGACAATGATTTTGCCGCCCCCTACTGGCAGTTTTAGCTTCATGTGTAAAGAATTTCATTTAAAAACAAAAAATCCTATATCAATATTAAAAATATTTATTAATCTCATAGCATTATTTATGCATTTGAAGTTGCAGTGCAAACACATCTGAATGGTGCTTCAGATGCAGCTTCTGTGCCACTTCTGCAGGGCAAAAACTGATTTTGTTGATATTGATTCAATTTGATTATCAACAGCCTAAATTGTCTTATTATAAATTAATTTATTGATTAAACTTAAGAATCTGACAAAATATGATGCATACATCTAATAAGGGTAGAAAACCTCCCCTGGAAATCAGTTTAAGGGGGCAAATTTTGCCTCATAATAGGGATGCACCAAATTTTTAGCTACCAAAAATTGTTAGTTGCGTCCCTAAAGATTCTACAAGTGCACAGGTGTTCCTTGGGAAAAAAAGGAACCGTCAAGCCCAGTTAAAGCAAAAGAAACTATATTGTGATATTGTTATCGTGAAATTAAATGACTCATATAATGATTCATGATATAAAATGCCACTGCTGTAAACTGACCAACGTACAGATTATGAAGAATATGAAAAGCTTTGGAAGTCCAGACAAGTTACCAGCACAAAAACACACTCAGCTAAATATTGTCTAATTATCGTGATTGACAAAATCCCAGAAAATATCTTAAACACTATTTTTTCTCAATATCACACAGCCCTACATCTATATTATGGTTTTGAAAAGTGATGAAATGTATTCTCACTTCCCAGCATGATAATAAACGAGCAGAGGAGCAGGGGTTGAGCTGCGGGTTTTGTGTATGACAGAGTTTTGCGGGTAATCCGTCATAATGCCGTCATGTTGCATACTTTGAGGTGGCTGTATGGGGATGTATTTAGAGCTGTAAAACAACCCAGAGGCCAGATCTACAACAGCCTAATAGTAAAGCGGCAAGAGGAAAATGCTGGGAACAATTACAGTACGGTAGTTTGGTTCTATATGCCAGCATGTATACAGAGGAAAATCGTACACAGCTTGAATTTATAAAGCCAGAAATGCTAACCATTTATATGAATGGAGGATTCATCCAAAAATTAATACAGTAATTTAATCACCCTCATGTTGTTTCAAAACCATTTGACTTTTCATGGAGCATAAAAGGTGTCAGGGTTTTGCAGGTTGAAGATGAGGAGACAGGATTTCAATACATCTGGTTTATTCCCAAACTCAGATTACTCAAACACTCAACACAGACCTTGACAATACAATGACCGACAAAGACTGAAGGAACACACAGGACTTAAATACACAAGGAAACAGATCAGGGAAATAAGACACAGCTGGGGCAAAACAAACGAGATAACTAAATGAGGTGATTAACAGGGCACAGGTGAGACAGGTGAATTAAAGACAATGACAACACAGTCCAAACACAAACGGAAACGTGACAGTACTCCCCCCCCCCCTCCCCGAAGGCGCGTCATCGCGCCGTATAACATCCAAAGGGGTGGGAGGGTGGGCGCCCTGGAGGCAGATGAAGGCGTGGTTGCCCAGGACAGGAAGCCTCCAGGGCGGAGCTGGCTGCTCGGGGAACCAGGGCAGAACAGGCTGTGGGCGTGGCCACGGCGGAGCTGTCGGACCCATAGCGGAGAAGACCCTTCGGGCGGCCATGGCGGTGAAGACCCTTCGGGTGACCATGGCGGTGATGACCCTTTGGGTGGCCATGGCGGTGAGGACCCTTCGGACGGCCATGGCGAAGAGGACTTATAGCCCCCCCCCAAAAAAATTTGGCCCCCCCTCTCTGGGCCAACAACTGTCTCAGGCTCGGCGGGCATGACGCGAACTGCCTTGGCTTCGGCAGATCTGGCGTGAAGTGCGGGCTCGGCTGGACTCGGAACTGGATCTGGCCTCTCTGGGCCAACAACTGGCTCAGGCTCGGCGGGTATGACGCTCTCAATCTCAGGCACGGTGGGCATGACGCGAACTGCCTTGGCTTCGGCAGATCTGGTGTGAAGTGCGGGCTCGGCTGGACTGGCGTGAAGTGCGGGCTCGGCTGGACTGGCGTGAAGTGCGGGCTCGGCTGGACTGGCGTGAAGTGCTGGCTCGGCTGGACTGGCGTGAAGTACAGGCTCGGCTGGACTGGCGTGAAGTGCGGGCTCGGCTGGAATGGCGTGAAGTGCGGGCTCGGCTGGACTGGCGTGAAGTGCGGGCTCGGCTGGAATGGCGTGAAGTGCGGGCTCGGCTGGAATGGCGTGAAGTGCGGGCTCGGCTGGACTGGCGTGAAGTGCGGGCTCGGCTGGACTGGCGTGAAGTGCGGGCTCGGCTGGAATGGCGTGAAGTGCGGGCTCGGCTGGACTGGTGTGAAGTGCGGGCTCGGCTGGACTGGCGTGAAGTGCGGGCTCGGCTGGACTGGCGTGAAGTGCGGGCTCGGCTGGAATGCCGTGAAGTGCGGGCTCGGCTGGAATGGCGTGAAGTGCGGGCTCGGCTGGACTGGCGTGAAGTGCGGGCTCGGCTGGAATGGCGTGAAGTGCGGGCTCGGCTGGACTGGCGTGAAGTGCGGGCTCGGCTGGACTGGCGTGAAGTACGGGCTCGGCTGGACTGGCGTGAAGTGCGGGCTCGGCTGGACTGGCGTGAAGTGCGGGCTCGGCTGGAATGGCGTGAAGTGCGGGCTCGGCTGGAATGGCGTGAAGTGCGGGCTCAGCTGGAATGGCGTGAAGTGCGGGCTCGGCTGGAATGGCGTGAAGTGCGGGCTCGGCTGTAATGGCGTGAAGTGCGGGCTCGGCTGGACTGGCGTGAAGTGCGGGCTCGGCTGGAATGGCGTGAAGTGCGGGCTCGGCTGGACTGGCGTGAAGTGCGGGCTCGGCTGTAATGGCGTGAAGTGCGGGCTCGGCCGGAATGGCGTGAAGTGCGGGCTCGGCCGGAATGGCGTGAAGTGCGGGCTCGGCTGGACTGGCGTGAAGTGCGGGCTCGGCTGGAATGGCGTGAAGTGCGGGCTCGGCTGGACTGGCGTGAAGTGCGGGCTCGGCTGTAATGGCGTGAAGTGCGGGCTCGGCCGGAATGGCGTGAAGTGCGGGCTCGGCTGGACTGGCGTGAAGTGCAGGAAGATGAGAAGACAGGATTTCAATACATCTGGTTTATTCCCAAACTCAGATTACACGAACACTCAACACAGACCTTGACAATACAACGACCGACAAAGACTGAAGGAACACACAGGACTTAAATACACAAGGAAACAGATCAGGGAAATAAGACACAGCTGGGGCAAAACAAACGAGATAACTAAATGAGGTGATTAACAGGGCACAGGTGAGACAGGTGAATTAAAGACAATGACAACACAGTCCAAACACAAACGGAAACGTGACAAAAGGTGTGTTCTGAAGAATACTTCATTTCAATATATTGAAAGTCAATGGGGACCGGAGCTGTCAAACTTCAAAAGGACGCAAAAACAGCATAAAAGAGTATAATCTAAAAAATAATTCTGTGGCTTAGTAGATATGACAGTAATATTTAACTTTATTAACTTAATAAAATCTGAATATTGTGTACTAGCAAAATAATTGACTCAAAATCCAACAGTTAATTTTATCTAAAACTTATATTTAAGTTGTTTTGTTTATTTAGTATTTGACTAACCAATTATTTATTTATAATACACTTAATATATTTGTGAAATTTCTATCAAAATATTTGAGAATGGAGAATTAAACTAATCTGTTTCAAGAAACAAAAATATAACTTAATTCAAATCAATATTATTAATATATTTAAGACACTCTTAAGAAATTGAGTAAGTTTACTCAATTAAAAAAATGCACCCCTCCCCCACCCTCTGAGGTGACAACTCAACGGCTGTTTGAATTCCAGAATAGTTCTCTCTTCTCAGCGTCGCAGAATTGGTGCATTTCCTCTTTGAAATTCAGGTTTGTGTATGTTTTATTTTATCTATAAAATCATTACTGTGCTTTAAATCATTTTATTTAATGCAAAACAACATACAGAGGCGTAATGTGACACCTAAACGAGAGTCGCGCGTGATTGAAACGCCTTGCATAAAACACACGACTTTATTCCTAATGATAATGAATATAATTAGCCTAATTTGGATGATAAAATAAATGTCCTCAGAACTGTGCACTGTTTGTTTATTGGCAGGTTATGGAGTCGCAGCATCTTTCGGCTATGAGTGAAACGCAGGACGGCGGTCTGAAGTTCGAAGTTCACCCGCAGAGCACGAGTCCGTCTCCGGCACAAGAACCAGCGCTGATCCGGTGGAAATTGGATAACAGACTGATTGATTACACTTGAATTAGGCTACCTGAATGTTTAAATGTTTCATTTTTACTTCTAAAATGTTTGTTAAATGAGTTTAAATGTAGGCAATATTGCATACATGTTAAAACAGTGTAAAATATGCTGTATTGCTGGACTCATCAACAATAAGGCCATGTCATGTATACTGTTGGTTGTATGGAATACTATTTTACAAAGGTTTAGAGGAAATAAAAAAAAGTTAATATTACTCATAAATAAAAACAGTTAATATTACTCATAAATACTGGTTTTTAAATGGTTAAATTATTTCTACTCAATTTTATTTGTTAATGTACCAGATGCAGTTACTCAGATTTACTTAATTTTTTTTACTTGCATTTACTCAATTCATACAGTATATTTAATTGATTTCACAGCTTTAAAATTTACTCAATTTTTTTGAGTGTAAAAATGTTTCAGTAAATCATAGTTAGTCTTTTTAGAGAGTAAGGTCAGTGTGACTCGTGAACTATGAATATGACTGTGACTGGATCAGTGGGGTAAACGTGAGATCTGTGAATGAATCATTCATGAAGTGATTCATTGGAATGTTCTGACACACGAAAATGATCCACTGATGAATCAGACATCATTACTTTTCTCATGAAGTCCGACAGACAGTGCTAAGGCAAATAAGATTTTCATTAAATCGTTTTTCTTTTTGTAACAAAAAACTTCTAAAGATGTTTAATATAGTGCAAACTCATTTGAAGCCCTTTTATGATGCTTTTATTGTAATTCTTTAAGGCTTTAGAGATCCAGTACCCTTTCATTGTAATCAAATTGAAAAATGTGGCCAATATGACATTCAAAAACTCATATTTTGTATTTCACAGAAGAGTAGTTTGGATAAATAATGACACAGTTTACATTTTTGGGGTGAACTATTCCTTTAAGGTCACATTTTTTCTGTTAACGGTTTAGAAGTTTAATGAATTTTAGCAAGCACATAAACAACCCCCATTCACTTTGATTTGTCCATTTCCACCCTTTTCCTTTTCCTTTTTGCCATTCCCGTTTGTTTTAAGTCAATGTGTAATAGCAGCAAAAGGCTGTTTGCATTAGAAGTGTAGTTTAGATTTTCAGACAAGCCACTGACATCACTGGAACGAGGGTCTTGTGGCCACATTTTGGACTCTTTAAACAATAGGAAACAGTCCGTTCTGTCGGTCATTTACTGTGAAAGGGGATTTTGCGGCTTGCTTTAATGTGTTTGATGAAATGTTGACATGCTCATTTGCACTTAAGCTGTTCCTGATTTTAAAGACTTGCTCTGAGTCATATGAACATGGTGGATTGATTACTAAAATGCGGCAGACAATGATGTTTAAATTTTATTCTCTAGCTCAATGACACTGCTTTTGTCTAGTCTAGCAACGCCTATTAACAAAGCCTGATGTAACGGTTGACTGTCCTAGAGGCAGCTGTACACGCTCCAAATTTTTGCTCTTGCTTGCACAAAGAGATTTGTTGTAGAAATTCAAAAACAATTTATTGGTTCATCTCATCTTTACTGACCTGATCTAGGGCTTTCACAGTGTCTGCACTGTAATTGCTGAAGAGCATCGTGTTTTTGGGGATCTTGAGGCCTAACCTTAGCACACATTAGTTTTATGATCTCTTAATGAACTTTTTGAAGCGATAAAATGTGTCAGTTGCGTAGACTGTCAATGGAGGGACGGAAATCACTCAGATGTTATCAGAAAGATCTTCATTTGTGTTCTGAAGATGAACGAAAGACTTCAGGGTTTGGAACGACATGAGGGAGAGTAATTCATGACAGAATATTCATTTTTGGGTGAACTATCCCTTCAAAGTTGCAGACGACAAAAGCTGCAGCGTGCGCGATGACAAAGATATTGCACGTTCATGTGGACGCTGATATAGTTATCGTTCTTGCCGTGAACGGGAAGGACAAACTAATTGTTTGAATCATTCTAATGAGTCATCTATTAAATGAACTCACTGAATGAGTCAGAGCATTCCTGAATCAACATCTGACTCAAACCACAAGATTTCACTACTTTCAGTGAAATTCTAAGTAGTAAAGTAAAGATTCATGAAACTTAAACCGATACATTACTGGCTGTTCAAATGACAATGCTTAAGATACGCTTTTGCAACAAATGGTTTGGTGATAAATTAAGAATTTTTTTTTTTTTTTTTTTTAAACAGATGCATGATTAATTGCACTTGAAAAACTGCATACTGCATTGGCAGCCTTAATTTCACATACATCATGTGTGTAAGCAAGCAGTGCATCTGTGTATTTATCACATAATGGTCCCCTGGCTAAAAGCATCCTTTAAATGCATCTGTTTTGCATCAGCACACATTAGCGGATATGCCAAGAAGCAGAGAAATGCTGTAGCTGCTTTCAATATTCTCTCCCTGAAGTCGAGCTGACAGATCTTCAGTCTCACACACTCTTTCGTCATCCCACCAAGAGAACACAACATCCAGAGCTCAACTACAATGACATCAAACTAGGTCAAACAAGAACATTGAACTTTTATATCACTGATCAACATCTGTGCATTCATATAGAGGTTGCAGGACACAAACCATGCATGAAGCATGCTCGCATATTTTGCAATTTTGTTCACGACAGAATGCAGAATGAATATCGAGGTACACAAATAGGTCACATAGATTGGATTGTGGATTTCCCATTTGGGAAGGAATGTGCGGGATATAAAATTGGGATTCTGCACTTTAAATGAAAAGACAATCTGTAGCAATGGGAATCAGAATGAGAGACCACTTTCCTTTACAGAAACAATCTGCGTGCTTGAGAAATTCTCTCTTGTAAATATTTTGCTTTCCAAAAAAACAACCCTTTGAGAGAAAAAATGCTTGATATCAAGGGACTTTCCAACCCTGCAAGAACGCCATATGCTTTTTTTCGTAACACACAAATCGGGAAAAATATGAATACACCAGTCAAAAGTTTGTAATAATTCAGATTTTTAAATGTTTTTGAAATCTGAAAAAAATATTTTATGAAATATGAATTACACTTATATAGTGTATATATATTGTGTATAGTTTAAAAGTAAATATTTTATAATGTTACAAAAGATTTCTATTAAAAAAAATAGTTGTTCTTTTGAAATTCAAAAGAATCCTGAAATGGATTTATTTTTAAATCAAAGAATCCTGAAAAAAAAATGTTTCCACAGAAATATTAAATAGCAAAAACTGTTCGATAGCTTCAACATTGTTAATAATAAGAACTATTAATTATAATTCCATGCTATAACTAGTAGGAAGAGATGACCGGTTCACATATCGCTTCAAGCACGTCACACAACACATCAAAGAGCCACAAAACTGTATTGTTTGAATTATTTTTTTTTTTAAGACAAAATCTGAAAGCTATCGGCAAGTTGTCAGCATCCTCTTTTGCTCCGCAATGTATTTTCCACTGCGAGAATGTCATTAAAATAGAAAACACTTACTTCAAATTGCAATATTTCACAATATTCAAGGCGTTTTTGACCGGTAGTGTATGTGCAAAAGCTAACCTCTTGTGATGACATAACATAAGAGGGAAAAATTGTCACGCACGCACAACTTCTCTCTATTGATGATGATTATATCATGTGACGTTTTCATCGAGATAGACTGAAAGTGGCCTTTGTGGAGTTACATGAGAGGAGACAGCTATTCGTTCCTGGTCCAACTTCAAGCATCTACTTAACTGCTTACAGAACTGCAGACGTTTCCCACAAACATCCTCAGGTGTCGAAGCTACCTCATATTTTAACATGTGGCCTCCAAACAGCTTAATACCCTTCCACTTAGACCTAGTTAGAAACAAATTTCTACAACCACGGCAACCACTGCAGATCTAAAAAAGTGGAAAATGTGGATTACGACCCAAATTGTTGTGTAAATCCAGTACTAGCAAAGGTATTTGCACAGCTTATTTGATTGCATATTGAGTGAGCTGGAGTGAACCTGTCACTGTCTATTTGATGAACAGATTTAACTTTTATTCACATAAACATTCATCAACGCAGCTACCAAAATACTACCGATACTTGCCATCAGTTGTGATAAACGGAAGCTCAAGCATGTGATGTGCGATGACGTTCATTCTCCTGTTGCGCAGCACGTTTGAGCTTCAACAGGAACCAATGAGGTTCTGTTTACCACAACTGATGTGTGAGTTGATTAATGTGTGAATAAAAGCCTAAATTCATCTGTTCGTCATATAAAGTGATTGTTTCTCTTCAGAAAATTTGGACTAAACCGCTCAATTCATGTGGATTAGTTTTACGATCTCTTTATGAACTTTTTGAAGCATCAAAGTTGTGTTGCGTTGCGTAGCTGTCAATGGAGGGACAGAAATCACTCAGATTTCATAAAGAATATCTTCATTTGTGTTCCGAAGATGAACGCAAGACTTCAGAGTGAGTAAATGGTGACAGAATTTTCATTTTTCAATAAACTAACGTTAACCCTTTAAGGCAGTGTATGTGCTTTCAAATCAGCCCACATTTATTCAAACTAAATACCTTTACAAATACAAATAGTATATCACTTCTATTTACAGTTTATTTAAAGCCATTTATCACTATTTACAACAATGACCCTGTTTGTTAATATTTACCGTACACTTTGTTCAAACAGCCACTAGGCCCATTTACATTATGTGTAAAGTGCAAATAATGGATTAGAAGCTAAATGTTTTTAATTCGGGTTATTTTTAAGCCTAAGCGTGGCGACCTTTTCAACAACTGAAAGATGGCGTTTATTAACGTACAGCAAGCCTTTTCTTTTTTAAATGAGAAAAGAACATGTGCTATCGTCCGCGACGTCATTAATCTCAGCACTTAAGAATGTTTTGACAAGAATAAGGATGAATAATGTATGATAAATAACTTTTTTTTACCTCAGTGCACTGCAGCCTCCACACTATTGCGTCGGTGGCGTCATGCGTGTTCATCACAGCGTCCGTTAACAGGTGTACTTGGATGAACTGCGGGTCATTTGATTCATCCAAGTGACTCGAATCTTCTTTCGGATTCGTTAACTGATTCGTTCAGCAATAATTATTTTCATGAGCACGCGAGCAATAAAATTATTTAAATAATTTAAACCATTATCCCTAATAGCCACAGCGTGATATGTCAAACAATAATATTGACAAGAAACAAAGAAAAGCATTCATCATTTATTTCTGACAGTTTGTTTACTACTTGAACAATTGAAGCAACGTCTACTTATTGAGAAATACTTAAAGGCTACATGCCATGTTTTCATTTGATGTGTAAATATTTGTATTTTTTTTTAATGATGGAGTGTGTTCTATAACATTTATGGTGTTTTTTTGTGTGTGTAAAGAATAGTGAAATTTCACTGGAAGAGGCAGCTGAAATTTTGGTATTGTGACAATCCCTGATGTAAAAATAAAGATGAGTTTTTTGTTTTGTTTTTCAACCACTGAGATCCTTAACTTGGCAGGTTTTTTCACATCAACCACTCCTTTTGATGAGCAACAGCTATAATTCTGAAGTGTGGACATGCCAGCACGAATGAAAAATCCTTTGGCCAAAATACCTGGTGGTCTGATTGTCCACCCTGGCATCTGCCGCTACAAAATATTTCTTTTTGAAATGTACCAGCGTGTAAAACGATCAGCTTTTTCTGCGTAATAGACGACAGAAGCACATTGAAAGTAGAACTAGGCCTATATGCTCTTTACAAAAAAAAGGATAGAACTCTCAAAACCAACTGTGGCAACCAACCACAGTTCTTTGTGTTGTTTATTTAGGAATGAGTTTATCTAGTTTATGTGTTTGCCTGAAAACAAATTGAATATCTTTAAAGATGTGATTCAAAATTCAATGACTTCATCCTCAAAGGCTCTTGTTGTATCAACATCATAAACACGACCGTTTCCAAGCAGACTGATAAAAACGGTGTGCCCTTACTCCCAGAAGATGCGTAAAGTCAGCCAATCAGATTAAGACTTGCCAGATTGAGAAAATACTTTTCAATTTTGTGAGAAATATGCAGCAGAATGTCATCGAGCTGTGTGGAGTCTGTGAATGTGCCATCTGATGTTGTAGTTACGGCATCTACCAGCATTTTCAAGTGTTTTCCGAAAAGTTTCTCATCCATACTGAAACATCGGAAAATGCTAAAATCAGTTGAAACGTAATAAAAGCTCATTACGGGGTTGAGGGATAGGGTTGTGGGTAGTGTTAGGGCAGTGGTTCTCAAACTTTTTTGGTCACGCCCCGCTTTAAACCTTTAAAAAAATGGCTTCTTGTAGCTTCACCCATCAGGCCCAAATTACATTTGCTCCTCCTCGCTGGACGTCTACGTCAAACATCATGGCGCATCAAATTTGAATATGTGCTTATACAGATTTCCCAAATGAGATTTGAGGAATACAATGCCAAAGGAAGATTTCCAGTACATTCTTCCAGTTTTTTATTTTTGTGATTCGTAGATGAAAGAAAGGGGGTTTGGAATGACATGAGGGTTGACAGAATTTCATTTTTTTTGGCCAATCTTAATAGCGGGCTGCACATCAGTATAATAAAGCACAAGTAATCTTTTTGTTTAGGCTTGATTGCTTGAGGGATTATTGACGCTTCAGACTGTCTTCCCAGATTAGACTTCTGGCTCCGGTTCCTTCGCTCTCTTATATAAGCATACATCCTAATTAGACCTGATTGTACTTTTAAAGGTTTGAGCCAAGAAACTGCATAATCTGTCATACAAAAAGAACAAAAATTCAGGTCTTAGTCGATTGACAGTATTACATATGATTTATAGCCTTGCATAAGAGATAATCCTTTTCCCAACATGTTTTGAGGTGTATTACGCTCAGGATAAATGAATTGACAGGCCACGGTGGTTCCATGAAAATAGATTAGATCAGATTTCGTACTTGGATCTGACCCAAGGGCACTGGAGAGTGCATTTGCAGGTTAGCAACCGGTATGGAGTGTATTAAAAGCGTATTAGCAGTTTCCGGCTAATCCATAAAACTGGATGCAAAGACTTCCCTCAAAACTGTTACTTTTTTATGACATGCTCTTTTTTATGACATTAATATACTTCCAGAAAAAATAGAAGACATAAATCAGAGTTAGCATCAATGGGACAAAAGCTAAGACTAGATCAAAACTCTACAAAAATTAAATGGTACAGATTGTCCCCCTTTTGGTGGAAATCTCATAAATTTCCTTGAGAAATAACAAGATGTGCCATCGCTGCTGCCAATGAAGCTTTTTGCATTAATTTACAGCTTTCTGAGATTCCAAACAGTTTTTGTAACTATAGTTCATTAAAAGAGGAGAAGCCCTCACACATGATGAGAGACATGAGTCTGGTCTGGCAGTGCTTTGTGAGCTCGATTTGACAAAATATAGCCAGACTGAGAAAAATGAGGTCAGGACTCCCAAGTGGAAACTCGATTTGGCTCAGTTAATGCATAAAATTCACACTTTTTCTGTCTTTTCTTCTTCCACCAACCCTTATCAATACTGTCAAGAGCAGAACACACATTTTGGTTATCATCAACTTAATCGTCTTGGTACGAGGAACGAATACAACCCAAAGAGAAAGGTGCCAGTATCTGCACATCTACTTGTTTTGCTGGGAAAAATATATATTTAGTAGAGAATTCATGCTAATATATTTCCTGACAATATTTAAGAAGCTTCATCAGAGCTGATTTTTAAAGGTATATTCACCCAAAAATGAAAATTCTGAATCATTTGCTTACCCTCATGTCATTCCAAAACTGTATGACTTCTGCAGAACACAAAAGAAGATATTTTCATAAACGTCTCAGTTGTTGAGTTTCTTTCTTCTGTTGAACACAAAAGAAGATAGTTTGAAGAATGTCAGTAACCAAACAGTTTCTGGTCCTCACTGACTTCCATAGTATTCTTTTTTTTTATACAATGGAAGTCAATGTGGACCAACAATTGTTTGGTTGCCAACATTCTTCAAAATATCTTCTTTTGTCTTCAACCACGCCCTGATTGCCAAAATTGATTTTTTTTTATTTTATTACAAAAACGCATCGCTTCGCTTCAGAAGGCCTTTATTAACCCCCTGAAGCCGTATGGATTACTTTTATGATGGATGGATGCGCTTTTTGGAGATTCAAAAACTCAGGATCTATCCACTCCCATTCTAAAGCTTGGAAGAGCCAGGATATTTTTTTAATATAACTCTTATTGTGTGTATTGATTGTGTTTGGCTGAAAGAACAAAGTCATATGCACCTAGGATGGCTTGAGGGTGAGTAAATTAAAGGATCATTTTCATTTTTGAGTGAACTAACCCTTTAAATGACGTAGCTGTCGGATGTCTTGCGTCACATGAGAGTTGCCGGTGCAAATGCAACCAGGAAATTGGCTCTAGAGGACAATTTAGTTCTTTAGTCTTTTGAAGCATCTGCCAAATGCATAAATGTAACTCAAGATATTCTTCAGAAAATGTGAAGAATATCTTGAAGCACCAACCTGTTAACTCTCTCACAGCCAGCAGAAGTGAAACGAGGCTGGGAAAGGCGGAGTGGAGAGATCAGGAATAAGTGATCTGACCCAGATCAACACCCCCGGGGGTCGACCCTGCGTATCTGTCTGTCTATAACAAATGAGAGCGTGTAAGAAGCCCACAAAGAGCCAGTCAGAGAAATCACAAATATTTGGCCTACAAGACATTCCATTAATAATAATTAAATCAGCATACGGCTGGCAGCACACCGGCCACAACAAAACACACTCTCAAAGGAACCATTCCCCCGACGTGAACTTTTGGCAGTTGCGCAAATTGGCGTAACAGAGAGTCAAAATTATGAAATATTTTAAGTGAAGCATGTCTCCTCTGCCACATCTGGCATGATCATATTTGTAACTATAACACAGATAGGGGGAAAGAAAATTAAACACAGCTTTGCCAAGCTCAGTTGAATTTTTAGTTCAAAGGAATGTTCAAATGACAGTTCTTCCTGCATTCAACAAACAAGAGAACTTTTCCCATGGAATAGGAACATGATTCCAAACAGACATGATGCTGCGAGACCCACTCTGACAAAAAAAAAAAAAAAAAAACTGATATATAATCGAATTGTTCGTTTTTGGCATTCTAGTATTCTCCGAGGAAAAGACTGCCGTTCTTAAACTGATCGAAATTGATTGCAATAAAACAAGTCAGAAACATGATGCAGATTTTTTGGTCTGGACCGATTAATCTGTTCAAAGATGTAATAAAAAACGTCATTTATACATACAATGGCTTATAAATAAAACTTTTCTGTGATGAGCATGTTCTTAATTTCTGAACTAAAATTCGTTTTAATTTTATTAAATAAAAATTTCATACAAATAAATACAAAAATGTCCAGGTGTTACAACGATTCTGATGTCTTAATGAAGAAAAAAAGCCATTAAAGAATTTGCTGGAAAGAATATGGCATATCATTTGTTTATTATTTCTTAGAACTTGTGTCTGCCAATCAAAGTCATGTGGTGCAACCGACAAGCAGAAATATGCAGGAAAATTAAATAATCAGGAAGTGACCCCAGCTGACCTATGTGCCAAGGTCAATTAGTCTCAGAAAAAGTCAAATAATTAGTTCAATTTTTAATGTCAAAGTTAGGATGTAAAATGTCATGTGGTGTGACTCCCCAAAATTTGTAATTATATTAATGAATTAATAAATTGCGTGAAAAGTTTTTAGGGTTTTTTTATTTCGTTTTTTTATCATTAGTGATGGTTGCTAGACATACTAAAGTTTGGTTACTTAGAACAGACGGGTTCACAAATATGACAGTAATCCAATTACACACTGTCTAATATTTCATATTTCTTTCCTTTTGTGTTTATATAGTGTTTTTGGTTTTGTTGAATCCCAGTGATTTCATGTTTTCTTTTCCATTGGTTTGGCTCTCACATCTGTTATTCATTCCCGATTAACTTTTTATCGGTATTGTCACATTGACAAACAACAATAGATCTGTTAAGAGCACGACTGGATCTGTTCTTCAGAAACGTCTCCCAAGACTTTCAAGAATGATTTAGCAGAATTCTTCCATAATTAACCCTATTGTCTTAACTTGACCAGTGCCGTATCAATAAACCGCAGTAGGTTGGCGACTGATCTCATCCCAACTTTTCTTCTGTTCCAGAAGTAGCAGAAAGCCAAACAAGCTCTTCAATGTTTTCTGCAAATGAGGCATATAAGTGCAGTTTTATACAGTGATCTGAAGATACAACTGCTGTACTTCTATCAAACTGTAACCCGAAGCTTTACACTCCATTCATTTTTTTAGTGTATGTGTTTCCTGGGACTCAAACCCATGACCTTGGCGTTGCTAGCACCATATTGTACCAGTTCAGCTCTTTGAAATTCTTTGATTTGAACTAATTAGCCCTGAATGCCTTGACGCCTTGCCGCGATTATTTGTTTTGAAATGAATCGTATTAATGTTGGCTTGAGTTTTATCTCTTTCTGTTCTGTTGCGGAAAGGCCATTACAAGTTCAGGGAATGGGGCTATTTTTGAAATTTGGAAAGCATCATGTGTCTGCCATATGTTGCTTTAATGAATTTATGAATCAAAACATTAGTGGGACAAATAAGAATATCTGTGATAAAGTAATGAGAAATTGTTTTAAAAATGTTGTCTGCAAGTCTGCTCAAACAAACTCTTTGTATTCGGGCCCAATCATACACCCGACGCAATGCAGCTCCAGGCGCGACGCATGTGTTTTCTGCTAGTTTCAGCCCGACGCAGTTATCATTTTCACGTCCTTCGCCACGTTGTCAAAATAGCAAATGCATTTGTCCATTTGTGCGCCCATGGGCTGCTGGTCTGAAAACGAGGTGTGTTCAGGCACATTGTTGGCGCGTTGCTATTTTGAGGACACTGAAATAGACTGCGCCATTGACCAACTCAATCCTGGTCTAAAGTCAATGGCGCAAAACATTTTTTGTTATTTAAAGAGCGTTAGTAATGTGCGCCTATAGGCAGGTCCACAACGTGCGTACACTTTGTCCCGTAGATGTTCTGCTTACGCTTTTACCTCGCGCACGAGCAGATCCGTTTGTTCTTTGGAGAAGCGTTCAGTTTTTCTGCTTGCTAATTCCGTCATGTAAATAGCGAATCCGCCATGGCGCGAGAGCAACTGGCTTTTAAAGGGAATGGGAGATGAGACTCTGATTGGTTTATTTCACGTTACGCCCAAAACACACCCATTACTCATTAAGAGAATAGGGACAACCCTTTTAGACCATGCGCTGGGTGCGCCGACCATTATTCCCGTCGTTACACTAGCAAAAGTGGATTCGGACACGCCCTACGTGTACTTACACCGTGCGCTTTAGACCATGCGCTTAGATCATTAAAATAGAGCCCTTCATGTTGAATTTGATAAACTTATATGCTATCCACAAACGATTACATTTAATAACTCTAAAAATGTCAGGTGGTGTAACCATCAAGTAAAAAGTCAAATATTTTCCTTTCATTTCTTATTGTGTACACAACTTCTCCAAAAAGAATTTTAAATATTAGGGATGTCAAGCGAAAATTGCATGATGTGGTGATTCATCGAACTAATTGCAAATCATATTTGGCTGAGAAATGACCCCCAAAAGATCATTTAAAGTCATTATTGTGTTAAATGAGAAAAGCATCAAATAGACATTACAAAAAGCTTTAGAATGATATATTTGATTTAATTGAACATAGAATTTATTACACATCAACTTTTAGGCTACAACAGCCATGATGTTTTTTCAGAAGCTGCGTATGAATTGGTATTTAGATATATTGACAGACCAAAACTCTTCAAAACCAATATTCTTCAAAATATCTTTTATGATATTCTTTTATGTTCCGCAAAAGAAAGAAGGTCATATAGGTTTGAAACGACACAAGGGTGAGTAAATATAAGTTATAAAGTTACAGTTGTGAGGAAAAAAAGGCGCTATTACTTTTTTTGTTCTGTGACAGAAAACAAGCTTCCATATACAAGAGTAAGCCAAACTACTCAAAAAGGTTTTCTTTTCAAGAATGTCATCCTTGTTTTTTCTTCTTCATTATGAAATCAGAACAAATGTATCACTTTTTAATTTATGTCCCCAAATAGTTCAGAAGTAAAAAAAAAAAACACTACCAAAACACAATCATATACACTACCAAAAAACAGAAACAGAATTTTTTTTAAATATTATCACAATTTAAAAGAACTGTTTTCTATTTGAATATTATTTTAAAATGTGATCAAAAGCAGAATTTTCCGCATCATTACTCCAGTCTTCAGTGTCACATGATCCTTCAGAAATCATTCTAATATGATGATTTGATGCTCAAGAAACGTTTATGATTATTATCAATGTTGAAAAGAGTTGTGCATCTTAATATTTGTGTTGAAACAGTAATGCTTTTGTTTTTCAGGATTCTTTGATGAATAAAAAGTTTAAAAGAACAGTTATTTGAAACAGATCCTTTGTAACATTAAAATGTCTTTAATGTCAGCTTTTGATCAGTTGAATGCATTCTTGCTGAACAAAAGCAGAATTTTTTTATTAATGACCCCAAACTTTTGAACAGTAGTGTAACAATGAATTATGTATTGTCTTCAGAAATAAGACTTACATTAGCAGTTCATTATTGTGCTCATCTTTCATCTGTCGGCTTTAACTGTATCCGATTATTGCTCAATATTACACGCTTTCAGATTAATTCCACTCTCGAGGAGGGTAAATTAGTTTTTTTTTTTCAGTTCTGTTGATGATCTGCACAATTCGTACCCAACTATAGGGTGAGTCATTACACATCGCACATGCTTTTGGTTAGAAAACAAGTGTCAACCACAGGACATGCTGAGAGTTCTGAGGTTCAGGGCAGGTCTGGGAAAATCTTGAGACCAGCTACTCAAACCAGATTACAAAAATGCCAAGAAAAAGTCTGGGAGAAGTTTTATCATCTCTTTCTTCTCTTTTTTCATATATATATATATATATATATATATACACTTTTGATCAATTTAGTGCCTTATTTAGCAATTTAGCACCCTTGCTGAATAAAAGTATTAAGAAAAAAAAGAAACAAAAAAAAAAGTAAAATCTTACTGACCCCATGTGCGTGCATGCAGAACCTGATTTCACCAAGGGGAACAACATTCCAATCAACCAATCAGATTTGATTTCCCTCTTATTTTAGAGATAAGATATGGGTAGGGTTAGATTTAGGGGTTAGGACTACATTTTCGGACAGGAATGTTGTTCCAGGATCAACAAGAACGGGTCTAACTCGGCAAAATCAGGAAGTGCACAGTGCATTTGGAAGGTTGCTTGGTTAATTTTGTATCTGTTCTGGCAAAAAGGATAACAACAGGACATTGTGTTCAGCGAAGGTTTGGGAAAGTCCCAGTCACTAAGCAATTATTTAGGTCTGGTAAAGTTTCTCAACATCCCATGGATCTCCATCGCTCCAGCTTTCATCCACCCACACAAACCAGTCCTGATGTTTTGGCTGCACTTTCAAGACATTAAATAATGCTTATTAAAAGGACGCTAATTAATTGTTGATTCTGCATACTTTGTCAGGGGAAACAATTTTCCGAAGGCCGCATGTGTACCACACTTGACAGATTGTTCCATGGACAAAAGCAATAAAACACTTTCAGAATGAATCCAGCCACTTCCAAAGTACTGGAAGTAAAAAAAAAAAAAAAAAAATCCCATTTATTTGTCCATAAGAGGATCGTTTACTAACAATAACTTATAAACCTTTAAAGACAAACCTTCCGTGAGCTCAGAGGTTATCAATGTATGGTATATGCTTCTGTTCAAGCCATCAGCGTTACTTCAACTTCATTTTTTAAAATTGATCAAATCAATTCCTGGTGCAGAACTACATTACCCATGATTCCTGAAGAGAAATATCAACCAATCAGGAACTGCAAGAAAAAAAACAAAAAGAAAGATATCTACAGATACCCACTCCCATAAAACACAGCAAATGTCTCTCAATCTCACTACACTCTCAAACTACTATATTTTAATGTGAATATTTTTTCATAAATTTAAAATATACTGCTTCTATACACTGAACTTTAAATCAGTGGTTTATATTTTCCATTTTTATTTGATTAGTTAATTTGAAATGCAGCAAACCCTTGTAGTTCACGCCCGCATTAAACAATGATAAAATGCTTATTATTACATCTGTATAATACAAATTATTATTATTATTATTATTAATATCATAATAATGCCATCAGGAATTATTTATAAATTATTAATAATAATAGCAACAATACACAATAATATTTATCATTATTGCCATCATATAATCTATATAATAATAAAAGATAATAATATGACGTCATTATTATCATTATTATTATTATTATTATTATTTCTTCATGCTCTTATGGGGGGGGGGGGGGGGGGCGTGCACTCGCTCTATTAATGGTTGTGAATGGAAATAAAGTGATTTCATGGAGTCTTTACAGTGTTGACAAAATGACCAAACACTTTTCAAAAGAAGTTTGACTTCCTTGGCAAACATTTATCATGGTAACCGTTCAAAAAGTTATTAGGTTACAAGTTATTAGGTATTGTTACTACTGTAAAATCAATAGTCAATAGCTACTGGATTACGATTTCATAACATATCTGCCATTTTAATTTGCTGATTAGGCTACTAAAACCAAGTTACTTAAGTAAGAACTGCAGTAAATTACGGTTATCATGATACTTTTGTAAATTTGAGTGGCTCTACATGCAGCAACATCAGTATGTTGACAAAATAATCAATCACTGAGTGTTTAAAATCAATTTGAACTTACTCATCTTCACACTTGCATTATAACTAAATGAACTCGTGGAGGACTACAATCAAACTGTCGGAGTTATTCACGCGCCTGACGCTGCTCAATGAACCTGTCATGTTACCATATAGACTACGCATGACGCTCGCACGCGCTTTACGTTGCTGTGACGTCTCATGCGTCACGCGCTGAATATGTCTGCGGAAGGAGCGGGACTCACCCGTGCATTAAAGTGTCGGCGCAGAAGAGTGGAGAAAGCCGGAGGAGGTTCAGCCGCGGGATCCTCTGGAGCAGAAGCGCGTCTCTGAGCTCTCCATCCCCGCGTCAGAGCTCAGCCCAACCAGCCCGAACCAGTTAACCTCTCCCTGACCACAACTTCACCACCACTTTCAGTCCACATCTACAAACGCTCGAGGATGCAGAAATAATATATTATTACGTAATAATAAAACAGTGGCCTCAAAATGAAGGCTACTTAAAGTGTATGAATGTCGCTGCACGTGATAACAGCATATCAGATAAGTGGGATTTATTGTAAATAGCACAAACAAATTGTACATATTCATGATACAAAACACAAATATCCTCAGATTATGAAGCTCTGGGTTTAGTAGTGAAATCAGACTATATATGTATTGGCAAGACAAACAATTTTAATGGAACATACATATTTTAATATCCCTTTTTAACCCCAAAATACACTTAAAAAAAAAAAAAAAAAATCTGCTAACATTAATTTAATACATTAATAATTTAATAATTTTTTGATGGTCAAGAAATGACTCAGAATTGTTGCATTTTTTTAAATATTGCTAAATCAGGGCCAAAGAAGAGATAACTGTTAAAAATGACAATAATAATATTTTAAGTAAAACATAGTTACTTGACTCGCTCAAACTGCAAAAGAGTCGATCCATGATTTATCACCTTTGCATCTTAAAAAAGGCACATGGTCTGCACTGTTAAAAAAATTCATGATTCATGATTATCACAGCATTTTTTCTTTTGTCAAATCAACTTAGATTGTTTATGTGGTTCAGATAACATAATATTTTGAGTTTCTGTTGATTAAACCAATCTCCTTAATTGTATTAACTCAATGTTTTAATTTCAATGAACTTAAAATTAAGGCAACCAGGTTACTTACTTTTTTAAAAATTTTTATATGAAGTCACTTCATATAAAGTGTCATGTTAAATTGAAAATTAGTAATAAAAGTAGCTATCAGCCCCCACAATCAGGTTACAAGAAATATAGGTTATTTGTAGCTAAAAATATAAAATGTTGGAAAGGTTTTTCCATAATATGTAACTGAGATACAGATAAAATTTCCTCTTCCACTCATAATTAAGCAGTAGAAATTTATGTCGTTTCTTTAAAAAGAATTGGATAAGCATCAGCGGAGTCTTTTGGGAGATTTGGGAGTGTTGCTTGGTGTCTTAAATGATGCAATGATCGTTTTTTAATCAGTTTTCAACGCAAGGTCAAATCCCATATTAAAAGTTAATGTAATACTTGAGATGTAATGTAATGGCTTGAGAAATCAATCACTCGTGTAGGTCATCGCCGTACGTAATTTGCGTTCCGCTAAGAAGATCCTGAAAATAAAAGAAACCTGTAAATTCACATCAGGCATGAGTCCACACACAAAAACATGAGCTCACTTGAATGATCATTACACAGAACTTGAACCCATGGAGTCAAAAACATAAAATACGCCTCTGGGGAACATTAGGGTCATAAAAAGTCTGAACTTGTCTCCTGTTTGCTGTGCTCGGGCCAGACTGCTCCACGTCTTGCACTTAGTTATCAGATCAATAAGTGTTGAATTATTTTCTTGGAGACTGACCACTTTCATGTTTTGGCTTGGAAAAATAGTTTCTCTGCGTTAGATAAAAACTATAAACAAAAAATTCAGAGTGGACATGTAGGTCAAGCCAACACAGATACGGTTCAGTACATGTCGTCTTTTCATGGTTTACTTCTGTTATATAGAACTGGGACTTGAACTCTGTAACATTTTTAAAAATGTGTTGAAATAATTCTATAAAAGGGTACAGCAGAGTTTCAGAAATATGTTCTGGTCAAGCTCAAACACACAAACTTTATTAATTATAATTTGATTGTTTCCATAAAATAATAATAATCCAGGATGAATCAAAGGGTGGAAATATTAAAATTAACAGAACGATTAGCAATGATAGAAATAAAGATATTAACAAAATTCCTAACATGATGGAATGTAACAGGATTTAAAAAAAATATAGGATTCCTATAAGAATGGAATGTTACAGGATGGAAATAAAGAAGTTAACACGATTAATAACATGATAGAAATAAATAAATTATCATAATTCCCAACAGGATGGAAATAAAAAAAAAATAAGATTCCTATCAGGATGGAATGTTACAGGATGGAAATAAAAAGTTAAAATGATTTTTAGCAGGATGGAAATAAAGAAATGAACAGAATTCCCAAAAGTATGCAAACAAAAAACATTCCTAACAGAATGGAATGTTACAGGATGGATTAACAAAATGGATTCAAAATGATCTTTTGAAATGTTGTTGTTATCATACCAATTATACAATTTACTCAAACAAGTTGGAAGGTTTTTGAGTAAAACAAAATAATTCCACAATACTATGTACCATAAATCAATTGTGAATACTTACTGATGTAAGTGCTGTTGTTTTACAAATAAAAAATTATGTCACACCCTGGAGGATGATGTCCCTAAGATCGGCTTTTGTTATTTAACCCTTCATGCATGAATTATGATAACCTCAGTCAGGATTTGTATTGCTCTTGGGCATGAAAAACAAGATTTGAAATGTTTTTTGTTTTTTTTTACAGATTTTTCAAAGAGATTTTCCAATGTCCACTTTCAGTGGACAGCATGCGTTTATGGTTTAAACTGGAGAGATACTGTATTAAACATAATACAGTAATGACACAGCAATATTGTGTGTATTTAACAAACCAATCAATAAAATGATATAAAATCATGTGAAAACTATAAAATGTATACAAAAAATATAAATGCAAAATATTGCAAAGGCAATTTAACTTCATACAAGTTGAACTTTGCATATCTTTGATATCAGAACATGAGGACGTGATTCCATTAGAGATCTATACAGCCTGTCAAGGTACAACTGTGGAAACCCAACTCAGATGCTCCCTCCAGTGTACCAGAGTATCAATTTACCCTTATTAGCTGATAATTCTGATTATGTTCAAGATGGACACATTTTTAACATAGCTCTCCTCTGAGAAAACCTAGCGATCAGGTGTTTTCAATATCATCTGAAATGAGCAATGTTGGGGATGCATGCATAACACAATCAGATTACTTTTTTGATGTTACGAGTAAAGTAATGTGTTACAAGTAACGTGCATTACGTAATCAGATTTTTTAATGTTACGAGTAATGTTTACAAGTAACATTTATAATGCAATCAGATTAGCCTACTTTTTTGATGTCACGAGTAAAGTAATGTGTTACAAGTAACGTGCATTACGTAATCAGATTTTTTTATGTTACAAGTAAGGTTTACAAGTAACATGCATTTCGTAATCAGATTACTTTTTGATCTAACAAAGTAATTCATTACAAGTAATGTGCATTACGTAATCAGATTACTTTTTGATGTTACGAGTAAAGTAATGCATTACAAGTAACATGCATTACTCGTTAGATCAAACAATAATGTTTACGTAATGCATGTTACTTGTAATGCATTACTCATTAGATCAAAAAGTAATCTGATTATGTAAGTAATGCATTACAAGCAACATGCATTATGTAAACAGATTACTTTTTGATCTAACAATTAATGCATTACAAGTAACGTGTATTACGTATTTTTGTTACAAGTAATGCATTAAAAGTAATGTGCATTACGTAATCAGATTACTTTTTGATGTTACAAGTAATGCATTAAAAGTAATGTGCATTATGTAATCAGATTACTTTTTGATGTTACAAGTAATGCATTAAAAGTAATGTGCATTACGTAATCAGATTACTTTTTGATGTTACAAGTAATGCATTAAAAGTAATGTGCATTATGTAATCAGATTACTTTTTGATGTTACAAGTAATGCATTAAAAGTAATGTGCATTATGTAATCAGATTACTTTTTGATGTTACAAGTAATGCATTAAAAGTAATGTGCATTACGTAATCAGATTACTTTTTGATGTTACAAGTAATGCATTAAAAGTAATGTGCATTACGTAATCAGATTACTTTTTGATGTTACAAGTAATGCATTAAAAGTAATGTGCATTATGTAATCAGATTACTTTTTGATGTTACAAGTAAAGTAATGCATTAAAAGTAATGTGCATTACGTAATCAATTACTTTTTGATGTAATGAGTAAAGTAATGCATTACAAGTCACATACATTATGTAATCACATTACTTTTTTGATGTTGATGCAAATTACATTCTAATAACATAAATACATTTATTTGCAGTAAAAACAGTTACTGTAGATTAAGTATTTTCAAAAAGTAATAGTATGAATTGTAGCTGAAATATAGCCTCCTAGGATAGAAGGAATGGATGGATATTCCGGAGAAACTTAGCATTTCTCATTTCATTCCATTGGCCATCTTGGTGTGAAGGGGGGAAAGAATCGACACACAACAGCTTGCCACTTGTTGGCAATGTATAGGATGATGCACTTGTGTCCACTGTAGAGACTGATGTGAAACTATGCCATCAAACCCATGCAGATGCCAGAAAATGCTTTTTGAATAGCTGTCCACTGTAGTGACCACTATGCATGAAAGGGTTAAAGAATAATTGGAATAACAGAGGGAAAAAGATGTTGAGCACATTGGGGAAAGGATTACTAATTAGTATTAAAAAAGAAAGCAACAATTAGAGAAAAGAAAAGAGGATTTTTTCCCCATCCAGAGACGTGGTAAAAATGGCAACTTTGTGCAAATCGAAGTGCAATGATTTACGATTCACCCCACATCCTCCACTGACAATGGCATTTGTATTGTGATAAAAGAAAACTGATATGATTTCATCATTATTATAAAACTGTGATTTTGACATTTTATCCAATATATAAAGACTAATATGACATGAAAACTGCCTAGTGGGAACTCTCCCATGTACAAATAGAGGTTATCGGCACCCCAGAGAGAGGCAACTTGTCGACAGTCCTGGAGGCCCGACCCTCAGTGTGGGTTCTGAAAGGCCTCCAGACCCTTACATTCTGGGGTATTTCATCCATCTTCTGGAATGGGGGAGAAGCCAACTAGGCCCTATTAGAGAAAAGGGAGTCCAAGTTCTGACAAGGCCAATACAGAATGGTAGCGAAGAAGGAGGGAAGCTAAAAAAAACACCAGACACAAACCGAAAAAAGAGTGGGAGGATGAGAACAATCGGAAATCGGAGGAAAAAGAAAGCGATAGATTCCTTAAGAGAGACGGATGGATGGCGTACAGAAGACGGGTAATAGGAGACTCTGAGACTAAAAGAAAACAATAGAGAGATGTTTTTATCAGCGTTAATATGAGCTGTTTCTGCACGCGATCCAAAATACACCATTGCGTTATAGTGTGCGTGGGAAAACTCAACAAAAGGTTTTTTATTGTCCTCGCCCCTGCCCCAAAGAGACAAATAATCTGACGAAAACCCTCAACAGTGGGAAAGGATGAGTAAGAAACTTGCAAGTGAGTCGTGTACCTTGCCATGACAACGGCCTTAAAATTCAAGACTTTTACAATCTGGGATATTCCATCCGGAATGGGGGAGAGGTTGACTTAGTCCCATTAGAGATGAGGGAGTCAGGAGTAGGAGTTTTTGGGGGGTCTCTAGAGAGAATATGGTGATCTAACAAACCAAAACATTTTCACACACTATGGTGTTCTGGTCAACTGAAGCAAATCACATCAATATAAAATAAACATAGCAACCAAGATCATCGGCGCTTGCTTCTAATCACTCCCACTCATTAGCTTGCAATCAGTAAACCACAATGTATGTGATTACTGTTCAGTGGCGAAACACAAATCAACACCGACACTTAATTTGTAATAATGTTTGTGCTTAATGGCTTTGCTTGGAACGGATCTTTTTTGAATACTGTGCAGTAAATGGGCTGTTGTCAGGAACTAAACTTGTGTGCCAAGCTTGTCCTCATGACTTACCATAAAACATAATTATTTGATGCATTTTGTTTAGTGTAATGCAAAATATCTTGAAATTCAACTTTGTTTCTACCTAAATTTCGCCTTAATCGAAATAATTTTTTATTTTATTCTAAGAAACCCGGTTCAACCTTGTTATAATATGACTTTATTGAATATTTTGCATCCCCAAAATATTTAGAATGTAACAGAGTTGACACAAAACATGTTTTGAAAGAGAAATATATTAGCATTTTAAAAAAATATATATATATATAATTACAAGGAACACAGAATTTACAGTCTATGAATTCCAAACTTTCTGTCACAGGGTTGAAATAATGACTTTAACGTTAATAACAATAAATAACTACTGATACTTGCTAAGACTATTACCACATATTTATCATTTGGGGTCATTTTCACAAATCCACTAATCTGTTTTTATTTCTTTTAATTAAAACTTTAAAAAAAAAAGTTCAATCAAATGAGTGATTGCTTCCAGCTTCATTCATCCCACTGAAAATGCATAGGCAACTCGGGTACTTGTGTGGTGCTCTAGGTCAATCTGGTATTTTATGGAAAATTTGCATACTGTCCCCTGTTTACTTACTGTACGCTGAAATAGACATAGTATGAAATTCCACAGGTGAAATCCAGTCATTTCAATAGGAATCCACATGATCGGGAGTTTTGAATGAGGGCGAACAAGATCCCCATACAGATTTTGCTCGTGTTCAAGTGGGTTGCATTCATTCTTCACGATTCGTTGACCAACGGAAATCTGCTTGGTTTGAAAGTGACTTCTGTGAGAGCTTTGCTTCATACTACCGTTCTTACTTACAACCGAAATTAAGCTGAAATTTCACTAAAGTCATCTGGCAGACTGAGGTAAAGCTGCTGTTATTGGTTACTCAGGACACTGTATGTGGAAACAACGGTCATTTATTCATTTTGAACAAATCCTTCATACATATATATATGTATGAAAAAGTACATACTTCATATACTACGTTAACACAGTTCACCGTCGTCATATTACTGTGTATTAGTAAACTGCCCTACAAAAGCTCCACAAAACTTTCAGTAGTTTTTTTTTTCTCTGTACAATAAAGCTGTTTGAAACTAAAAATATTTAGACTAACCATTCTGAACACAAATTGATTATTGATGAATGAAGACGGGGCGGACCTCAAAACATACCCCAGTCTTTCACCAATACAAACACACATACACACCAAAAAACATCACAAAAGGATAGCAAAACGGAAAAATCTTGGATTATGAAATATGAACTGAAGCTTTTTTACATAGCTGCTGATTCATAATATATATGATAGTCAAAGTCTACAAAGTGTGATGCTTAAATGACACGTGGGTAGTTTAAGTGACCGCTTTACGCCCAGTAACTCAACCGTCTGCTTGAATCTTTAGTTAACCATGCTTGTTCCTTGCATATGAGGTACTTCAGATAGACCGAAGAGGAAAAGGCTTCTGTTCAGTGCCAGCGAGATTGGATGAGCTGGAGATGAAGCCAGCATTGTTTACATGTTACTAAGCACACTGCGACTGTTATTGGTGGGAAACAGCCAGTAGTTTCCAAACCAGCTGACACGTTACAACAAATTGCATTTGTTTTACTTGGATTTAGTCAATAATTGTTGACTGACAGCGGTTGTTTCAGTTGAGAATTTGAGCTTGAGTGGCCACGCTTCTTGGTTTCGCCCTCTCCTTGACGCTCTAGCCGAATATCATTGTTTATGAACATGTGAGAAGGTTTTTCAAGTGCCTGGCATCTGGATCTGAACCACCTCTCCGTTCTCGGCTTGTTGAAGCTGAATGGCCTCCTTTACGTCCATCTCCGCCTGCAGACCTGGAGTCAGAGCTTCAGCCTGAGGACAAAAAACAGTCAATGAGTTTTAAAGTGTTAAACAGTGTTGTGCTAGTAGAAACATGAAATGCAACTGGAAAAATAATGATTGTTTTAAACTGGCTTCCTGAACGTTCTTTTGGAAAACAGACAGTCCTACCTGTTACAACAGGTTATGTAACGCTATATATATATATATATAAACAAAAAAAAAATAGCTTTTTTGGCAGCAAACACTTAACATGGGTTTGGTTCATACAGTGGTAAAAAAGTAGCCCATGTGTAAAATGAAATACTCTGCTGTATCTTTAATGCTGTGGGCCTAATTTTCTGTCAGAGGTCCTGGACATCTTGTTAGATACATGGCATCATGGACTCGATCAAATACCAACAGATAAAAAATCAAACCCTGACAACCTGTGCTAGAAATCTTATAACGGGCCATGTTTGGATCTTCCAACAGGACAGTGATCCAAAAACAAACATCAAAATCAAAACAAAAATGTGTCACTGAGCACAAAACTGAGCATCTGCAATGGCCATCCCAGTCCCAGACCTGAACCCTATAGAAAATGAGTGGGCTGAACTCAAGAGAAGAAGCGCCAACATGGATCTGGGAATCTGAAGGATCTGGAGAGATTCTGTATGGAGGAATGGTCTCTGATCTCTGGTCAGGTGTTCTCCAAACTCATCAGGCATTATAGGAGAAGACTCAGAGCTGTTATCTTGGAAAAAGGAGGTTGCAAAAAGTATTTAATAAAGGGGGGAAAATAATTGTTCCCAATGTGTTTTGGAGAAAAACATTTATTTCATAATGTGATTTCCCCCCCACTTTCAATTCTTTTACTTCAATGAAAGGTTAGATTTTTGCACATTTTTTAAAAAATATATAAAGGATAAACAATGCAGATTTATTTTTTACAGCCATCTTCGATCATATTTACCAAGGGGGCATGTGTGTGTGTGTGTGTGTGTGTGTGTGTACTTGTACAACTATCTTTGTGAGGACCAGTTTGAGTTTTAGACCATTGGAGTGAGGACAAAGAGAGTAAAGTGAGGACATTTTGGCCGGTCCTCACTTTCTGAGACCTGTTTGAGGGTCAAGACTTGGTTTTAGGGATAAGGTTATAATGAGGTTAAGGGCTGGTTTAGGGTCAGGGGTCAGGTTAGGCACTTAGTTGTGATGGGTAAGGTTAGGGTAAGTGGCTAGAGATTGCATTGTGTCAATGAATGTCCTCATAAAGATAGATGTACAAGAATGTGTGTGTGTGTGTGTGTGTGTGTGTGTGTGTGTGTGTGTGTGTGTGTGTGTGTGTGTGTGTGTGTGTGTGTGTGTGTGTGTGTGTATCAAATACTTCTAAAATGAATTTATTTAATTTTTTTATACATTTTTGGGGGAATTTGATTGACTTGAGGGCAATTAAATTAAACCAATTCTGGCATAATTACAAAAAGCTTCAGATTATGTTAAACTTCAGACAAGAACTTGACAAGACTCAAGTGTAAAACAATAGAAATATGAAGCCAGTACAGTATTATGACATTTGTGCACAGCTGACCGCACATCATCTGAATTCCACATTAATGAACCATATCAATAGTGTCAACACTGTCAAAGAGGAATCCACTACATTAAAAACAAATCTACAACAGGAGTATTCTTTGCAATACGGTTGTTCTATTAAAATACCGTGTGTATACATATCAATCGCCACACTGTACATCCCGCCATTCGCCCAGGCTTAACATGTCCTCTTTTACCATATTGATGAAGGCAGTGAAAGCAGACGAACACAATGCTGACAGGTGTACAGATTGATACAACAAAAACAAAGACCAATACAACAACAAGAGATGGAAAAAGAGAGGAAAAGTAAAGGGTCAGAAAAAGGCTACACTTTATCTCAGTCGTCGAAATAAAAACACTCCCTCGAAAAAAAAGAAAGATGGAGGGAGTGATGCAGGGGGAGACATTGCAGGATGAGTCACTTCAGAGTATGTGGAGTGAGTCATTCCTTCCTCAACACACGCCAGGGGAACAGACCGCACACCTGGACGGTGCAAAGGCTCAAACTGTACTCAAGGGCACGGCCCAGAAGTGCCAAGACTCTTAAAACACAGCCCGGCTGATGCGAGACACTCGCGGGCTGTGCTTTTCATCCGAGGTGTTAAGTGCAAAGTCCTCAGGGGCCGATTTCCCGCGGCTCCACAAGAGGGCACTCATTAGGGCCAATGAGGGAGTTCACGACCGAATCGTTTAACAGAGTAAGTGAACTGACACTTCTATCAGACTCTACAGAGAACAGACCTTCCTGGCCGGAAACCTCTCTCTTTATTTTCAACCATATTTTTTTTTTATCTGTGGTGATCAAATGTGTGATATGGAAACTATTAAATGAAGTAAAAAACAAGAACAAAATGAAGGGGTGTGTACATAAAAAAATGTCCGTAAACACTACCACATGTTTTTGTCCAGCAGAGAGCGATTTCAATAATCCTGAAATTCACATAGCACGGTGACCTCAGGATGGTGGTTGAGTGCCAGCAGAGCATCATCTATGTGAGGACAGCTTTCTGAAATCATTTCAGATGGAAATTAGATGATGATTGAACTGACTACAAGTTGCCCAATTATTAAGCTTTTCTAGAGTTTAAAAATCAACCTAGTAAAAATGATAAACTTTTGATGTCATTTCCTGGCTTCTTAGCATTGAAAACCCTGTGTCGCCTTTGATGTTCCCGGTCAAAAAAATGACCGTCCTTTAAAAATTGCTTGTAAATCACTTTTGTTATGCTATTTTATCACTAGAGTGGAAAAAAATGTATTCAAAAATTAATTCAAATGTGTTCTAACCAGTAGCAACTGTTATTTTTGTAAAATTTTGTAAAAAAATAAATAAAAATTGTAAAATGAAATTCAAGTAAATTTAAATGTACTTTATAAGTGAATTTTATGTGGGCATCCCAAAAACACACATATACATATATATATATATATATATATATTTTTTTTTATTTATTTTTTTGTTGTTTTTGTTTTTTTTTTTACAAAATTTTACAAAAATAACAGTTGCTACTGGTTAGAACACATTTGAATTAATTTTTGAATACATTTTTTTCCACTCTACCTAAAGATTTTATGTAAATTTTAAAGCATATGAAATAGATAAGGCCTAAATCCAGGTTAGTGATGGTTTTTTAACCTATTTAAGAGTTAAGAGCAAGCAAATTTGATTTTAAATATTACAATTGAAAAAACTAGAGAGCAAGATATAAACCATGAATAAATGTATGGTTTATTTTCATGGTCTCCTTGAGACAGTGACTACGTTTACATGCAGCCAATAACCCGTTCAAAACCGGGATATTAGCAATAACCCGGTCGCGCACGGCCATGTAAACACCGGCAAAAACCTGGATATGCTCATATCCCGGTTTTTAAAAACCCGGATATTATACCTGGGGTACCCCTTTTCTAACCCGAATATTTGGTCATGTAAACGCGTATCGGCATATCCCCATCAAAAGGAACATTGATTTGTGTTCTGCGCATGTTCTATTCGCAAGGAATCTTGGTCTTTTGAGTAGAGACGGCGCATACAAAAACCCGCGTGCAGTATATCGGAAGTAAACAAGAAGTAGAGGTAAACATGGCGAGACGCAGCACAGCACCACACTTTTGGAGCGAGGAGGAAAGCGCAAACAAAGGCGATCGCTATCTGCCCCGAACTATTCATTATCCGCGTGCTGCTGCTGTTGTTGTTGTCTTTGGATACAGGAAGAAGAATCGGAAATGACGCATATTGCGTCTTAAGGTTGTCCGTACGTCCAGACGCTAACCGTGCGTCGCCGTTTACATCGGGATATTGCCCATTGATTACAAATTCCATGTATACAGGAGTAACTCTCTCTGCTCACGCATGTAAACGGGTAATTCCGAATGTTTCAGAAACCCAAATAGTGACCTTAACCCGACCATAACCCGAATTTTAACAGCTTGTAAACGTAGTCATTGACAAGACTAAGTAATGTTGCACCTACATGTCAACTAACTCTCATTAGAGTATTAGGACTGTTAGGTTAGGGTTGCTAGAATAAGTTGACGTAGTTGCAAAGTTACTTATAGTCAGTAGACTGTCTGTTGGTGGAGCATCAAAATAAAGAGTTAGCAGATATTAACAGTCTACTAATACTCTAAAAAGAGTTAGTTGACATGCAGTTACACAGTTACTTATAGTCAACAAGAATGTCTAAAGGGACCATCAAAATAAAGTATTACAGAATGGATTTACATGTAAACAAAGCAGGCAGTTTTTCTACGAGCTCATGCCATAAACATTATTAATTTCCTCTGGCAGCTGTTTATATTTGATCCCTGTCACAATAACAGGTGGTTCGTCACAAAACGGTAGTAATCTATAATCGATTCGCAAAGATTTACTCGGTGGACTGCGACAAATGCTGCGCATGCTGCGTTCTGCACAAGCATCAAAATCCATTAACAACATTTTCCAACAGCTTTGTTGTGTACAATATAATTGCAGAGACAATTTGGAAGGCATCCAGACCACCAAGGCAAGCAACAAGTGAGGCTAGAGACCCTCTAATGAGGTCTGGGTACAGAGGAGATCATCAGGCGGTTCCCACAAACTGCATGTTTTCCGGGGTTTGGTACAGCCTGCTTAGACGAAGATGAGACACTACATTTTTGAAGGTCGGCCAAAACGCAAGTGTGTAATATCCGTGAGACAGAGAAAGAGGAAAAGAAAGATGCAGGTCACTCAGATAACAAGGCATCGAGGCCACTATTAAGCTGTACAACAAATTTGGCCCAGTTACAGCACATCTGATGAGAAGCACATCTGAATGCACTTCAAAGAGAGGAAGGGGAACATTTGTTTTTGTATGGGCTTTGTTTACAGCACATTACAGAAAGGGGGAGGGGCTGAAAAAGAAGAGGTCTTGGTGATGTCATCTGTAAAGGAGAGTCGTTTCAGAGGCGGAGCAAGGTGTTACATTTTAATGAAAGATTTTATTTCTTTTTATTACATGGCTTGGTTGAATTCCAATGTAGAATGCGGTCTGTTATTTCTTGATAAGCGAAGTATAACACACCGTTGCCATGAAAAACAGAGCGTTGCTATGGACGCAGGATTCTAACCGTAGAGACGGAACGGACTATTTTCTTTAGCGGAAGCAATACAATCGTTTTTAAACCAATAAACTCCTTTTTAAATCAATACTTTGTGGCAATTTATTGATTTAATTGGTGGGTAGCCATGTAATAAGCGGGATAATGTAGAGCGAGGCGGTTGTTATAGCGAATACAACCCCTTCAGGCTGATTCAAGATCCCTCCGCTTCGTGTCGGGGTCCCGATCAGCCTGTCGGGGTTGTATTCGCTATAACAACTGCCTCGCTCTACATTATCCCTTACTTAAATAACGTGTGCTGATGAATCATGCACAACAAGACCAGGAAAGTGTATTAGCAAAGCAAAATAGAAAAAAAGTACTGACTTTATGCAGGAAATGCCCTTTAAGAATATTTAAACCATAAGCGCCCAAAGGTCTCCGTCTAAAGAGGTTTTAGTTGTACCAGCCTAACCACTTTAAAGGGCAACTGTGGTAAAAGCCTTGTCCTCATTCCTGTTACCAAATAGCTCACATTCTCTCACTCACAAAAGCCATACTGGGGGTGCGTGCCAGTGGCGTAAGTGTCTGTGGAGTGTTTGGGAATTTTTAATGTAAGAGGGATGGTCAACAACAAAGGGCACTGAAATGTCTGTTCTCAGTGTTCCTTTTTACATCATTTTGTTTTGTTTTAGACATACATTTTGACTCTTAGGCCGTGTGTCCACCAAAGCTTTTTTTTCCCCCAAAGCAAGCGTATTTTCCCAATTATTTTCAATGGGAGCTCAGCATTTTTAAAACGGCAGCAGTGTGACGAGGCGTCGAGTGTCTATTTCACGATTGAGCGCTCTGTCTTTTTTTACCGGTCGCCGAGAGTTGTAAAATGTTCAACTTTGGGTTATCACTGTGACATGACTGTCACTTACCCAGTCGTCCAATCACAGTGGAAGAGGGGCGGGACAAATACCACACAGCGACCAATCGCCACATTCTGCTTGTACGATGACAACAAATGACAATAACAATAACACAATAACAATAACAATTAAAGCTGCAAGCAGCGATGAAAAGGGCCCTCGCACCCCTGCCACCGCCACCCGGCGCCTTTAGGAAAGGCCTTAAGATTACACTCACCAAATTTGAAGAGGATCAGATCAAAACTGTAGGAGGAGTTCGTTAAAGTACAACATCAGGAAATGTCAAAAATGCCCAAAATCTGACAGGAAGTTCAAAATAGCTGACTTCCTGTTGTGTTTAGGGCTATGCTCCAAGAGACTTTTTTGTAGGTATTGGGTCATTACATATATGTCCCAAATTTCATACCTGTACGTGAAACCAGGAGCCGGGGCAAAATGTGGGGGCAATAATTTACCGAATTTGCCCCCCCCAATTTTGAAAACCATATCACATGTAAATTTTCACCACTTCTGAAGCGTGTGCAAAGTTTCATGAGTTTTCGAGCATGTTAAGGCCCTCTAAAAAGCGATTCACTTTGGAGAAGAAGAAGAAGAAGAAGAAGAAGAAGAAGAAGAAGAAGAAGAAGAAGAAGAAGAAGAAGAAAAGGAGCAAAAACAATAGGGTCCTCACACCATCGGTGCTCGGGCCCTAATAACTTGCCAGAGCAAGTACGACACATTGTGTTGACACTTTTATTTTCTGAAACAAACTATTTGCAAAATCAAATACTAGTACCAGTTACGCAGATAATACGTATCATAGCAAGAAAAGCGTCTCAACCATAGACTGTAAAAAAATATGGACGAAGTGTCTGTGAGTCACCCGTAGGTTTCTGAAGAGCACTTTTGAAGCCCAAAGTGGGCGGAGCCAGCCGTCACCATCTTGGTAGCGCGTCACTCCCTGATATCCGAAAATTGGCAAAGAGGTGGGATTAGCTGAGGTGACGTGATCGCTAACAGACAACAGACAAACGGCTAGTAGTGCAATCCACCTGTCACTCAAGTGGCCACACCCTTAATTATGCAGAACTTTAACGCTAAATACAATATACAGTAAATGGATGAGTTATAAAAAATTTAAAAAATCACCCCCCTCACAGTTGTCATGAAGGGCAAAATTAGCTATATAGACCAAAACCACTTTTTGTACCAGGCTGTAAACATATTTTGTTCCGCTGTAAAGTTAGGCTTGTTAACATGGGATTGACTCTGTTTTGGAGCCTGTCTCTAGTGGCCAGTCAATGAATTGCAGTTTAAGTCACTTCCGTGTTGGTTTCAAGAGAGAGACTGGAAGGTTGCCGCTTGGTCTCAACTGTAAAAAAAAAAAAAAAAAAAAAACGCTGCGCCTCCGAAGCATTAATGAAAATAATACAATTTTGTCAGCATTTCATTATATTCATTAGTTTTAGTCCATAGGGAGTTTTATTTGATGGTATGCAAAATACAAAAACGTTCAAAAGATAACAGATCAAACTTAAAACACATTTTCCACTAGGTAACCACTCTTTTCCAGTCTTATTTGTATTTTAAAGTAAATTAAAGTATTTTTTGCCAATTAATTATTTTAGAGCTTAGCTAAGATAGACTAAATTGTTCATTATAGGAATTTTGCATGACTTTTCCATGATTAAAAAAAAAGTTTTTTTTAAAAACTATTTTTTCTAGCCAATGAAATATTTTAGAGCTTTAGTTATTTTATAATGTACTTATTAATTTAATACATTTTATTATTTATATTTTTTCAGCCCTAGAAATCACACTATTTCTCTGATTTACAGGCTTTCCATGACCATCGGAACCTTGTTTCCAGCAATGACGATTATTTAAATCAATTCTTTCTACATTGTTATTTTTCTTAAATAATAATAATAATTATTATTATTAGAGTTTTTCAATATCTTTTTTTGCCAACTGTATACGTTAATCTAAATCATTTTATTGTCAGAGTTTTTTTACCTTACCAAGCAAAAAGTCTTGGCCAACCAAAATTTGTGTCACTAATTTCAATTAATCACAGATTGTTCTTTGTTTCAGATTTAAAACAGTTTGTTTCTCTAAAGACAGAAACATAAAAGCAGATGTGCAAGTATGCAAGTCAAGTTGTGCCTGTGCTCCTCAACCCTAGCTTGAAGCCTCACATGAACCAAACACGTGAGAGCAGCTGGGGAAATGTGGTGACCTGTAATGACTGTCAAACCTCTAAATGTGTTTGAATATGAGCGCACGCCATAACACGCGTACATATACTCTGAAACGCGGTAAAGGCATCATAGGGAAGTGATTAGAATAAAAACACATCAAGGAGGGCTTGAGCATGTCGAGAGCTTGATGCAGAGCGTAAGATGGAAACGGGGATAAAAATGAGAAAACAGACAGGGAGGAAAAGGACAACTTGAGGCTATTTATTATTCCGAGGAAAAACAAACTGATGTGGGTTACTGATTAGCCGAAAGTGAGAGTGGGGAGCAGGTTAAGATCACTGGTGTGATTTCTTCAAAGAACACATTGTGAGAGAGCGAGTTAAAGACTTGAAATGTATAGATCACACATATTGGCCACTACGCCACCCTGCGGTGTTTGAGCAGAATTGCCGCCCACCACAGATCAGAATGGTGGAGATGACATTCATCGCAACACCCGTGCAACATTGGTGGTCGTTTCGCGACAGAAAACATTCCTCTGTGAAATAAAATGGCTATACGCCACAGATAACGCTGTTGATGAAAACGTTACTATGGTAAGTTGTGTTTGTGTGTGTTCTGGCTTATCTCACTTGTACTGCGCCAGTGTGGTCGGTCACCGTTCCCAGCTGGACGTATTGCACCTGAATATCGTTACCCTGGAGAGGCGATGCGTCAACCCCGCCGGCCCCATCGGTCGACGCCACAGCGATGAGCTGCGGTCCTCTTAGCACCTGGAGAAAGAAAAAAGAGAAACATTAGCACTATGGGAAACTACTAGGTAAAACTATCTTAAATGTTTATTGTCAGTTGGAACGCGATCACCAGTGCTTTAGACAAAACACACTGCTTGATGTTTCCAGCATGGCTTAATAGTTGTGGTAAGATTCATTCCTAAGTGACGATGTGACTAATTTCAGTGACTAATGTTGTCTAACATGTGCATTGTGTGGCCGTCAAACTGGAATCAGACACTGATGTCTAAATTACCAACACAAATATCCATCATATGAAGGATCGAAAACAACCAGCTGAGTTAAAAAAAAAAATCACAGTCAGCAGAATAGCATTTAAATTTCATGGAGCTAATCATACTGGGTTTGCGGTTACTTTCTATCTAAAAGATGCATCAGTGTTTTTAACTATTAAAAACATTATCAGTAAGCTCAAGCTTAAGTAAAATAAAAGTATTAGATGAGAAACTTAAAAAAAAAAATCAAAAAATTATTAGAAATGTTGCCTTGCCAACTAATGGAAAATAAGTAAATAAGTACTAAAGTACTAAACTTACAAATATATATGCAATTATAAAAACTTGACAAAAAAAGTAAAAAAAAATTACTAAAAAAAAAGGGATAAAATGCTTTTTTTAAACATGTATTTCAAAAGCATATATGAAGTGCTGCATGTGATGACGTACATCATTTTTGTTTTTTGTAAAAAAAAAACATTAATTCACTATAGAAATTCCCATGACTTTCCTAATTTATTCTTCATAACATTCTTCCTGTTTCTAACATTTTAAAACATAGGCTACATATACAAATAGTAAATTTAACATGTATCAAGCATTTCTAAAAATATATGTCTGGATTGTGATGCTTTGTGGAACGTGTTGACTTACAAAACATTTTGTTATTCTCCAACACTGCTGCTAGGATAAAACATTTTCCTCAAAACATTACTTTCTTGGAAGTGGAAGGTCTCAAATGATATTCTAGCTTTTATATGGAAATGAAATGAAGTATGCTGCAATCTATTATGCAAATGAATCATTGTGCTTTCCTTTCTAAAGCTATTACTAATTTGTTCCTTTCAGTCCTTGATGGTTGTTCTTTTATAACTTAATTTAGCATATCCATCACCTCACTGTTAAAACAAAATTAAAATTCTCACAGTTTACATTTTAATCTGCTAATGATTCACTTATTCTATAGTTTATGCAACTGCCTGCCAGTAAACCACAATAATGTGCACCTGTTTTTACGCTTTTCTTTTCACATTGTAGGAAGTTCAAATGTCCAAACTTGCATACAGTTTGCAAACAGCATGTCACATGAGTGGGAAGTCCAGTACTAAGTATTTACAATAGGCCAACAACATCCGGCTAACGTACTACATCTGCTGAGATTCTGAAATGAATGGTCTGCCGCTTACAGAACGTGTCGGAAATAAAATGGCAATTACCATTACTGAATTTTAGCATTTAACAGTGATACGAACAGTAACGATAGTTTCGATTTTACCACATCAAAACCAGTGCGAGTCCTCATCCTTTGGCGTCGGTTTTACCGTATCAATACCAGTGCGAGTCTTCATCCTTTGGCGTCGGTTTTACCGTATCAATACCAGTGCGAGTCTTCATCCTTTGGCGTCGGTTTTACCGTATCAATACCAGTGCAAGTCCTCATCCTTTGGCGTCGGTTTTACCGTATCAAATACCAGTGTGAGTCCTCATCCTTTGGCGTCGGTTTTACCGTATCAATACCAGTGCGAGTCTTCATCCTTTGGCGTCGGTTTTACTGTATCAATACCAGTGCGAGTCCTCATCCTTTGGCGTCGGTTTTACCGTATCAATACCAGTGCGAGTCTTCATCCTTTGGCGTCGGTTTTACCGTATCAATACCAGTGCGAGTCCTCATCCTTTGGCGTCGGTTTTACCGTATCAATACCAGTGTGAGTCCTCATCCTTTGGCGTCGGTTTTACCGTATCAATACCAGTGCGAGTCTTCATCCTTTGTCATCAGTTTTACCATATCAATACCAATGCGAGTCTTCATCCTTTGTCATCAGTTTTACCGTATCAATACCAGTGTGAGTCATCATCCTTTGGCGTCGGTTTTACCGTATCAATACCAGTGTGAGTCCTCATCCTTTGGCGTCGGTTTTACCGTATCAAATACCAGTGTGAGTCCTCATCCTTTGGTGTTGGTTTTACCGTATCAAATACCAGTGTGAGTCCTCATCCTTTGGCGTCGGTTTTACCGTATCAATACCAGTGTGAGTCCTCATCCTTTGGCGTCGGTTTTACCGTATCAATACCAGTGCGAGTCTTCATCCTTTGCCGTCGGTTTTACCGTATCAATACCAGTGCGAGTCTTCATCCTTTGGCGTCGGTTTTACCGTATCAATACCAGTGCGAGTCCTCATCCTTTGGCGTCGGTTTTACCGTATCAATACCAGTGTGAGTCCTCATCCTTTGGCGTCGGTTTTACCGTATCAATACCAGTGCGAGTCTTCATCCTTTGGCGTCAGTTTTACCGTATCAATACCAGTGCAAGTCCTCATCCTTTGTTGTCAGTTTTACCGTATCAATACCAGTGTGAGTCCTCATCCTTTGGCGTCGGTTTTACCGTATCAATACCAGTGTGAGTCCTCATCCTTTGGCGTCGGTTTTACCGTATCAATACCAGTGTGAGTCCTCATCCTTTGGCGTCGGTTTTACCGTATCAATACCAGTGTGAGTCTTCATCCTTTGGCGTCGGTTTTACCGTATCAATACCAGTGTGAGTCTTCATCCTTTGGCGTCGGTTTTACCGTATCAATACCAGTGCGAGTCTTCATCCTTTGTCATCAGTTTTACCATATCAATACCAGTGCGAGTCTTCATCCTTTGTCATCAGTTTTACCGTATCAATTCCAGTGTGAGTCTTCATTCTTTGGCGTCGGTTTTACCGTATCAATACCAGTGCGAGTCCTCATCCTTTGGCGTCGGTTTTACCGTATCAATACCAGTGCGAGTCCTCATCCTTTGGTGTCGGTTTTACCGTATCAATACCAGTGTGAGTCTTCATCCTTTGTTGTCAGTTTTACCGTATCAACACCAGTGTGAGTCCTCATCCTTTGTTGTCAGTTTTACCGTATCAACACCAGTGCGAGTCTTCATCCTTTGTTGTCAGTTTTATCGTATCAATACCAGTGTGAGTCCTCATCCTTTGTTGTCAGTTTTACCATATCAATACCAGTGCGAGTCTTCATCCTTTGGCGTCGGTTTTACCGTATCAATACCAGTGCGAGTCCTCATCCTTTGTTGTCAGTTTTACCATATCCATTTCAGCACGAGTCCTCATCTTTTGGCATTGGTTTTACCTAATAATACCTGCGTGAGTCCTCATTCTTTAGAAGTTCATACAAAGTGGATTTCTTTTTCACAGCATAAAAAACAGCGTCTTCTCGACAACACAGACCAAACACTTCAGGTCTCAGCTACAACTACAGTGTCTAATGGTGGGTCAAAGTAGACGTTGTTCGTGACAGTGAATACCAATGAAGGCCATATCTGGCATTATGCAAATTTGTAACAAACATTTGTAAATAAGTTACGGAAGTGAGACTGGAATCGCTGACAACTTGTTTCGGCAGTTCAGAAACGATTTCTTCTTTTGGGAGACAATACCTTTATTTGTCGTTCACTTCTGTCTTTAAAACTTTGTAGTCTTTTCTTAAAAAAGCATAATAGGAGCACTTTACGTTTTTTTTTTTTAAATCTAATTCAACGCACTTTAATAGTACAGCAATTCGGCCATAATCCAAATCAAAAGACTGTCAGCATGTATTTTTGTTTCTTTGCAAGTCTTTAAACAATTGTCTACTTGCTGTTTCAGGGTTAAAAAAAGTGCAAAACTATGTAACTACACTATAAAACTGACAGCTTGAATGCTTTTGCTTGATTGCCAAGTCTGAAAACACATTCAAGCGCTCATCATAATAGTCCGGTGGAAGGCCCAGTCTCCAGCTGTGCTCTCACAAACACATCTCCATCCAGTGCCAAGGTCCTACTCATCGCAAAACAAGCACATGCAAGCAAAAACACTTGCATGATCGTACATTGTGTTTGATTACCACAAAGCAAGCTCGCACACATCATTGATTATACATCATCTGACCACTAAATGCGCTTTGATGTGGTCACGATGGTTTTGGATCCTCTGACTTCTTTTCAATTACTGGTGCTAGTCTTCAACCTGAACTGTGAGTCAGTAATTTCTTCATTGCAACAGTTGACCGTTTCCACATGCACAACGTTCATTCAAAAACAGCCATCCGGGATAGATGGCACGTTAAATGAAACGTGAACTTCAGACTAAACACTAATCGTTGATCATTACAGTTCTTCTGCGACTCCACGCGGTGACACCTCTACGGTTCATTTTGTCGACATCAGCGCCAGTGTGGGCATAAACAATCAAATCTGAGTCTCCCCAAGTGGGAACAGAACTGTCATGCACTCCCAATTAGGAGAAAGAAAATCTGCTTCACTACACAAAAATCCCACAATAACCCCGATTTCAGATCCAGTTCGTCTCTGCCCCCTAGAACAGTTTCAAGTGCAGACGTTGACTTTGAAGTCATGAGTCAGTGGCATGCTTTAAGTTCGTAGAAAACCCATGCGGTGCCCACCCTGTCTCCAATGGCATGGAGGAAGGATGCCAATTTTGCCACAATGACTCCTTTTTTGATGCTGCCAGTCAAATCATGTGGAAATAATTAAGAGCGTACGATGTTGGGTTGGTTCAAACAGGATAACATATAATTCAAAAATACATTAAAAATGCATTTCATACATAAATTGACTTATATAATACAACTCTTCTATGTTCAGCATGTTTTTGATTTCTAAATTAAAATTCATTTTGATATTTTTGGTGAAAAAGGGGGAAAAAATCAGGGTGATACAACTCTCTTATCATAATTAAGAAAAAGCCTCATTAAAAGAATGAAATTCTTGAAAAGAGCAAGTAGTTTGTTATTATTATTTCTTTGGAGAAAAAAAAAACTGTTTCACTACTTATTAACATTTGGGGAAAAAAATGTGTCTGCAAAATCACAGTCAAGTAGTATGGGCAAAATATAAACATTAAAAATACCAGATTAGTCCAGGTTGTAAATGTGGTACGGCTTCCAAAAATCGTAATGGTATTTGTGAATTAATTTATGCTGTTTTTAAAAAATATATATACTTTTTTGCTTGAAAATACATTTGAAAATGTTCTGGGATATAATGAAGTGTCTACTCACATGTATTCAAGATGTAAGGAAAATGTCATTACTTTTTCCTTGATTGCTACACAACAGTTCATTTTTAGAGTCATTAAATATTTAGCTTTTTTGAAAATGGTATAAAAGTGTTTCAAAACCATATTAAACCAACATGAAAACAAAAAGTTAACTTATAAGAAATTAGACTCATTTTTTCTTTCCTTTTTGCATGTGTTTTAAAGAATTTTCCTTTTCTTTATCGTGGATATTCTTGTCATTAACCCATATACCATAACAAAGAATAGCATGAGAACAACTGAAGGATGGCCCAGCAGGTCTTAAACACAAACACATGCACAAGTACAGAGATATGCATATAAAGTTATTGGAAACAAGAGTAATTCACAGCTGAGGGACATCTTTTAAAACTTCCCCTTTTTCATTCCATCACTTATCTGAACCAGAAAACTGCAAAGACACACACAGGAGGCACCAACTTGGATACTTTCTCATGCAGACAATCATAAAACCATCAAAATAAAGTTCACCGCTCGCTGAGAATTCATATGCCATTTTGAAACCATCCGTCAGGCCTCATAAAATAAAAAAAATGCACTTTTTCCACATTAAAAAATGTGTTGTGGGGATTTATCCATTGAATGATACTTGTCAAAGCAAACACGACTACAACAGCAAAAATTTTAAAACTGCAAGTGAGGATTGTTTGTATGCTCAGCTGTGCGACTTAACACAATGAGAATTTTATGATGCTGGGAGAACGTCTGCAATCGCGTAGCAATGAAAGCTCGTTCTCATCGGTTGACTTCCGGCCTCACAACTGTTCTCAAGACGACTCTCCACTCCACCGCTGATCGGGAGAGCATGAGGACGTGGTTCCAACACAATCAAATAAAGTAAAGCTAATTCAAAGCACACATCACATTGGAGACGCACACTTTGGCTCTTGAAGTCATCCAACAGTTACTACAGGTCTTGCAGAATTGTTTATAAGGCTTATGTGTCACTAATCTTGGCCTCAAAAAAGGTAAAATCCAAAGCAAAAAACAGTCATGATGTCACAACGTGTATTCCGAGTTAAACCGGTGTGTTCGCATGAGGTCTGCTGACTTTGACAGAAATGAAAGGGCTCGTTTGAGACATTAGTAATCAGTGTTCTGTTTGTCATTAGTGAGTAAATCAAACTCTCAGAGGAAACAGCTGGAAATAACCAAGCCAGTTCAGGGCTCGACATTAAGCCTTGTTATGTGCTTGTAAATCGGTCATCCGCTTGTCCGAGTAAGTAAATTGGTCATTGGCTTGTCCAGAAATAAATATTTCCTTTTTTGTGTGTAAATGTATTTATTCTGAAGCAATATTCTCATCAGTGTTCTATCAGCTCTTACTTACTTAAATCAGCATATTTGTGATATTTCTCCCCTTAAAGTGATTTCCAGGGCATTTTTTCTTATTAATTATTAATGAATGTGTCATCTTTCATGTGAAATTCTTAAATTTGTTCAATAAATTCAATTAGAATAATAAGACACTATAAGGCTGTTACAAATCATCTTTCCACAGCAGAAGCAACACTGAAACTGCATCTAAAGTGGCATTTAGATGTATTTACACAGACTGTTTAATACAGCTCAGAGGTGGCATGAATGTTTTTAAACTGAAAAATTACAACTGCATAAATAAAGTTATGAGATTAATGTTTTACATAATTCTTAAATAAACAAATATGAAATTGTGGCAAATACACAATGATACTTCTAAATAGGAAACTAAACTGCCAGTAGGTTTAGTTATTGAGTCATTCACTCATCCGATTCGTTCAAACGGCTGAGTCATTCAAGAATGAAGCAAGTTACTGTCTTTATGAATGGGTCATTGAATCATTGACTCACCCGATTCGTTCAAAAACACTGAATCACTTAGTAACTAAACACCACTGTGTGTTGCTCAGAGATGGCAGCTGTTCTGCTATGGCTTTGTTTGGAATAATTTTTGTTGGCTAAATACAGTCAGTATTTAGTCAGTTGTGTTAGTCACTAATTGTGTAAGTCAGTATTGTATCCACTTAATATTAACTATGTTGTTTATTGAACAGCTGTATAAAATTGATGTCACATTTGCAAATGTGCTGGTATAAATCCACTTGTCTCGGACAATTGTTAATGTTGAGCACCGCATTTGTTTGCCTTCTCGTTAATGACTGGATTAAATTAACGTTAAAAGGTATTTGAAACTGAAATAGATGATGCTCTTTTCTCAAGGGTCTTCATGAGCTAACCTACCCTTGTGTCCAGCCTTGTTTCTTTCGAAATCAGCCAAACTTCAAATCTGCTATCTCTATACAGGCGAGCTGCCAAACAAAGGGTTTAAAAATTGGCAGAGCGAGTCAGGATCTGCTGTCAGCTTGGGTTGTTGGGACTAAAAACTAACAGGAAAAAAAGGACCCAGAATAAATCTTTCTCTAATGTAGTAATGCTTTCAGCAGCAGAGTAGGACAGCAAACACATTGAGGAACTGGAGCAAAGACAACGAGGAACAAAACAACAGCAGCTTAATGCAAAAAACATTTAGTTTGGGACCTCTTCGATACATAACAACCAACTGTGCAAACATGCTATTGCCTCCAAGATCCATTTTTCTTTATTGGCTTTCCAGTGTCGTCTTCTGTGCATACGAATCTTAACTAGCTATAAATTATGAATTCATTCAAAATCATGAATTCCCCTGAAAAGAGTATGAAATTGGTTAAGCTGTAACATTAAGCTTGATGAAAACTGGATGCTTCTTTACGTCTGGATATGCAGGTTGCAAACAATTTTGGATGAAGAAATTAGATTTTTTTTTTTTTTTTTGCACAGTTCAATAAACTGTGTTATGAAAGAGGTGAGCTTCCCAGCAACATGTACAGTTCCCTCATACCCTCAAGAGTTGACGAGAAAAAAAAAGTCTCTCTGGAAAGGTAAACACTTCCGCCCAATTTCTACATGATTCCAACAACTTGCATCTGGAGGAGGCCAGACCTAAGCCAGGACAGATGTGACGGCCTAACTGTTCTGAGAGAGAGAGACAGACAGAAAGAAAGACGACCGACAGGACGTTGGACAAACTGAGTGAACTCCTAAAACCATCTGAGAGTCCTACATCACTTCTGCTGCATCTGCTGCAAAACCTCCCACAGACCGACAAATGAACTTAATAATAATAAAAAACAGTTGCACATTAAAGATAGGTCTAAATTTGTATCCAAAATTTGCTTATTTTACCCCAACAATGAACACTATCTAATGAGGACATCTGCAGTCATCTGAGCTTAAATAATAATTCCGGTTACATGAGTACGTATTTGCTACATTATGAAAAAGTCTCCACACAAACAAGACAGTCTTATAAGATACAGCATTTGGCTTGTATGGATGGTGCCATAGCTAATGTTTCTTAATCATCAAATTGTCTTTTTATTTCATAAATTGAAAAATTCAAATTTGGAGGGCTGCCATCATCAACCGTATTGTATCCACACAAATTTAACATAGCCTTGAGCCTGGAAGCAGATATAATTTCTAATGGATATGCAGTTCCAAATAATTAAACATTGCATTACATCACTAATGTTGAAACAGTGCAGGGTTTAGCTTAGTCATCACCAAATTAGTTTCAAATGAAACTCAAAAGGAAAGATAGGGCAAGGAAGCTTGGGGCAGGAAGAAGATTCAAGGGCAGGAACAAAGTTCAGAAGGAAGATTAGGAAGTTTGAAAGGAAAGTAATAATGTTTGGAAGGAAGCTCAAAAAGAAGGATGCTTCGGAGGAAACTAAGGGGGCAAAAAAGAAGCTCAGAGGGAAGGAAGCTTCATGGCCAAGAAGGGAGATCAGCTTAGAAGGTAAAAGGGAAGGAAGCTTGGAGGGAAGAAATAAGGTTCGGGAAGGAAGATTAGGAAGTTTGGGAACAGGAAGGAAGGATGCTCTGAAGGAAACTCAAGAGGCAAGAAAAGCAGCATGGAGGGAAGGAAGCTTTGAAGAAAGGGAGACAAGGAAGTTTGGGAGGAAGCTCAAAATGAAGGATGCTCGGAAGAAATCTCAGGCAGCAGAAAAGTAACTCAGAGGGAGGGAAGCAGAAAGGAAGATCAGTAGAAAGGCGCAGAAGCTTAGAAAGAAGGAAGGAAGGTCAGGGAGCTTGGAAGATAGCTTGAAATGGAGGTAAGGAAATTTGGAAGGAAGAAGTAAAGCTAGGAAGAAACAAGACTTGGAAGAAACAAAAGATGCTCAGATAGAAGCTTGAAAGTCAGAAAGCAAGCTCAGAAAAACGGATGCTGAAACAGAAGCATGAAGGAAAGCTCGGAAAGAAGGTATTGTTTTACAGTTTCTCTCCTGTAACTAATGGTTCAAATTAGAGATTCAAAATGAGCCTCATTGTATAACATTGTACAAGTATGACTTCCATGGCCGGATTGGTTGACAACCAACTTAAGCTGCAATTTTAGTAAGCTTCAAATCCTAATGTTCACTAAATCAGTAACATCAACCTTAAATATGACCCCTGTGGCAGATTGAGATACTACTCCTCTTGCCAAAGCAATATTTTACAGTGTATCCAAAGCAAGGAATTCAACAGACCCTGCACAATTCATACGACAGACACACATCTATAAGATTCCTGATTCAAAGAGCAGACGGAATCACATAAATAACAATTTTACAACAAATTTAACAACATGCAGATAAGCCGAGCTACAAAGCTTGTTCTTGGGAACAAAGAAATAAAGCTTGCTTTAGTGTTGGTGTCAAAGTGTCACATCTTTTTTTTGAGTGTGTGTGTCGTCTTCATTATGTTTCTAATTATACTGCAGAATTGACAGGCTATGGTGAATCACTCCATGTGTTGTAAACTTGTGAATTATCTGACCTTGGAACAACCTCAGTGAGGAGACGCACAGTCCAGTCCCGCCCCCAAAACTTCTGTTTTTCCTCAACGTTTTCAATGTTTCCAATGAAAAGCATCTCAGAGCAACATAAATTCTGATGACTTGATGATTTTATAGCCACTTGCTCATCAGACGTTTTTCATTGCATCCAACTAGCGGTAAAACAAAAGGTGAAACGCTCACAAAGATGATTCCTTGTGTCACAAGCGTTAATGAGGAAAGTCAAGCAATGTGACTTGTGTACATACCAGTGTACACCGACAACAAATCTTGCATCAGCTCCATGAGAACTTCTCTCCATTGGATTACCAAGGGATTTTCTTGTGAATATTTGCGAGAAGACCTTTGTATCCCTGCCATGACCACATTAGCTTCCAGAACTCGCTAAAAGCCCTGGACCATTTTATTTAACATATTTTGTTTTATATCTTGGGGGAAAACATTGTTCCAATGGAGGTAAAAAGGGTAAATTCATTTAGGAGTCTGAATTGGGACTAAAGCCCCAAGGTTGTGACAACAACCTTGAATCCTAGAGAATTAAGATCCTACAGCAGGTACTTAATGGATGTGAGCTCTGCACACATCTGGTTTCAATACTGAGATAGAGGAAACTTGAAGTTCTGGATTTCAAATGGGCATAATTGCATACATACCAATATAAATATACACACATTTACAGAGGGAAAAAGTTACATCAATTGAACACACAGATGCAGCTTGTGAATGATATTTAAACTCCTGAGCTCATTTTTGTCTTGTCCAAATTCAATAAAACAACAAATCCAAAAAAGCAGATTAGAAACAGATCACAGTAGTCTTTCCTTACTCTTTTTACATTTGTTTGAATTTGCAGACTTAGAATAAGTCTTTACTGGGTCTGTTTCTGGTGCAGTCTGAATTTGCAGTGCACATTTTCAGAAGTGCAAATAGTGCTGAAAGTCTATAGGTAAATGAAGTAGGTTTCTTTCAAACCATTTCTCTGTTTGCTTGAGAGGCCTGACATGTCAACTTCAGACTCTTTTAGGCCTGACTTTCATTTGGTGTAGCATTTGGTGCTACATTTTTATCAGCTAGCAGGGATACAAAATTGCTTCAAGGTACCAAGATACACATTTCCAAATCTAATTTGGAGTCAGAATCTTAAACTATGCTTAACTATGCCTAAACAATGCGGTTTAATTGCTATTTATGTGCATTTTATGTTTAAAAGTGTTAAATTTTAGTGAAAAAAAAGCATTTTTAATCATTTAGCCTTTATTCAGAGGCCATAAAAATACAAAAGTGCTCGGTGCATACCAAAAAAAAAGTGCACAGCGCAAAAACGAAACATTTCTTGTATAAAACTGTTAAAATTATCAATGCATTTAGCTTGGATGAGGACAAATTCTGACTATGGGTTGCCATACTTGGCCTTCACATCACTTTTTTTTTTGGTTGCTCACTTTACATGTCAGTCAGACAGACCATTCCTCTCCAAATGAAGGGTTTTTGGTTGCAAATAGCCTCTGTGAGACTATAGACTCACAAGCTACTGAGATACAACCACACTGTTACAGCGCTGTGCATTTCTCTATTGTGCTTGCAGAAAGCTCCTGAATAATTCAGCACCAAAGGGGCTTCACAATCTCAACATCTAGTAATGCACCAAAAGGAGCTAAATCTCTCCCTTCCTACTTCTAAACTGGTCAAGGAAGTGTCTTGCAGCACCGTACAGAACCCCAACTATGTGCACAACTGTGCACCATCTCCCTGTGGAAGTAGAAGTAAATAAAGAACTCTTGTTGATAGAAAACACAAGGACCGAGAAGCTTCAGTAATAAACATCTGCAATGTCTGGTCTGAAGAATTTGCGAGCACAATGTGTAACTAACCAATTGTACCAAGTAAAAACAAAATCTCCTTCTTCTCACCCTCTTTTCGCTCTCTTCTCCTTAGCTTTCGATCTGTGCCTCTATTAGATGTGGGGGTCAGATCAGAGGGCAGGAGAGGGGGCATCAGATAAGAGCATCCTAAGAGGTTGCTGACTGATTTAGCACACCGTTAACACTCCTTCACTTTCTCTCATGAAAGACTTTCATGTGCCGACTGACTGTGTGTGTTTGTTTTAGATAGTGGAAGGGGGCTAAATGATAAGGCATGCTGTTATAGACCGACAGCCTGTAAATCTTGGGCTCTTCCCCTTTACGGCAAAGAGAACATGGCGGGCAGATGGGGATATAAAAACTTGAATAGAATTCAGATACTCTTCTTAACCAGGCGAATCCCTTAGCAAGTAAGGAATTTCACACTGCTCTTTTTACGAGAAGGTCAGTACAGACTGTCTTTAAAGCTCAAAATAGAAAGAAAAACACCATGAAAGTTTCCAAGTTTCTATGTGACCGTTGTATTACAAATTTATTAAATGTTTCATTTAGGTTCCACTACAATAGTATATAAACTGAGAAAGTCTAGTAGACTGATTTTAGCATTTGAGGTATAAATGATGATTGAATGATGAGTTTCAAGCAAGAGATTCCTGCCAGACCTGTTTTTTCTATTGTAAGTTAAATGAGTCAGATTACTGAGACTCTCACCTTTTGTCTTTAATGGCTCTTGGAGCCCGAGCCCCAGCCCCAGTCGTTGAATAGTTAGGCTGATTGGATTATCATCTATGCGTTTGAATAGGTATGCTGATTGGATTAGGATTGGTAACACTCCGGAGTCTACGACAGGTTCCTAAACCTGTATACTTCATTTGCATGCTTTGTTCAACCTCAATGTAAATCCCTCTCCCTAAATGTATATAAATTGCAAGGCAACGTTCCTTAGACTAGACTGTTGGACGACCTGCAGCTACGCACAGAGAGTTCTCAATAAAAGAATAACTTCTGTTTGAACGCGATCCCAACGTCTCCTGGTCTCTGCTTTGACGAAGGAAAGTAAATATTCTCTAATGTTTACTGTTAGACATGTTGCATCAGGTTTGATGTCAATGACGTCCAAACTTCAAAAAAAAAAAAAAAAAATCTACAAAAGAAAGTCAAACGGATTTGGAAAGACATCAGGCTGTATAAACAATGTCAGAATTTTCCTTTTTGGGTGAACAATTCCAAGACATTCTGAAATAACGCCAAAAAATATTAATTACCTCGCCAAAAAGGGATCCATATGCACAACAGACGCTGTCCTGTACGCTTAACTGTACTCTTTTTGTCCTGATTCAAATCCTTCTTCTGAACTGTGACCCGAATCCAAATTGGAGTCATGGTACACCATTATGATTACTATACATCAAACCCTAGTCCATGAAACCATCTTAATTAGGCTGTGTGGCAACGTATCTCTCACGGAGGAGCTTCGGAAGCATAAAAGGAGGAGCAATGACAGTGAAGGACAAGAAAGGACCAGGCCTGTCTTAGGCTTAATGACATTTTCTTTCGCTCTTTATTTCTTTTCCTTTTATGTGAGTTTAGACACAGATAGACATTGTCTTATCCATATTAGAAAGTATGTTGTCCACACATACTTTGTCTATGTGCAAACTTTGGCACTGGGGACTGAATGCCCCCTTATATCTATGATCATCTGGGCTCCTTTTACACTATGGGCGATATGCCAGGAATAATTTAAAGAAAGGAAAACAAGGCAAACATTTTCTCATTGCTACTGTACAGATGAAAACTATCATCATAATGAGGTATGTTATGGGTGCATGAGTGTGTGTAAAAACATAGAGCTGAGAAACAGGCTAGAAAAAAACTGTGCTGATAAAACAGCAATTGGATCACAATTTCATTTTCTGAAGAAAAAGTGTGCAGCTTTTGCAGACTATGTTCATCCACAATGCTAAATGTTGTTATATGGTTGCTAAGATTGGGGTTATTATAGTTTACTAAAACTAAAACCATTGTTGTATTACAAATTTATTAAATGTTTAATTTAGGTTCCAATACAATAGTATATAAACTGAGAAAGTTCTGTACACTGTGTTTTACATTTTGAGGCATAGATTATGAGATTCAAAGAAGATTAAAGGGTTAGTTCACCCAAAAATGAAAATTCTGTCAGTAATTACTCATGTTCCTCATGTTGTTCCAACCCCGTAAGACCTTCTTCATTTTCAGAACACAAATTAAGATATTTCTGATTAAATCTGAGAGCTGGCTCACACCTCCATAGGCTTCTAAAGACGTTATAACTTGCTGGCCCAGAAAATGCATTAAAGACATCGTTAATATAGTCCAAGTGACTACAGTGGCTCAATCTTAAGTTTATAAAGCAATGAGAATACTTTTTGTGCGCAAAAAACAACAAAAATAACGACTTTATTCCACTATTCATTTCCTTCTCTCTGGGCCTCGAGTTTTTTCACGTAGTGTTTTAGCGCAGCGCGTCTGTGTTGCACGTCACCACATAGGCTCACTATTGGCCGACGCTGGTCGTGTGTGATGCGTGTGACGTACAACACAGAAGCACTGCACTATTACACTACGTGAAAAAACTCGACGCCCAGAGAGAAGGAAATGAATAGTGGAATAAAGTCGTTATTTTGGGGGGTTTTTGCGCACAAAAAGTATTCTCGTCGCTTTATAAACTTAAGATTGAGCCACTTGGACTATATTAACGATGTCTTTAATCCATTTTCTGGGCCAGCAAGTTATAGTGTCTTAGAAGCCTATGGAGGAGTGATCCAGCTCTCAGATTTAATCAAAAATATCTTAATTTGTGTTCCGAAGATGAACGAAGGTTTTACGGGGTTGGAACAACATGAGGGTGAGTAATTACTGACAGAATTTTCATTTTTGGGTGAACTAACCCTTTAAGTCAAGCAACCCAGGTGTCTGACATTAACCTTTCGTCTTTATGCACCTCCTGAACAGTGTCATTGTCCCAAGTTAAGTTATGATAATGTGAAGGAATGGGTGATACTGTCAGGCTGATTGGATTATCATCTATGCATTTGAATGACACTTGAGGGAGATCAGGGTTGGGGAAATTTCGGTAACGAGCTGACTCATGTACTTAATTTACATGCTTTGTTCAGAGTGTCTCCACCTCAATGTAAATCCCTCCCCCTTGAAATGTATATAAACTACAATGTCTACTGCCCTAGTTAGACTTGATGACTGCAGCTACGACAGCTTGTGTTCTCAATAAAGAATCCTGCTGAAGAAATAATCAAGTCTCCTGGTCTCTGCTTTGACGAAGGAAAAGTTTCCAACTTTGACGAAGGAAAAGTTTCCAACACCATACAAATATTTTCGTTTTCAATGTTTACTGAAATAACTAAATAACTAAAACTGAAATAAAAATGAAAAAAGCTATACAGACATAAAAGAAATATAATAACAATGACAAAAACAACAGAATTACTAAAAGGAAAATGGAAAAACATGAAAAAATAATTCAAAATGGACTCATGGACGCACCAGTCTCTCAATACAAGGTGGTGTCACATGTTAGTAAGGAAGATAACAAACCATCTTCCGAGCGTAATTCCCGGTCATTTGTAGGGTCTGCTTGATACTGACACATTTGATTTGGCTTCCTGACAAAACTGAGAGTGCTGGAACACATTCACACTCACACACACCAATTTGGCATTTCCAATCCACCTAACCTGCATGTCTTTGGACTGTGGGGGGAAAGTGGAGGAAACCTACGCTGGCATGGGGAGAACATGCAAACTCTACACAGAAAGGACTGGCTCAAACCGGGGACCTTCTTGCTATGAGGCGACAGTGTTACCCATTGAGCCACTGCCACCCCAAGGAAGATAACGAACATGGATCCAAAATTTTGAAGCTGAGTTTGTTTGTGTGTGTGAAATGAGCTCATTTCAACACGAGTCTCTGTTGCTTTTTAGCCCTGTTTGATCTAAAGACCCTCTTTGATGTGATGGAACTGAGCTGAGAAACAGGAAGTGCACACTGTCCCAAACATTATATTCTCAGAACAAACCAAAGAACGAGAGAGGACACAAAAAGACTATGTCACATGGACACGGACCAATAAATGGAAGAGGCTACCTACATTTACCTGGCCATCTTGCCCAACATGCACTTGGTGGATCTGTAGGTTGCCCTGCAGGAGAGGAAAAACATAAACATATTCAAATTTCAGCAATTGAATGAGGTACAAATTAGTGTCCCATGTTTTTTTTTTTAAAGCATTTAGGGTATTTTCCGCTTTTTTAGAACGGACACAGTAAAAGTGTAGTGCATACATAGAAAAACAATGTAAAAACGTGTTCTGGTATGAAAGTTGGTATAAAAAAACTTTTTGTTATGATAATTATTAAATACAGCTTATCTAACATAAAATTAACTAGCATGAAAGTAGCATCAAATGTATGTATCCTCATGCTTAAAATAGTCATTTTGGTCTATCCTTCTCAACTGCGCCCAACAACTCAATAGACCATGCCATATTTTTGACAAAATCAGTTGAATTTATATGTAACTAATTTGTAATAAACTTTTTTTTTTAAATAAAAACTAATTTTAAGTATCAAAATTGTAGTATTTAGCTGTTCCGTAACCGTTACCACGTGATTCTCCATCATTATAAAAATTAAAGGCACACTATGCAGTTTCCATTTCGACCCCTAGAGTCGCTGTGGAGTATTTGTATTTAACGTTACTGTCGTAAATACCACTCACGCAGAGCCGTCTCTGCACTCTTCCGACTACGCTTTCTTCGTTTTCGTTTTCTTTCTCAGCCATGATTCACGTCTGAAATGTGTGCTAGTGTCTTCCATAGAGGCTTCTTCATATGTTGTTGATGTATGTGACGTTGTGCCGTAAAACAAGTCGTGATTCTCGCGAGATTTGGCGGGGTGCCACCTCTCAAACTTGCATTGCTGGTTTTGCCAGCGGCGCATCCCCCCATTTGGCCCCAGTTTAGCTAACCCCAACTGTGAGCTCATTTTTACGCTATTAATTTAGATAATTTTGTTTAATTTTTTTTTTCTTCTAGAAAATAAGGAACCAAAGTTTGGTAACAGGGTTGAAAATATTGCAAACTGAAACAGCTCATGAATATTTCGTTAAACCACCAGAGGCTGATGATTAACATCTTTGAAGTTTTTTACTGACCATTTGTTGAAAAAGAAAACCAAGAAAAAAGAAAAAAAAATTAAAACCTTGTTTTGTATCTTATACATGAAAAGTATCAGTAACACAACACAGATTTTTTTTAAATCAGTGATAAAATTACTTCACAGCAAAGTTTCAATCATGTTCTCCATCTGACTCTGAAACACACACACCTGACAAATATCTGGATAAAGGGAAATGGTCTTACGACGGCTCATTTCCTTTACAAACTTTCTCAGATAAATGGTTTTGATGAGGCGGGCCAAATGTATTACAAAGACGGTCTTTGTGAGTGGAGGTTGGATGAAGTGGCACGATGTTGCTAAGCTCTGGACTCAAAAACAAACAATATCACTGGGAATATACCAAAAACATGAGCACTGAAGTCTATGGTCATCATCAATTTTTTGTAAACGAGGGCAGGAAACACTCTACAATTTTTTTTCTCTTGCTCTAAGGGTGATGGATGGATTTGATCAAAACATTGTTTACATATTTGCGGATACCTTTAAATAATCCTGTTCAAATCTAGAACACTGAGTACAAATCAAGAGCCTTTGAAATCAGGGCTTAGGGAGATTTCTAAGCCAAAGATCATACTAAAATTGGTAGCTCAGAAGTAATTATGGATTGGTGCTGAGGTTTGATGGCTCAATCCCCTGAGACCTTCATTTAGTAACCACAAATGAGGGGTGGAGTGACTCAGAGGAAGAAGAACGAATGTGTGAAGGAAAAACAAGAAACCTAAAGGAAATGATGTGTACCTCGCTGTCCTGTGTGATCTGCACCTGTTCCCCCTGTGGCACCTGGGCGATGTGGAGGTGTCCCTGCGGTATCTATGAACATTGAAACAAATGTCATTTCCAATCAAGCTGTAGTCAAATAATTATATTTGACAATTAAAAGTGTGACAATATTATTCAACTGTGTGCATTTATGTGTGTATATATACACACTATATGGACTTGGGACACCTGACCATTACACCAACAGGAACTTTAATCGCATCGCATTTTAGTAAATACATAAACATTAATATGGAGTTGTTCCCACCCTTTGCAGCTGAGCTATTACAGCTTCCACTCTTCTGGGAAGGCTTTATACAAGACTTTTGAGTGTTCCCTGCAGGAATCTTTTCCCATTCATCCAGTAAAGCATTTTTTAGGTCAGGCCTTGATGTTGGACGAGAAGGCCTGGCTTGCAATCTCAGTTCCAGTGCATCCCAAATAGGGCTGTGCATCGATACAGATTCCTGATTCCCAAGATCTCAATTCGATTCGATTCTTAATTTGAAACGATTCTCGATTTTTGATTCAAATCAGTGAATAATTTCACTGGCCCCTCCACAAAAAGTAATAAATGAATAATATAGTTTTAGTTTTTGACCCATGTATCCTTGGGGACTCTCAGGGATGAAATTTCACGAACTGACTTATTGCAAAGGTGGCATCCAATCACAGTACCATGCTTGAATTCATTGAGCTCTTCAGAACGACCCATTTTATTTCTCACAAATGTTTGTAAATGCAGACTGCATGGCTAGGTGCTGGATTTTATACAACTGTGGCAAACACCAAATTTTCCAACAATCCCAAAGTAATGATGTTTTCTAATAATAATCATGACAAAATGACTGCTGTCTTTCTGTGCGTTCACACCGCCGGCGGCGAGAGCGTCAAAGTGGCCGGAAGCCATTCATTTTCAATGAGAGCTGGCGGCGAGCTCCGGCGAGGGCGGCGCGGCGCGTCTTGGACGGCGAGAGTGGCGAGAACAGTTGAAATCAAGTCAACTTTATGGTAATAAGCTATGACGTGGTTCGGCGGCAACCAGCGGCAACCAGCGGCAACCAGCGGCAACCAATCGGAATGTAGAAGTCCTCCGCCTGAGATGATACAAGAGAACACAATCCTGTAAACTTTGGTTCCGACCACATTAGTTAAAGCAAAATGGAGGAAAAATTAATCATTTCTGTTGCGGGTTTCCCGTTATTGTACGACTTGTCATCCATAGTGTTGTCAGTTTGATTAGAAAAAGCCGCCCAACATTTTTGCGCTAGAACTTCTTTGAACTAAAAACGCTTGTTTTTTCAGCGGGAATGCAATTAATTTGCTCAAAATAATAATGATTTTGACCAATTGCAGCTACGGTTTTTGCGGCCCCTTTAAATAAAGTTTTAAAAAAAATCGCGCATTCTAATCTACGTCAGAGCTTCAGAGCATCAGAGCGTCCCCGAATCTTTCTACGGCGTCGGTGGCAGAGCGGCGAGAGCGAATTTTGCCGCTCTCGCCGGCGGCGGTGTGAACGTACAGTTTCAGTAAAATATTTACTGAAGTTATTTTAACACTAAATGTATCATGGGTAACCCTGGAATACTTCTGTCTCACGTTGCTTGCTAGTTCATCATTGCGGTATGGAAACGATGCATTTTTCCACAATTAACGTGATGTGTTCCCAAACATTTGATATTATAGGTTTTGTTAATCAGTTTTTTTCCGCCACTGCTTTCCCAAAAAGTGCATTAAAAAGTCTAATTTAGGAAAGTTTATAACAAGCAACACAAGCGATCATTCAAAACCTAAAAAGAGCGTGTCATTGTTTGCCGTATCTGACAGGCTTAAATTATCGATTATGTGCGAATGACAAAAACTGAACATTTGTGAAGCCAAAGGGCTCGACAAAAACTGACCATTGAGTGGTTGCTTCTGAGAGTACAACTATTATGGTTCAGTTCAGGGAGATGTTACACAAACAACAGATGACAGATCCGTTCTTGAGTCCGCAGAAGCCAAGAACTCCTCCGCAGATTTAACTCTCTTGATTGTACATTGTGTATTCAGAGTTTTGATTGTGCTGTCACAATGCATGCAGATTATATTTCAGATGGTGTGTAGGGGTGGAGATGACCTCATGCAGCTGTGAAAGTCAGAGATCATGTTTAGGTTCTCAAAAGAGGCCGCATGATCAGGCACAGCGGAAATTCTGCTGCTAAAGCTCCATTAAATGCTTGCAGGGGATTGGCTTTTCCACGGAGTATTTGCACTCAAGCACACAGAGTTCAGGGAGACCCAGACCTTCTTTCAAAAAGATGTTTGAGTGTGTTTATTTGTTTGTCTGCGCAGCTGACACAGGTTTGAAATGAACGGGTATATATGTATTACGTTACAAGATGTGTGGTCTTGCAAATGCGTGAATTAAGCCAGATATTTGTGTTTTGTGAAGAAAAGTGGTGGTTGTCCATGCAAAATTTGGCAACCCTGGCAGTGGTTGCAAGGTTGCTAGGGTGATCTGGGTGGTTGCTATGGCATTTTTTGTTATTTGCATACTGGCCTAAGTCAAAAGAGTCCGCCCCAACTCAAGGTATATAGCCTTTTTTTAAGGGATAGTTCACTCAAAGATGAAATTTCTGTCATTACTCACCCTTATGTCGTTCCAAACCCATAAGACCTTTGTTCATCTTCGTAACACAAATTAAGATATTTTTGATAAAATCCGAGACGTTAGAACGAAGGTCTTATGGGTTTGAAATGACATGAGGGTGAGTAATTAATGACAGACATTTCATTTTGGGGGAACTAACCCTTTAAACTGTGCTCACATTGTAAAGGTATTAAGGTGAGACACTACAGGTGAATAGGGTAAAATTGTTAACTTACAGATATCACCATCAAACTTTACCAGCTGATTACTCACATGAAAAGGAGAAAAAAAATGCATTGCAAGTTTTCTGTAATTTTATTTTTAAATATGCTAATGAGGCTATATCTAATTAAATATGCGTTAATTTGCATATATTTTGAAGTGATGAATCTGACCATTGAAAAAAACAAGGTTCAAAATTATTTTTGCATTTTGTTGATATACTCAATGAAAAGACATTACCAGAGGGGATTATAAATATCTCCTTTTGTTACCCTGTAAATCAGAAAATACTGCCAATAGCCTTCAAAAATTGATTTCCACCCTATTTTTAGGCATAAAATGTCATTTAAATCAGGCCAAGAATGATATATCAACAAATCCCTCTGGACAAACCTTCACAATATAGTTAGGAATACGACTGTAAAGTTTGGTGTATGTAGGTGCTACAGAAGTGGAAAATCGTCACTAGGAGTGTGAGAAAAAACTAATTAATTAAAGATTTTTATGGCAAAATTCCACTAATTTCTATTGAAAGCCATGAATTACAGACAAAATATGCTTTAGGTCCAAGTAAAATCCATGTATCACACTGTTTAACATCCAAAACTCATTATTGCTTCATCCATCACTGATCATAACATCCAAAACAACACATCAACAGTCCATCACACAGGTGGAATGGAAAAACTAAATATATCACAGTCCCTCAGGCAGACACATATTTAGCTGTCAGTGGAGCTGCTGTACCCTCTCCTAGGAGAACTTCCAGCTTCTTTTCTGGTGCTAACTTTGGGAAGTTTTATTCTTTTGGCTATTTGTCCAAGGTGTAAATCACTTAGTGAAGATACTTTTTCCCAGTGGAGGAGGAAGTGCATCTCTGTCTGACCCAGTTGGTGGTCACTGAGCCTGTATTTAGTCAGGATCCGTCTCTTCTTCTCTGACAGTGTGCAGATACTCTGTCAAATAACAATTTAGTCTACTTTGTTTGCTTTCTCCAATGTTCTAAATATTAATATTTTGAATGATTCATAATTAGTTTTGTTCTGTTGAGTTGTTTTGAACCAGTGCTGAATGGAGCCTGGTTGGTTAGCTTCACCATCAGCTGACTGAGGGGACTGTTTTCAGGATTTGGCTTGTGGGTTTTAAGTGCTTTGAAATGTAATGTGTCTTTTTGACTTGCATTTAGATGTGTTCAAAATGTTACAGCTTGTTCGTAACGCATCGACACACTATGTCAGGGTTACTCGTTGCACGGCTCACCAAGCTTTAATTTGTGGCTCGCATGGCTGTAAAAACACGGCGATATCATGCAGCCAGTCACTACAGATATTTCTTAAAAACATTAAAAATAAGTAGGGCTATAACATAACCCATTACAAACTCAAAGTGTCAGCTCTCTTACAAATAATTTCGATCGGATTGAAAGAGGTGGTTTATCGAGAGAACATGTAAACACTTGACCGATTGAGAACCGAAACTGAAAGGACGTCGTATGGCTCTCCTACTGACTTGGTCCTATCAGTGCGGCTCTCATGAAAAAAACAGTGAAGACCCATGCACTATGTGATGGCATTTCATCATCTTTTGTCTTCGTTGGTAATCCCTTGTGTCTTCTAGCTAATAACAACTGCTTTCGACTTCTCTGAGAGAATTTTACATGCATATCTTTCGACATTTTGAACTACCGCGGAAATGTCAGAGCACGTCACGTGACGATTCTGAACGAATCACGTTGTCAGAAATTGGCATCAGCCAATGAGATTGCGCATTTCGAGTTAAATCACCTGTTTTACTTTCATGATTTGTTGCTGATAGACAGGAAATGACCGTATTTGGATCCGACAGCATTGCAAAGGAGAGAGAGAGCTTTCTAACGGTGTGTGATGGCGGTGCACCAGACAGCGATCGCGGAGCAGCGGGATGATTTAGAACACCAACTTTTGATGAATTTAGGCGAAATCTGCACACTCAAACAGACAAAGTGTAGTAAAATAAAGACCTAAATGTGTATTTTGGACTTTTTTTCAGCACAAGTCTGAAAGAATACATTGAAGACAAATAACTCAAAATCTCAAAATTGACCAGTGAAAAAAAAAACAATGTTTTTGCCTGCCGTTGTCTCGCCTTAAAAGAATTATTATAAAATAATAAAATTAAATAATTATTAAGTACATAGTCATATACTTGTCAATGCTATATTAATTATAATTGAAAAAAATAACTTAATTGTATTAATAATGGCATTTTAGCTGAACTTCAGCTTTGGGTTAACTTTACGAAAATAATTTTTTTTTTTTTAAAAGCTAATGTCAGTTAATGAAGATTTGACGGATGAACTTGAGAGAGAGAGATAAAGATGGATGGATGGATGGATGGATGGATGGATGGATGGATGGATGGATGGATGGATGGATGGATGGATGGATGGATGGATGGATGGATGGATGGATGGATGGATGGATGGATGGATGGATGGATGGATGGATGGATGGATGGATGGATGGATGGATGGATGGATGGATGGATGGATGGATATTTAATATATATTTTCGTGTGGGTTGGCCTTTTGGATTACGACATAACTATACTCACAACTTGCACTTGTCCGTCTTCTCCAATACGGTGGATCTGGACTTGTTGTGTGGCTCCAGCCAGAGCGTAGTGCAAGGCCTGCTGGGTAGAGGTCTCGAGAGCCGACGTCTCAGCAGCCGAGACTCCATCTGTTCGAGGACACATAAACAAGTTTATAACACAGTCCAACTATGTGGGTCAAACCAGAAAGTAGAGAGACTGGGTCAAATTGTGTAAAACAACTGGTTTCAATAACAGAAGATGCTCAACTGTAACTGCCAAACACACACACACACACACACACACACACACGCTTAAGTGAGATGAAGATAAAGAGAAAGAGAGAGAGATCACAGTCTGTTCCACGTCATGGCGAATCTTGTATTTCGGTGTTATCAGACAAAACGCTTTTTGGCATACACATATTCTGCTGAATTTGTACGAATGTGAAATGTGCAAACCCAAACAAATGTAGAAGAGAACACACGATAAACAAGGTTCTCACAGACGGAGAGAAGCGAAAGAGTTCACATACACACACCCTGAACTTGAGGAAAATCCCTTCCGACTGCTGTTGGATGTGATCCAGTGCATCTGCCAGATTAGAGCATGTTTATACAGCATAAATGATCTCAAAATACACAACAAGGGCTCTCGACCTAGCAGCCCAAACACACTCATGCCCTAAAACTGTACGTAAACCCAACCCCTTAGTCTAAACAACGAGTATTGCTGACACGCTACAACAGCCTAGACGCTTAAAACACACGCTCACCGCATTTCTGATTAAAGGTCGTCAAATTGTCTCTGGAAAAATGGTGCGGGTATTCATTTACAAAGTTTAAGAGATTATAAATCATAGCGAAGGGCATATTAGCAGGCTAACGTTACTTAGAGGAAAAAGCACAAAATGTGACATTGCCCTTCTGTTAGTTTCCCCAGACAAGATGTGATCAGAGACTATGTTGGGTCTTTCTTAGGTTGCGGCTGAAAGTAAACCGGATTCAATTTTATGCATCTGAAAGATCTCCAGACCAATTTGTCCTTTAGCTTGCCAGTTTTTACTTCTTGGCTGCTATCAAATTGCAGTTTAGCAATGCCCAAATACAACAAAAACAACTGTGTTTGATGATTATTTTTTGCCAATTAAACAAATGGTATGATTATGTATCTGAAGATGGTTGTTTGATGAAAATGCTGCAGCTTAATAAACAAAGAATTTTGTTGGATTTGTCAATATGTATAGATGCCTCATTAGTGTTTGTTTTCCAATGGGTAAGACGTCCGCCATATTGAAAAGGTCAAATCAGGTTCATAAACACTCGAGAACAAGTTGACTGTTCATCTGCAACCTAGTTATTCACATGTATGAATATCTATATCTGCATTAGACATTAACAGATGATTTTCACAGCTTTTAGTTTATAATTAATGTGATAATTCTGCATCTGGATATTGCATATTGAGTTACACAAAAAAACACAAATCCGCACATTCTCACCTCTGAAAGGTGATCCCATTTTATCTGGAATTTATAGCTTGGTGGTTTTTACAGCCATGGGCTGCATTTGTTAGTGTGAGTGATGAACAGCATCACGTTAACCATTCCAAGATGGCGGACGCATCGACATGTCTGACTCAGGAGTGGTCGAATGTGGATCTACGCATACATTTCTATGGGATTTGTGGCCTGGCAGTTAGCAAATATGTTAACAAAAATGGTATGGTATGTTGTTTTAATTTATTTTTTTATAAAACAGCTTTGATAATTCTACAACAACAATTATCGTACAGAGTGGGAATATTGTTGTTTGACAGAAACGATAGTTTAAATAAAATAAATACAGAATTTTATCAGATCCATGGCTTAGCGGTTAACATACATGCTTAGAAATTTGGTAAAGTCTGGAAACGAAAATGGTCATTTGACCAAAACACGGCCTCTAATTTGAATATAGAGACGTTTTTCAAAAAATGTCATGTTCTAGCAGTCAGCATGGTATTGTAAAATGTGCAAACAAATAAAGACAGTAATTTTAACCAAACGTCGCTGCTTAATAAATAATAAATATTTATTTCAGACTCATGTTCTTGCAGTTAGCTATTCAGTTTGATCGGCGAACAAAAAAATGCAGCTGCCCAATAAATATACAGAATTTTGTAGAGTTCTTGTTTTTAGCAGTTAACACACATAAAAAAATATGGTAATGTTTTCAAATGTAAATGGCCAAAAACATTGCTGCTTATTCAAATAAAGAACTTTGTCAGATACATGGTCTAATGATTAGTGCACATGCTTGCTTAAAACGGTAATATATGAACAAATATGGTCAACTGACCAAAATGTTGCTACTTAGTAAATAAATAGCAACATAAAACATTGATCAGAGAACATAAACAGAAGCTCAACCGAATTAGCTTGACACGCAAAAACAAACCTCATTGTAGAGGTCTGCATTCCCACGGCTGTCCCGCGGGATCCGCGGGACCCGACCAGATATTTTGCGCCGCGGGATTACATTTCCGACTAAAAAACGGTAGCGGTCGGTAACTCTGGTGTAATTTGAACGGGAGCGGTCGGTCATTCAATATCACGTTCCGACGCCGACGTTCTTTCAGAACAGCACATCTTCGCTTTACCTAATCTTAATCTTATCGACCACCCGGTATAGGCTACAGTCTGCCCTACATATTGTTCGGTTAAGGCCTACATATTTTGCTTAATGACATGTCATATTTTCTTTCTTTCTCTGACACTTTTCCTGTGTTGACAGCAAAATGTTACGAATTTTGATAATACGAATAAAAATAATAGCCTACATCAAAAAAAATAAAATAAAAAAAAATAATAATAAAAGCCTACAAAATAACCTTTTTTTTTTTCGCTGCGACATTTTTTCCCCTACTGTCTGCAGCAAAATGTTAAATTTTGTATATTGACAAGGCGAATAAAATACTAATAAAAAAATGTTTGTGCAGACTATACATTTTTATTTTCTCTGTGAAAATGTACATGTGAAATTCTGGGAGATCTATATTAAGCGGGATGGTCGGGTCGGGAAGAAAATTATTCTAAGCAGACAGCGGGTGAACAAATAGTGTATATATAGCGGGAACGGGTGGGTGCGGGATATAACCCCAGCGGGAGCAGGCAGGAGCAGAACTTAAAAAACAGTCCCGCGCAGACCTCTACCTCATTGGTTCTTGCTGAAGCTCAAACGTGCTGCGTAACACGAGAATGAACCTCATTGGTTCTTGCTGAAGCTCAAACGTGCTGCGTAACACGAGAATGAACCTCATTGGTTCTTGCTGAAGCTCAAACGTGTTGCGTAACAGGAGAATGAACCTCATTGGTTCTTGCTGAAGCTCAAACGTGCTGCGTAACACGAGAATGAACCTCATTGGTTCTTGCTGAAGCTCAAACGTGCTGCGTAACAGGAGAATGAACCTCATTGGTTCTCTCACGTCAAGCAAACATGCTTGAGCTTCCGTTTTCCATATCAGATGTGTGCATTGATGAATGTTTATATGTGAATAAAAGCCTAAATTCAATCTGTTCATCATATAAAGCGATCGTTTCTCTTTAGAAAATTTGGACTAAACTGCTTGATTCATATGGATTAGTTTTACGATCTCTTTATTAACTTTTTGAAGCATCAAAGCGGTAGTTGCATAAACTGTCAATTGAGGAATAGAAATCTCTTAGATTTCATTAAAAATCTCTTCATTTGTGTTCTGAAGATGAACAAAAGTCTTACGGGTTTGGACCGACATGAGGCTGAGTAAATGATGACAGAATTTTCATTTTTGGGTGAAGCAACCCTTTAAAAATGCAAAAAGCAAAAGCATTTTTCAAAATATATACAGAATTTTGCAAGCTACAGCAGGGTTTGCAGCTTATTTTCTCCATGCCTGCACATTAAAAAATAGATATTTTTGCTGTCGGACGGAAACACTTTGTTCCTTTCATAGTCCACATGTTCCTAACACTTCGATTTTGGTTTGAAAGAAGGCTGAGCACCAGTTGGCTTGTTCATAATCTAAACATTTAATCAAATGCAGGGAGGCCTATTCCAGCTGGACATGGACAACAGAAGGAGGTGAAGCAATCGTAAGTGTATGGACCATTGTGGAAAGAACCAATACAGGATATTTGTGTTAGTCCGAAATGGGTCAAAGGTGAAGGCCTGTGAATCTCTGAGAGGAAGGGACAGGACGCGAGGCGTTGTCCTGAGATTAGAACCATCTGTTAGTTGAGGACACATCAGTCAGAGTTTTTCTCTCGCACACAAACATGAGTGTGCAAATAAACACATGGGGGTGCATGTGCGTGTAATGTACACGACGTTTGCACAAATGGACACGAGGTTATACACATAGCTAATTCGATGGCCAACTAGCACATGGTACGACAACTGCGTATTTTCTCTCGCACACACACTCGCTCGCTCTCAGCATATGTTTATGTTCAATTGAACACAAACCAGCTGGGCCTAGACACTTAGCATCAAAATCAAAGAGAAACAGGGCTTGTAAGTTTCGCAAGAGACAAAATTGGCGGGGAAGGGTGCAGGGGTCCATACCTGAGCTGTTCTGCGAGGCGGGGGTCCGTCGTGAGAAACTCTTAACGGCCAAACTCTGTCCTCGCTGCTTCCGACGCCAAGCGGTTCGACACTTGGAATCAATGCTCTGCTTGATACGGTACCAGTCGGATTCGGTAATGGTGAACTTGTAGAACAGGTGACCTGGTTGCACATAGACAGAGACATTCACAACATTGACACCATGACAAAAATCAGTCATGAAATAAGGGGCAAAACACTAGCTATGTTTCCATCCAAAAATGGAGTATCGCATAAAACGTTTGTGGATAAAGCAGTGTTTCCATACATTGTGTTCATGTGGGGGCGCGGAAATTGGAGCAAGATATCTAATATAAATGGAAGTTGCAGCAATCGGGGAAGTCATTGTGGCTCTTGTTTTGCACATCAGAAATATCTTGCATACTGTATGTAAATGAAGCACTTAGCATGGTATTGTAAAGTGTGCAAACAAAGACTAAACATCGCTGTTTGACAAAGCTAAAAAAAATGTCACATTCATTTGTCATGCCAAACCCATTTCATTTGCAAATGAAAATGGCCATTTGATCAAAACATTGATATTCAGAACATTGCAATCATGATAAAATGTGTCAGGAAATAATGAACGAAACACTGACGTAATTTTAGGATCCATGGTCTGGCAGTTAGAAAACATGATATGGTAACATATGCAAATGAATAGTTGCTATTTATTAGAGAAGATTTTCTAATTCATGTTCTAGCAGTTAGCGCACACGTACTTAGCATGGTATTGTAAAGTATGCAAACAAAAAACGAAACGCTGCAGCTTAACAAATGTTACAAGTTTGGTTGGTTGGTATTGCTTATTAAATATACATAATTTTGTCAAGATCTTGTTCTTGGCAGTTAACACACATGCTTAAAAATAAAGTTTGCTAATAAAAATGGCCAATTGACCAAAACATTGAGAACAGTAGTTTTTCGAATTCATGTTCGAATATTTGGTTAGCATAGTATTGTAAAGTGTGCAAACAAACATGAAACGCTGCTGCTTAACAAATAAAAAAAGTTCTGATTCATATTCTAGCAGTTAGCAACCAAGCTTGTAATGTGTTGTGAACAAAGCTGCTTATTAAATATACAGAATTTTGTCTAATTCTTGTTTTTAGCAATTAGCGCACATGCTCAAAAATAAGGTAGTAATGTTTGCAAAAGAAAATGGGCAATTGAGCAAAACACTGACATACAGAACATTGCAGCCATGATATAATCTGTGAGGAAATAAGGGAGGAAACACTGACGTAATATTTAGCCATGCGATTATGCTGTAAACAAATAAACTTTGAAGGAGAAATAAACATGTAAACAAACAGCTTTAACCTAATTCACGTTAGCCGCTGTCAAATAGGGTTTGTTAATGCAAAACTGCACGTAACATTCCTTGTATAAATAATTTTACAATGTTACGGCTTGTTGCTGGAATTGACCAACATACTGATGTGACAGAAGATTTGTTGTGAATGAGAGGCGCGGTTAGAGACCTTACTAATTAGCTCATGTGGGGAAAATACTTGTCTGGTGTCGAGGATGAGGCAGAACCGCAGTGAGCTACTTGAGTACTGAAATGATTTGAATTAGACTGGACAAAACTGAATTAAACTGACTCACATAAACTGAACTGATACGATCAAAGACCTGATTTGTCACAGACCGGGTTTGGAACAGATGGGCTTCAAAACGGGTTCATTACAAACAAAAAACTGAATGATTTTCAATTCTTTTCATTGAATTTAAAATATTCTGTAAAACCAGTGTGGTCCATATCCTAAACAAATTAATCTTATGAGCCAGTTCTTTTAGCGAATCAAAACCATTCAGTGCTATTGGTGTAATCAGGTTCCCCAAAAATGACTCTTTTGAACTGGCTCTTTTTAGTGAATCAAAAACATACAGCACAACCAGTGTAGTCTGATTCCTAAACAAATTCATTTTATTATTAGCCAGGAATCAAAACCTTACAGCATTGACAAGTGTGGTCCGATACCCGCACTAATGACTCTTATGAAGTGGTTCTTTTGAGTGAATCAAAACCACGCAGTGCAATCAGTGTAATCAGATTCCCAAATAAATGACTCTTATGAACTGGTTCTTTTCAGTGATTCAAAAGCATACAATGCAATGTCTGCATCCGAATTCGCATACTTCCCTACTATATAGCAGACGAAAAACAGTATATGACAAGTATGTCTGAATTCACAGTACTCGTAAAAAGAGTATGACCGGATGACCGACTACTTCCGGTGAGATTCTGAAGTGTGTATACGATGGACACTTTACTGTCCCATGCGGCCACGGGAGAGGATTTATGAATGTTAGGTGAAGCGATGTAACTGACGCTGGTAGGTCACATGATAATGACAAACATGGTGAATGTAGTATGTCCAGATTACATTCATACTATATAGATCATACTTTTTAGCGGTCGTGACTCGTGAAGTAATTAGTTATTCAAAATAAGTATCAACTCAAGAGAGTATGTGATTTCAGACACAGCCAATCAGTGTGATCTGAATCCCAAACAAACGACACTTACGAGCCAGTTCTTTTTACTGAATCAAACACATATAGCTTATAACTTACACATAGTGTGTAATACGTAAGACACACAAAATACCTACATTAGTGTGTTTACTGACCGGCTGCTCATACGACAACATAGAGAATTGTTAATCAGTTGGTCAACAGACTGTAAATCACACGTACAGTGAGGAAAATAAGTATTTGAACACCCTGCTATTTTGCAAGTTCTCCCACTTAGAAATCATGGAGGGGTCTGAAATTGTCATCGTAGGTGCATGTCCACTGTGAGAGACATAATCTAAAAAAAAAAATCCAGCAATCACAATATATGATTTTTTAACTATTTATTTGTATGATACAGCTGCAAATAAGTATTTGAACACCTGTCTATCAGCTAGAATTCTGACCCTCAAAGACCTGTTAGTCTGCCTTTAAAATGTCCACCTCCACTCCATTTATTATCCTTAATTAAATGCACCTGTTTGAGGTCGTTAGCTGCATAAAGTCAAATACTTATTTTCCTCACTGTAGTTGCTCTTTTATTGGACTTACACCGAATGCCGTAGATCATGAGGGGGTCCAGCTGTTTCTTGCCGTGCTTGCCCTGGCCGGAGAGGTTGGAGACGGCCTGCACCTCGCGGTGGAACAGGTAGTCCAGCAGCGTCAGGGCCATTTTCTCCGCCGTGCGACAGTTGGTGCTGATGTGCAACATGTCTGCTGGAGACACCGGGCAGCGCACGCGCATCTCAGGATTGTTCTCGTCACCGAGCCACGTTCCTGTTGGATAGTCCTCTATGGAGGAAAGAGAAAGACGCATGTTGCCATTACAAAAATGTTTTTCCAAACGTACACAGTATTCACTTGTTAACAGGTAACTAGCCACTGTAATTTATAGTCATGTAACTATGAAGCTTTTTGACAAAATGAGAGGATGCTGAATATGAATAACTCCATGTATAATACTAATCAGACACAATACATTTTTTAATGTGGACCAACAGCTCACTGGGGGCCTTAAATAGGATAAAACAAACTTAAATTGTATTTATCTGGGCATGATGCTTGTGAAGGAATGTAGATGAGGGCTATTGAAACTGGGGTCCGGGGACCAACTGGGGCCACAAGGGGGTGCCAGAAGGCCCATACAAATTTTTCCATATTTAAGCATTTTAACTGAAAATGTTTTTAATTATCTAACTGTAATCTAATAATCATTGTTGTTACAGTAAACTAAAATAATTAAAAAAAATTTTTTTTACTTAAACGACAGATTGTTGCCTTGGCAATAACTGAAATAAAAGTGTTGAAGTACTAAAATTACTAAGAATAAAACAAAAATAAATTAAAGCTAAAAATAAATATAAAAAATATCATAAAAATAGTAAAAACTAAAATAAAACTGAAAAAAGCAGAGAATTTAAAAGCAGATATATTAATAAAAGTAAAATAACACTGCTAATAATGGGTAAAAAAGGATACGCAAAATTATAGACTTTTTCAATTTTGTTAATTATATTTGAATTTGCATTAGTTTTAGTGCAGTTAGAATATAAATGCCAATTATTTAACTCTGGAAACATGTCGTCCTCATAATATTACTCTTACAATATTTCTCACACAGTATAAATGTCTTAACACATGAAAATATGTAGCTACTAGCTGCCTTTATATTTTAGGAGGGTGCACCCTTGCAAATGGGTCAGTATTAGTATATTATATTACATTTGATATTTGGCAACAAAAGTTTGATCTAGCCTGTTGACCACTGTGGTAGATATAATGTCAAAATACATGACTCTCACAAGGTCATAACAACATATTCAGGATTGGAGTGGGAACATATGTCATCAGCCATTGTTTTCAACATTAGCCGAGCACTAATCCCAAATATCTGTGGAGGGTGTGAGAACATGCCCCTCGACGCCTCTAAGCAAATGCAAGAGTGTCCCCTGCTGGCTCACCAAACAAACACTTCACAACAGCATTACTGGTTTACACCGCTGTCTTTATATGGACAAGAATTTGGCATGGTTAAAAATGCTGATTGAAGTTTAACATTAAGACCATAACATTTCTTCTTCACACTAAGAATCGAAATATTACATATCCAGGAATGAGTTCTCATCGTGAGTGCTCCAAGAAAAAATATTGTGGCATATTTTGTCTCAGAAACTATTTGAATTGGCATTTCTGTTAAATATTTGTATGTGTAGCACATGCCAAACATTGCTTTGGCTATAGCTGGCAGGATTTATGGCGGTTCGGTTCAAGTTTATCATGGATTGTCGAAGCGTGAGTGTAAAATGATGTTAGGGAGTAAATTGTTTCAGGTCAAAAGGTAGCCTAAGTTAAGGAATGCGTGGACTATTTACATTTATTTTATTTACGATTTACAAAATAAAAAATATGAATGTAGATTATATATTTGCATTATAATGTTAATAATATATTTACATTTCCATAAACCCGAGATGGATGTAGTGAAACAATTATCAACTTTTTGTATTTTTAATATTAATTTAATTATTCATATATAGGCCTAATTTAATTATTATTTACTTTCAAGCAAATACACATTTCTACCCTAACAAAATATCTTTTTCCTATGTAAATCTTTCACAGGCAGCTGTATAATATGGCCACTTATATTTCTTCTATTCTATTCTATTCTATTCTATTATATTATATTTAGTGCTGTCCAATCAATTACCGGTAATCGCGATTAATCGCATATAACATACTTTTTTTTTTACGTGTGCATATATATTATTATATTTTATACATGTATAAATGTGTATGTGTGTGTGTGTATACAGTATACACACATTATATATATATATATATATATAATCTAATAATATATATGCACACATATTGTGTAAACAAAAATGTTTATGTTAGATGCGATTAATTGCGATTACCGGTAATTGATGGAACAGAAAAGAATTGAAAAGAATAATCTACATAATTTATTTTACCCCATGCACACAAAACTTTTTTCCCCATGTGAATCTCTCAATCACAGGCAGCTGTAAAAAATTTCCACTTTTTAAATAGATGGTCACGACAAAAATGATGCACAGTTCCCTAGTTTAAAGCGATGACACATTTTACCCCACTCCCCTATATCAAAACCATGGATGAGGTTAAAGCCAGAGGAAAACAACACAACACAAACAAAAGCAAAGCCTTTTAAGAACAAAATGTACCATTCGTCGACTAAATATCATCACAAACAGCTGAGAACGAGTGAATATTTGCAGAGGAACGTCTTTGAACTAACCAAGCTAACCCAGACTCCACTCCAAAACAACCCAGTCAAATAATAAGAAAAGCAAAAGCAGAAGTTAAGCAATCAAAACAAACCCTTCAAACCCAGACCTCCTCCAGACCAAAGATACATCCGTGAATCACTTACGGCCAGACGGCTTACACAAGACACATTGTTGATGTAACACTTTTTTAATGTGTTGAGGGAGTACTAGTGATTAGTCAAAACACGTTTATATTATTAATCATCAAATGTTGCTTTAGTTGAAGTTTTTTTGCGCTACATTTCCATGCTTTAAAGTCACCCCACCACACACAGACAAAACACATGAAAACACACGTGATCATCTTATTTGTGCAGATGCATTTCAAAGATTTCCATGTCTTCAAACCTTTTCAATAATTGTTCAAATTGGTTGCTCTTCTTGTGAGGCCGTGTTTGTGCTGAACTCAGACCAAATGGTTCCCACTTGGTTCCTTTAAAGACGCCATAAAATCAAAATAGGAATTTTTGGTGGCTTTTAGTTCATGTGTGTTAGCTTTGAGGACGTTTATGTGCTAGTGCACTTCTTAACGTTGACAAAATTAGCTTTTAGTAGATTTCAAATTTACAGTCTTTCTCTTCTGGATAACAGACTCATAAGATCGATGACTCATCCTGCACTACACCGGTTTTTGTCCAATCAAATTCTCTATAAAATGCAGGGCTCCAGACTACCATTTGAGAGCCGTAGCACCGGTGCAACTAAGTTCAACAGATGGAGGCGCCAGCACCTGATTTGGTAGCTCTGGAGGGATTTTTCATCGTAAAGGCATTTTAATTATTAAATCATTAAATTACTATTGTTTTACATTAGTAAGTGCAGTTAGTAATAATATTACATTTATTTCTTGGAAATTAACATTTGACAGTAAAGCACTGCTTGAGTTGAGATACAGATTAAATTAACTTTTAACAACAGTATTGAGTAAACACCAAATTGTTCTAAGAATTCTTTTTTAATATTCTACTCTTGTTAAAGGGATAGTTCACCGAAAATTAAATTTTTTCCATTAATTAGTCACAGTCATGTCATTCCAAACCCGTAAGTCCCCCTATAGACTGCAACGTTATCAAAACTTTCAAGGCCAAGAAAGGTAGTAAAGACATCGTTAAAATAGTCCATGTGACTAATAGGGCTGTCAAATAAAAATGCGAATTTCGAATATTCGTCGAATTAAAAATAATAATAATACACATTCGAATGCAAAAACCATGCATTCTAATTTTTTGTGTGTCAAGAGCGGTCAGGAGGCGCGCGAGACATGATGACGACGTAACTGGCGCTGATTGTTTTTGTTAGCTTATCCAGTATACAGCGCGGTGCGGCTGTGTTGTTAATTAGAAAAATGGCGGGAAAGGGCAAACTGCTGACGGAAACCCTCTCAGTTGGTGGCAAAAATCATGCAACGACACACTTGACCATACCAGCACATCGGTCAGAGCTGAGCGTGTGTTTTCATCGGCTGGAAACATTGTCCAAAAAAAAAGCGCTTGCCACTCGCTTCGATCAAGTTGACCATCTGGTGTTTTTGACGCCTTCTTGTGGGCATAGGAGACAATACAGTACTTTTTTCCTCTAACATTAAGAATTGCCTTAAGAATTTGAATATAATTCGAATTTTGCTAATATTTAAGAAAGAAATTCAAATTTAGCTTTTCAGCCATTTTGACAGCCCTGATGACTACAGTGGTTCAACCTTAATGTTATGAAGCGACGGGAACACTTTTTGTGCGCAAAAATAAAGAACAATAATGACTTTATTCAACAATTTCTTCTCTTCCATGTCAGTCTCTGACGCTGTTCACGTGAGCACCACAACACATGCGTGTGATGCTGACGCAGGAGCCGGCCAATAATAAAAATCTGCAAACTTAACCTTCAATAAGTCTCGCCAAAACATCTTGTACAAACCAATCTCAAAACACAACCCATTTGTGAATCTTACCCTCTGAGTTGAGAGTGATGAGCGTTACGTTGTTGGTATTCTGATTCTGGCCGCTGTTGGACACCGAATCGCTCGTTTCAGAACCGCTTTCCTGATCATCCTGAATCTCTTCATGGACTGGAACCTTCAGCACTATGGTTTTCTGTCTTCCTCGCCCAACGGTACTGCAACAAAAAAATAAAGCGTCATTACACCGAGAGCTTGTCCTCACTGTGAGAAGCTGTGCGACAGATCCAGAATCGGCTTCTCAGTATATTTGCATGCATAATGCACATATTTGCATTCACAGGAGACATTACTATTTCATTTATGCATAAAAAACACAATTTGTTCTCACTTGCTGAGTAGGTTCTCTAAAGAGTCCGATGCACGTGGTGAAGTTTCCTCCCGCGTCTTCGGCCTGTCTCCACTCACTATAACGTTTGTCTGGGGAACAACACTGAGAGCAAAGACTCACTGTTACCATCTTCATAAACCCTGAACACTTCATATCAGTGGTTCTCAACTGGTGGGTGGCGACACAAATATAATATATATGCTCAATATACATCAATATCATAATGCTTTTAGGCAAATATTCAAGTTGTTTTAATGTAATTATTATATATTTAATTGTGCAGCTCATTTTCTCTATTTTTACATTTAAACTACTTAAACTTTAATGCTGTTAAATGTAATCTTTAGCCAATCTTAAAATAAAAATATCCATTTTTCATACAGTGCATTACAATGCTAAAATTCCTAAAATGACTGATTTTAGATTTTATTTATTTATACAAAATAATTCATAATTTTTATTTTTAATCAAGAATCCGGCATGACATGTGAAGACTAAAAATGTACTGTTTAGTGTTATTTTTTAGTTTTATTTTTCTTTATTCTTTTTTTTAGAATTTCATAATGTATTTTGTGAAGTCAGACTATGTTTGCACTTGTGTGCTGAGCAGAGAGCTGGTAGAGTTATATTTTGCTTAGAGATACGCAATGTTCACTTAGCAGAGATGTTCCAATGATGATGATACTTCAAATGTGAACAGTTGGCATGCTCTTTGTGAAATTGAAAATGAATGTTTCAACTGATGCAAATGTACCATTTGTATACCACTAATGCATTAATGTATACACTGAGAAATAGTTTCTTAATGTGGAAAGTGGATTGTACCATGTGAAAGCATTGGGTAAATTCCATTTTTAAACATAAGCATTAGGTGTTTTCGCTACCTTACAAGGAAGCTGTAAGTCTCTCTGTAATGTATATAAGCTCAATCTTACTGTATCACCTCAGAGAAACATAAAGGCATGAGGGCGTGAGAGGAAGGAAACAGAGATGATGGGGTAAGGAAGGAGAAACCCAGAGAAACAATTTACAGCTAGCATGATGGGGTGAGAAGATAGAGAAATGGGGAACAGAGAAATCTGGAATGAAGACCTTATATTCTTATATGCCTGTTTCTCTCTGTCTGACACATGATACATAATAAATAGAGATCTCTTGGCAAAAGTAACTGGTGTAGCTCCCGTGATTCAACCATAATGGGGGAAACCATGATTTTTAAATCTACAACATGAAAAAAAAAAAAAAAAATCAGCTTTTCAGTATTGGACAGAATACTAAGGTATGTGCATCCCTAATAATAAATAATAAAATAAAACATAATGAAATGTAGCTAACTATAAAATTGTATACAGTTAGGAAAGAAAAAAATAACTGTGCTCATTAACTTTTAATAGGGAGTAGAAAAAGCTTCCCATATCCTTTGTTGATGATCTTAAAGGCATTTGTTACATTATTTTGGCATTCATTTCTGGTGTTCTCATTTGATGTGAAATATTCTGAACTGGATTTAACAACATGTTTTTGATATTGTGGAAGAAAATGTTATCTTTAAGATGTGGAATTGTATTGGAATGGTAAAAGAGTGTTGGTCCGTGACAGGAGGGCCTCCACTCAAGGATAAAATATGATGAACAAGTCTGAGAATGTTCCAAGTATGGTTGAAAATACCATCATTGGCCTAGAAAGATAACATTCTGGGAGTCTAAACTATAAAAGAGGGAGGATGCCCTCCCCTCACTGTCACACTCTGCAGCCACTCTGTGTGACTAGCCGCATTTCCATTACCCTTCAAATTGCGCAAATTGAAATTACGAATTGAAAATACGCCCAATGGAAACACGTCAAATTCGCAAAAACTCCCATTTATCGCAAAAACGTTTTTACGCTCGCATGAGGTGGGGGGTTTTCAGGCAATTCGAAAAATAAATATTTTGCAAAACTGCAATGGAAACAGTTTTTGCGCATTTACAGGTCACCTGACGTAGATGACGCGGTATGTTTGGACAGAATACGAGACAAAGTTCTTAAAAATTCATAAAAGACAAAAGAATTACAGGAATGCTGGATTCTAAACCTCAAAGAAATGCCACAATCAAGACCTCGAAGCAGAGAAACACCCAGAAACATATGTGACGCTCTCAAGTATAAGGGTCTTTCCTTGCCATTAATGATTGGATAACACACATACGTCTCCTTCGATTAATAATAACGGCCAGTGCGGTGGCTGAGATATACATAAACCTACCAACGTCCGTTGCCATGATTTTTGGAATGACTTATCGAAATAGTTTTTTGTCGACATTTAGAAGAAAAAATAAAATTTTGCGCAAATCTGTAATGGGAACGAGCCTAGTGTACGACTGCTGGCCTTTTCTTGCAAGAAAATAAACCTCATCAAAGACTATTGGAAATGTTTGTCTCTTATTCAGTGATAGAATTTTGTTTGCCACCACAATTTCAATCCCTAAAAAAAGTCCACTACTGTTCTAATTTGCCATGATTATTATTGGTGAGATACAAAATGTTATTAAAAAAAATCTCAATTTTCAAGGAAAGTTTATTAAGTGTTTATTTTAAAGGGGACCTATTATGCCCCTTTTCACAAGATGTAAAATAAGTCTCTGATGTCCCCAGAGTGTGTATGTGAAGTTTTAGCTCAAAATACCCAACAGAATTTTATTTACAGCACGTTTAAATCATCATTTTTTGGGTCTGTGAAAAACGCACTGTTTTAGTGCTTCTCCTTTAATGCTAATGAGCTGCTGGTTCACGGCACAGGGGGCGGAGCCTAAGCAGCCGCGATCAGAGCCAGAGCAGGGAAGATGATAATAATAAAACAGACAGTCACAGTAATGGTGTTCATTTCGACCATAAAAATACCTACAGAGTCAGAGAATATATGCTGTATGGAGTTGGAACAGGTATAGTTTAGTTTAATTACGATTATAACCTATTTGGCATTGCTTGTATACACTATTAATGCAAGCCTGCAAGCCAGCTGCCAGTAGGACTCCGTCTGACGATCTGAATTGTCTGAATGATGACACAAAATATACTGATGAGTTTAATAAAGTTTACTGTATGTCACACAAAAGATGAAACATCAGTTTTTCTTCAGAAAATCGCTGTTAGAGCTGAGTAAACAGTATAAGAAGTGCATAAGTAACTTACATAAATTTCTGTAGAGTTAAGGGAGCATTTTCTTTGAAAACAAAATGAATCCACCTCGTCTTCACTGGCTGGCAGATTTCAAGAGTAAATAGAGAGAGCTATGCGAATGAATACATCCAGCTACAACACCTTCAACGCTTGGGAGATGCTTCGACGCTTCTCGTGAGTGCATTGCTGCAGCAATGGCTGATGTGTAAACTCGCAGTGAATTTGAATTAACCCCCCAAATGAAAGGCCAAACATCTTCAATAAATGGGAAAAAACAGACGAGGCGCTGTGTTACTGTCCACTTACCAGCGTACTTTGTCGCAGGTCTGAGTGGCTCCAAAAGGGGACCCTGACACCATGGGTACCTGGATGTTCAACTGGTTTTTCCCCATCACTATGTCCAGCTTCTCCACTAAACCTCGACAGGTGGCCTCAAGAACCTGCAGCTTCGCCTCCATGCTGTCCAGCCGCTGGCAGATCGCCTGACTGATGGATATCAGCATCGACTGGGAGCGCACGCATAGACAAACACAGAAAAAAACACGATTTTTGCAAAGTCCATGCTTATATAAACTGTATAAATTCTGTACCAGATGAATTGATCATCTCTTTTGACAATGTTAAGATGCTACCTTAATAGTTGTTTCTTGACTAATTTCAATCCTTGCTCGTTTCCTTCCTGGTTGATCAGCGTCTTCATTATTGTCCAGGATATCTAGTTTCATCAAAAAAGCACAGCAGAAAATCACAAACTAGGGATACACCGATTTTGGCCAATACCGATAATCGAGAACTCTATATTTGATAGCCGTTAACCGATATATTGGCCGATAAATCTAAATCCAAATTTGATATGACTTTTGAGCGCCGGATTACAAAAACAAAAGTCTCACCATTAAAAGTCATGTCCCAAGCACAAGATTATAATGTGCTCAATATAATTTTATGCAGCTTATATAACAGACTTGCGCTGCACATACCGCACTGAACTGTATTTTCCTATTTTCCTTTTTTGAAGTGATTCCAAACATATTTCCAATCAAATCAAAACCATCATGGTGCATGTGAAGTGTCTCAGCTCAAGGAAATAATACATTATTTATCAGCTTTAAGATATTCTTAATTCGGGCCGATAACGATAACATTAAAAATGAACATATATCAGCCGATACCGATATGGTGGCCGATATATTGTGTATCCCTACCACAAACACTACCAGCATGACCCATTACGCAGATGTTTCTCTGATTTCGAGGAGGACTGACCTGTTTGGTGTCCTTCATGATTCAAATCCGCCACTGCGATCTGGACTATCTCCACCAAATCCTGCTCTGACATCATTCAAACCTGCATTTCAGAAAGATGGCATTGGTAAACTTGGGGTGGCTCAATTAGTGGATTAAATCAATTAGGGTTATTATAGTCAACTGAAACCATTAAAAAAAAGTTACCTTAAATAAAATAAACATTGATATACATATATATATATATATATATATATATATATATATATATATATATATACTCAAATATATAAAATCCTTCTTTTTTTTTCAGATAGTTTCCTAAGCAACATTTCTTTCTTTTTTATTACGTTTAACTTGATGTATTAAAACAACTTAAACTAAAACTAAAATAAACATGAATAAAAACTATACAGACATATTTAAACTAATAAAAATGATAAAAACACACAACAAAATTACTAAACTTAATTATTAAAATTAAACGATCTAAAATTAAAATAAAAAATATATTATCGATAGTAAAATAACAATGATATCAATTATTTGCTAATTCGTTGTTATTTTGGGAGGGAATATACATTTGTAAAGAAACTCCGCATTTTCAAAGACAGTGTTTTTAATATATTTTATATTCAAGTCAAGACACAAGATAAAATATTGGATTTTTGCAGGCACCATTGTGTCCTTGTGCAAAAAAAAAAACCTGACAGCTGAGACCCCCTGAGGGGGGATGTGGTACTGAAGGTGACCTCACTTGTTGTTTCCATTTTATTTTGTTGCATAGGCCTATTTCATTTCACAAAAGATTAATTGCAATTTTGTTGAAGACACTAAAAACAAGAAGAAAAAAAAGAAAAGAAAAAAAACTATTTTTTATAATTTAAATAATTAATAATTAAATATTTAAATAAAAAAATTACATTATTAAATAAATAATTAACTAAAATATTTAAATAAAAAATGCAAATGAATACAATAATAAAATAATATTTAATAATAAATACTTAATACAAATTTTAATAATGATAATTATATTATTAACAACAATAATAATTAAATATGATAAACTAGTGCCTGGTACACATTCTCTTTCAAATCTATTCCATCTTTAAGATATGGATTTCATTTTTAAATAGTTCAGGGTCCCTACAATATGAATTTTTATTACTCCAATTTTTAGGCAATAAAATAGGCAATTCTGAGCAAAACTCCAAAAATTTATAAACTCACTATATAGTTTAGATTTATAGAAATGTAAAATTTTGTTTACACACACATATATATATATATATATATAAACACTACGTGTGTGTGGGTGTGTGTGTAATAAGTATATACTACATATTAGTATTGTAGTGAATTAAAAAAAAAGTTTCTGTTTGTTTATATATGTATTAAAATTAATTTAATAACTATTCTGAAAAGTCATTGCTGTAGTAAAAAAGTACTGTGGTACCACAGTCGTGTTGATGTGGTAGCATGATAGTATAGTAATACCATGGTACTTTGACTGAAATTCATGTCCCGGGGTATTTGATATTCATATGCCCAAAATACAAGGTAGTGCCATAGTACTTTTTTATAAGCATGGATTACCACATTTACTTGCAATATTTGCTCAATACACCATAGCATGAAGGCATGTCCATATTGTGGTACTTTTACGATGTACATGCATGATTCTCGATTAATATGAAACTGCAGCTGAGATTATAACTAGGTTAATTTAGTTCTACTCTAACGTTAGTTAAGCACTAGTTAAACAAGGACGCTCCGGGATTTTAAAAAAATCATAAAACATTAATTGTAAAGACGCAAATCGTTGACCAGTTTAATTATAGGGCCAGTGCTTTAATCCAGTTAGCACACTGCAGCTAACTTGCTCATGTAGCCTCGGCTAGCTAACGAACAGCTCAAAACAACAGCAGCGAAACGCATCTAGGCCTCATTTGTGCCCTTCATAGCACGCAAGACACAGTTGACAAGAAAACAGCAGAAAAATTGTTATTTCTTTAATGCACAGCGCCATATTTTGGACGCGCGCGGAGAGCTGGAGGTGTCGCGTGTCAGAATGGTTTATATTACCGTGTGAATGATGAATTCTCGTGTTGTTTGTGAGGATTCCGATAATGGCGTCCTTCCTCGCGAGAGAAAAACCCGAGCATTGAGCGCCGCTCGCCGTTCTCACTGCGCATGCGCGTAGACTGTGGCCGTGTTCAGTACTGCAGTTATGGGACGAACCAACACACAGCAAGTTTGAAAATTTCTTTTTTTTTTTAGCTCGCATCTAAAGGTTTTCATTCTGCCTCTGCATGAGTATTTGCGTCCAAATTATGTAAATCGTGTATTTATGTAAATTATGTAAAACGACATTATTTATATGTCCCATGACTTTTTGGAAACGCACAAAAAAAGCAAACATTGACTGCAACATTATCAATAAAAAATTCGTTGGTTTTCTCTTGTTTTTGCATGTTGGCATGTTTCATTGTGTTATTATTACAAATAAAACAATGGACTCCAACAGTAGTGCAGTGGTGCCTGGAGAAGTGGGTATACTCTTAATTTATGCCAATTTCTTTTTTAAAGTGGCCCCGCAAAGGATGAACGCCCTGTGTTATAAACGGTGACATGTCTTGCATATTTAGTTCATGCCAAAATGATACAGGTAGAGCTGCGGAAGGTGGAGGGTTCCTGAAAGCGTTCTGCAAAGAAAATGCACAGAGTATTTGAAGGTTGAGCATGCCAGCTCATTGGGTACTGAAACAGCAGAAACCAATCAGCTGCCTGTGCCCAAAAGAGAATGATGTGATTGCAAGCAGATTGAGTTAAAGGTGCAGTAAGCGATTTCTGAGAATTGCTATTGATATTTGAAATCACCAAAACAAACAAGATCACACCCTGATCTTGATAGCTCCACCCCCAAATTCACGTACACGCTATGCGTGAGTGGCGCATAGTGGACCTCCCCCCTCATGAGTGGACACGCCCCTTACTGCTGATTGGCTACTAGTGTGTTTTGGTGCTCGGTCTGATCCACTTTCAACGGCGTTTCTCAGAATACGCTTAGTGCACCTTTACGCACCTATTAACCTGTGCCATCTAGAGTTTCATGACAGAATTTTTATTTGTTTTTGGGTACTATTCCTATAAGCTTCAAGCTTAAATTTAAATTTAAATCTTTCTAGCATACTTCACCTTTTACGTGTACGCGAGATTCAGCGTACTACGTCATCGGAAGAGTGCTTTGTACGCGCAGGTTGCACATGCGCATTTAATTTATCCACAAGGTGGCAACCGTGCCCTGGGGGTGACGATTTACAAGGTAGTAGAAGAAAAACTGCATAAACAGAACAGACTGGAACGCATGCAATGCTACAGTGACAATGCAGGCCTACATAGATGAGAGATTGTGCGAAGAGGTTCAGAAAGTCCCCTTATTTGTACAAATCTAGCATGAAAGAATACAAAGATATTTACATGGGTTGTAACTCGTGGCTAGCCTGGGTTTCCCCATGCTGCCTTGCGCGCAGTGCGATTTTATTCACGCTGCTAGGCAGCCTGGACACCATGGACCAGATTTTCTCCTCAAAAAGGGAACCAATCACAGAACGGGGAGGGAGCAGCAAGACGATGACGACGTCTATGCGACACACCGAAGCAGTTTGTTTATATCTATGGATCCAACATGGCATCAGACGCGAAGTTACCTTTCGATGCAGCCTTAGATAGTGCTCTAAGTAGTTTAGAACGCAAGTTTATTTCGTCTTCTTCCTCGTCGAATTTCTGTCGCTCTGCATACGTCATCTGGTATAACTGAAACGATTGGCTATGAGCTACGTACAGACGCATTTGATAGACATTCGTATCGCCCAATAAACGGCTCTGGGCATTCGTAAACCATGCCTCAAATACGAGAAAATGAACATGTGGTTCCCAGACCACGTCTCAATGAGAAAGAGGTCTGACGTTAGCCAGGCTAACTCGTGGCAAGAGATTGCTCAAAACTGCACGTGTTGAATGCCTGTGTACATGTACTAGTCAAAAGAAGTATACTTTGCAAGGCTGTACTTTCGACTGTGTGCGTAAAAAATCGAAGTATACTTTCAGCTTAATAATACAATAATAGCTTCTTTAGCCTAATTAACCAATAGGGGTGTCACGCACCAAATTATATTATTATTATCATCTATTTTTTTTTGTCTCATTTTTTCAGTTGTGTTATGCCTGAGTCTTGTTTTCATTAGTCACATGTCTTTTCCTTTGTTCTGTTTTCCTGCCACTCCTTTGTTGGCAGGAACAAGAGAGAGTGTGAGTGTGTGTGTGCGAGAGAGTGTGAGAGTGTGTGTGTGTGTGAGATAGTGTGTGAGATAGAGTGTGAGGGTGTGTGTGAGAGTGTGAGTGAGAGTGTGAGAACCTTCTGCCTGTCTTTGATGTACCAGTTTGATTTATATTGTGAGTAAAAGTTTGCATTGGAACTTTTGACTCCTCCTCCTCCTCCTCCTCCTCCTCCTCCTCCTCCTCCTCCTCCTCCTCCTCCTCCTCCTCCTCCTCTTCCTCCTCCTCCTCTTCCTCCTCCTCCTCCTCCTCCTCTTCCTCCTCCTCTTCTTCTTCTTCTTCTGCCTGCACCACACCGTGACACATTTATTGTAGTGTTATATTTAATACAGGCTCTACAATGTACTGAAGTTTGCAACCAAGATAGAAATTCTAAATGGTTTTATTTCGGGAAGCACAAAATGAGACTGTTTAAAAGCATTTCTTCTTTTGTATTCATTGAAAGCATTTATTCAAAGGAGTCATATATACAGATTGGTGATATATAAAGCATTATATAAATAAAGATGACTTGTCTTGACTTTTAAAAACAAAGCAAAAATTATTTTTAAAACAAAGCAAATGTGGCTGTGATAATAATAATAATTCACTTTTTTATAAAGCGCCTTTAGCTTCTCAAAGCACTGTACACAATATAAGCAATACAATTGAATAAATAACAAAATCAACATTAACAAAATAATTAAATAAACATCAACAAGCAAATGCAAGTTTTAAAAAAATAATAGTAATAGTTTATTTTTATCAGCTTTTCTGCTACAGGAAAATTGAACGTAGGACGCAATCTTGCAATTTTTCTGAACATCTGGCAACCACAAACATCAATGCTAGGGACTTGTTACCAATGCAAGATAACACAAATGTCAAATTTTCAGGAAAGTAACGAGCTGGGCATATATTGTGGCGATTATTTAAAATGAATCGAGAGAGGCAGATATCGTTATCGCTATTAAAGTACGATTTATCGTGCAGCCCTACTTCTTAGTGTGCAGATTGTCATACCATCATGGAGCAGAGCGAGCAAAAGTAACCTTGCGTGACCTCAGAGGAGCAAAAGAGTCTAGATTAGCAGCAAGAGCGTTATTTAACTGAGTATTGTATAAAGCGCTATATAAATGAAGGTGACTTGACTATAACAAGAACATTACAATGAACACAATTTGAAAACCTCACTACAAATAATCCAGATAAATGATAATAGTCTGTTACACTTCCTCACACCTGAAATCACTGATCGAGTGAATCTCCTGAACTTCTCCAGATCATTTCTAATCCATTCATGTTGTAACATCTGCTCTAACGTTGGGTGTTTAGTTGGATACCTAATCACATCACTGCATTCTGTACACATTATTAAGGAGAGAGCTGGTTAGTCTTGACCATGTGACACGAATGGTGGCATCTATGAAAACAGCATCTGAAACTTGATTAAAATAAGGTAAAGTGTTCTTTATCTTTCTCTAAAGGTGAAGTATGTATTTTCTGTGGCACCGAGCGGAATTACAAAAATATAGCATATTTTCAAACATCCAAACGCCCCTTTCGATTGTCGCGCCTCCCTCAACTCAAACATCACAAACGCAGCTCTTACTGGTTCTCTTGTGAAGGCATGATTCAGGTCCAACATATTAGGAATACTTTTAATTGTGTTGCATTTGCATGATGATGCTGTATGTTACTGAAGTATCCTTTGTAATGCGTTGCATCTCAATGCCCCATTCACTTTGACGTGTTCATGACCTGTTTAATCTTTACTGTTAATTATTTGACTGTAAATTTACAGTAAATTGCAGGTTACCAGTTGCATGAGTTACTGTATCATTTTTACAGTAAATAATTGTGAAATGACAGCTGTATACTGTGACTTCACAGTAATTATGCCATCGTATTACTGTGATTTAACTGTGAAATTATGTCTATGTATTACTGTAATTTAGCAGTAAGCTGCTGTAAAATTACTGTATTTAACGGTGAATGTCTATACATTACTGTGATTTAGCATAAATGATGGACCAAACAAAACTGATAAAACCAGTGGTTTAACTTTTATTTTTTAGAAGAAAAATACAATTTAATAACAGGAATAAACACTGGGTAACATGAATGAACACTGGGTAACTGGTCTTTTTTTCTGTAGCCACTCCGAAGTCCGAAGTCTTTTGCATTTTACAACAGGTGAATCTCCAGTTGTCACTGGTGATTGTCATTTGAACCTTTCTGGATCCGCCATTCAAAACGGTAAGCTTGTAATAATATTTTTAATTCCAGTGGTACTGGTGGATTTCAGCGGGAAATTCAAGCATGTCTTTGCGCCATTACGTCACATCTGTACACATAAAGAAGGAGTCTCGGCTAGCCGATATAATTAGGCTATATTGCTTGTAAGGATGTTGGTGGTGGAGATTTATAGCCTTTTCTCACAGCACTTGATATAATTAAACTTATCAATTTGATGGCGGATCCAGAAAGGTTCAAACGACAATCACCAGTGACAACTAGAGATTCACCCGTTGTAAAATGCAAAAGACTTCGGAGTGGCTACAGAAAAAAAGAGACTGCAACCGGCCCATGCCAAAACAAGGATAATATCGGAAGGGCATTAAATGTAGTCACGCAATGCTGATGTTGTTAACATTAATAATTTGAGAACAAAGTATAATTTGCACGGTTTGACATGATATGATTAGCGATCGTTAGATCTAATCAGTGCGATTTACTGCAATGCTTTTTTCCCCTCAGTTGGTCAGAACAAAAGTGGATGTTACTTACTTGTTCAGACGACATTTTCCGGTAAAAATTCTTATGTTGGTCATACTTCCTAAAATTAGTATCTGTGATTGCGAATGACAGTATCCACACCGGCACGGTGATTGACAGCCACACACTCTCCTCAAAACATTGGATTCATCCGTGCTGGGCACAACCCACATAAAGTTGATAATTCCGCGAATAACTGCAATTGCAGATTTTGAACAAAGATGGCGACAAAGAGGAAAAACTACGGATTGCAGCTTAAAATATTTAGCCTAATTTAGTGGTATTTTAAATGTAAATTAAGCTCATTAAAATTGGTAATATTGTTTTCGAACATGTTGTCAGTTTGTGGCACATGTATTTGAGTAGCATGAGCCACTGAATGTTTTGTAATACCATTGCTATTGTATGTTGATTTTCACGCAAAGTCGCAAACTGCCCATTCCAGGAAAGACACTAAATAAATCTTGGGTTGCTACGACTTACGCATTAACAGTCCCATTCGTTACTGTAAACCTTTAATTTGGCATGGTGCTGTACGGACGTATGCCGGTAGGATGCTTTACCTCTTTAAGCACAACTACATAAAAATCTAATAAAATCTTAAAAAAATTGTTATTCATAATATTTGACAGCCACTACTGTATTTATTAAATAATAAACCACAATGCAGGTCTATTAATAAATGAATAAATGATCTTTATTGGTGATAAATTATATCATTTGAAGAGCTTTTGGTCTGGATCGGGCTGGACAAAAAGAAATTCTTCCACTGGAACTGTTGATCCAGATTTCCAACAACTATTTCTGCAGGTGTACACCAGAACTGTTCCGAACTCCAATGGAGTGTCTGAGAAGACAAAAACAAATCACATCTTACACTACATGCACCAGGGGTGCCCAATCCTGCTCCTGCCGATTGACTGTCCTGCACAGTTCATCTCCAACCCTAATCAAACACACCTGCCTTTAATTTTCAAGTGATCCTGAAGATGTTAATTGGTTGCTTCAGGTGTGTTTGAATAGGGTTGGAGATGAACTGTGCAGGACAGTCGATCGGCAGGAGCAGGATTGGGCACCCCTGACATACACTAACAAGTAATAAGTAAGATGTAATGTACAGTAAGCCATTCATTATCGCATAAAACATCCTGAAAGTATCAGAGGGATAGTTTGAGATAATTACTGGCTGACTTTACATTGTTACAATCAATAAACAGACATGAAATATTGATTTGAGTTCTAAAGGTCCTTGCACACTGAGTCCGAAATTCTCGTCTGCAATTGTCGCTTAAATACGGCCTTAACGTTATGTCAATCATGTTTACACACTGCCTCCGAAACTTTCGTCCGGCATAAAAAAATTCGGATCGGGTTAAATTTTCAGCATTTCTCGCATCAGTAGCAAGCATTTTGACAATTCAGAGCCACCGAATGACGAATACGTCATTCCTATTTTTTCTATATATTTTAAAAACATTTGACTTACCTGAATTTGTGCCTGCACTACTGAGCAAACTGACCAATGCAGGCATGAGCTGAAATTCGAAAACCCTCGGGCTGCCGCAGTGACCACAGAATGGCACCATCTCATTAACATTGAGAGGCGGCTCTGTTATAAATAGAGGTGATCCGGCCCAACTGTACCTATAAAGTGAGATGTAAAACATTTGATTAAAACATGAGTAAATAATAAAACTATTGGGTGTATAATACAATGAATTATCTCATTTTGTTATGCAGAAAACACTGGATGTCGTTTTTGCGTTCCACTGAGTTTTCTATTGTTTAAAAGTGCCTTTTCTATTGTTTTCTGAAGTGCCTTTAGACCTTACGTTTTTGTAACTTAAAAAATAATGTAAATTGATTTTATTTTAAGTTGAAGTACTAAAATAACTAACACTAAAACTGAAATAAAAATTGGAAAAACTATAAAGACTTCTTTTTTATTTTTTTTAAAGAAAAAAACGAAAGAAAACAAAATGACTGAAACTTTAACAAACATTTGTATAAACGGCCCCTTACAATGCACAAACCTAAAGTTCAGTAATGGTTCAAAGTTAATTTAGAATTGGACATAACCAAAAGAATGGCTTGTGGTTCAGTGAAAGAGTCCGTATTGAACCGACAGAAATTGTCCGTTTTGACAGCTCTGTTTTTAACTCCTCCCCCGACTGTAGGCGGCAAATCTCGACGATCGGTTAAATCCAGTCACAGCCGAAGTCGAACATACCTTTTAAGGCTGTTTTGTGAATCTTTCTGACTGACTCGTTAAGAGTAATTTGTTCACGAATCAGACAATGCGGCTCGTGTTGCTGCTGTAGTAACCCAGACAGCAACATAGTGTCGGCCCAGATCCGGGCCACATCTGCTACTTGTGGATTCCACGCGTACCAGATTGTTGCTGTCTGGGAAGTGCTGGCACTTGATGTAATTTGACAATGTAATTTGATGAAAACACTTATGGACACTCAAAGCTTTCCTGAATGGGAATTTTAAATTATTGTAGCACATTTGTAATTTTTTGCCCTATTTGCAACCACTTTAGTCACAGTCTGGGCCTTTTTTTCTTTAACTGAATATCAATACTAAAATATTCAATCACCGTAACACTTGTTCTGGACAAAGAGATATTTTCTTCATGAAACCGGTGAACACTTCATCTCCATGCTTGACTGTGGCTTTCTCATATTCCTCCTGAGCTTCCCCACTTCCACAACTAAAAAAAGTATAGAAAATGAGTTGTTACATGACTAATATACAATTTAAGGAGATGTTCATACACGTTTAGTCATGTAGTGCAACATACATCACACCTTTGTTAAGATTTTATGTCAGAAACTCACTGAAAATACTGTTGTAGACATTGCAGTGTTGGGGCATAACAAGTGCATAACATTATGTAATCAGATTACTTTTGATGTAATGAGTAAAGTAATGCATTACTTTATAAATTTACACATTAACATTTGAATTACTTTTTTAAGTAATGTACTTTTCACTTTAATGAATTTTTTTGTATAATACTGAAGTTAAAATTTAAAATATCGAAGTAAAATTCTCGGTTACACTTTATTTTAACGTGTCTTTGTTACAATGTAATTATATATATAAGTACTGAGTAATATTAATTAACAATATGTACTTACTGCAAGGTGAGAAAAAGTAACGTAACGCTACTTTCCATAAAAAGTAACTAAGTAACGTAATTAGTTACTTTTTCAGGGAGCAATGCAATATTGTAATGCATTACTTTTAAAAGGAACTTTCTTCAACACTGTTGTAAAATCAATCCTCCTCACCTTCGAATCTCACCGACAATCACTCCTTCCCTTTCCTCATACTCTCTAAGCAGTTCGTTTTCATGATCCGTGTCATGAAATCCATCCAAGTCTGTTTCCTCCATAACGCTTATGTAGAACGACTGAAAAACGTGCACATGGGTGGGTTGGAGGGCACTTTGCTGATCCACACCTCCACCAATGCACAGGCCCTGAAGCTTGCTGCTGACATCAGTTCCTTCATAAACACTGTCATTTGGCACTTGTACGCCACTTTCAGACACATTCTCTTGCTCTTCTTCGTCCATCCCCCAATCATCTGCATCATCACACCAATCTGTTCTGGACATTGCAGGTTCTGTACATGTCGAGGTTTTGTTGTCTTGTCTTCCTTTGATGTCGTCATCCAGGCACTGAGAGCGCAGGACAGTCCAACTAGGTATATATAGAAGCGACATGGTCAGAATGCCAGAGCATAAAACGTTTCAAGGAATAGTTGAAGAAACACATCTGATATGAAAATAAATGCCTAATCTAAATTGACAAGATGTTACCTTTCTGATTTGTCAGAGCACTGTGGATTGGTGCAGGCAAATACATTGATGGTTCTATGGTACGGAGACGCCGCAAGGGGGCAGTAGACTTGAACAACATGAGACAGGCCTCTCTGACACAGACTGCATATGGGATACTGGAGAGTGATTATTGGAAGCAGGTCCTGTTAAAATGAAAAATTCAATGAATACAATGTGTGTGTGTTTATTGTATTTCTTGTATATTTTTGTGTGTGTATATATATATATATATATATATATATATATATATATATATATATATATATATATATATGATGTAATTGTGATGTAATTTCCATCAAGAGGTGCATTAATTAATGGTCAAGATCTTGTATTGTCAATGCAAGAGTCCAGCACTCTGTAAAGTTTACTCCAGCACATCCCAAAGACTTTCAATGAATTTAAGGTCTGGCCTCAGAGGTGCCAATTCATGTGTGAAAATTATTCTTCATGCTCCTCCCAACCATTCTTTCACAGTTTGAGCTTGATGAATCTTGACATTGTTATCCTGGAATATGTCTGTCTAGAATATGTCATGGTTGTTTGAGAAATGAAAAGCTACACACTCCATCAAGTAGGGTTAGAAGTACTGTTGCCAAACATAGGCTATAACATGCAGAAATATAATCACTGCAGTAATGATCCAAATCATAGACTCTTAAGCATTTGCCTATTTAAATCCAAACCGCAATTATTTTGGCTTGACAGTGTATATTAATACTTTTTAAGGAATGCATGCATAAACTATAAAACTTTAATTATTTTTAGAGTTATTTATCAACATAGCAGCTGATAAACTGCATTACAACAGCAGCGCGGCCGCCATCTTTGATTTTTAACGGGAATCTAGCGAGGCTGCAAGGGATAGATATTCACTCTTCAGTGGGTTGTACTATAATGTGTTTTTTGGGGTTATCCTGCAGACGCAGGGCTACCAACTTTTGAGTTTAGCTTGGAGTGAGATTTTATTAAATCTTATTAATTTTTTTTTATTATTTTATTAAAAACAAATATTGCATCACAATAAGTGTAATTGTGATTGTCAACATTTGGTAACTAAATAGAATTTTATGAAGTTTAGTGACAACATTTTACAATGTTTACATACAGTTTTAGGATACAGTTTTTAATTGTTGCTTGACAAAAATGACAATTTTCAATTTCAATTGAAAGATTCTTTCAATCTTTCAATTTAAAGATTTCAATTCCATTCTTGTGATTTGATTCTGATTTTGATTCAATATTGACTAATTTGGATACATGTTTATTTTAAATTTTATTTAAAAAAATAATCTCACCTAATGCTGTAAACATAGAGGGCCCAATCTGCTGGTATTATTAAAGGTTAAAAATATCAAATGAAATTAAATATAATGCAGTTTTTGTTATAATAACAATTATTTAATGACATAAGTAAAAATATAATAAATATGTAATATAGTGCTCAGCAAAATCTCCTCTCTAGCTATTTTTTCTAATCAATTAATATGGTCATTAAATGGCTTTCCTGAGGTAAATGTAACGTTATGTGACTTGTACATAGACTTGCTATTATATATTGACCTCTTTCCGTGGTTGAAAAACACTAATTGGTCGATATTATGTATACTTTCGGTAAGTTGTACTGCATCTTTAAATAAAAAAGTAACAGATGATCGGTTCACGTGCACTTGAACTGAGGCGCTCAGCGATCTGTCACGTTACATTTACAAGCGCCAAACGTATTTTTGTCTGAATTTCGTAATAAAATTGACGGAATCTAAGAGCTGAGAATTAGTTTAATATTAAGTACCTCTTTGCTCCGCAATTTTTCTGTGCGTGAGAAAATGGATGTGTGGCGTGAGAGCGATTGAAAATTGTGTCAATTGCGTGAGTCTCACGCTCAATGCGTGAGAGTTGGCAGCCCTGCAGACGAGACACTAAAAACTTCTTTCCAAGAAATTTCACTTGGCAAAAAACTCCAGACAACATGAGCTGTAGAAAATTATAAGTGATTATAAGTGTGTAAGATTTACACAGCTTTTTAATACGGATACCATTGAAAACACGGCAAGTCCATCCCTCGCTTTCGTACCTGTCATGGCGCTGCTCTGAAAAAGGTCTATTTATTGACCATTTACCTATTATTTGATACATCATATCGTTTATAATTATAATTAATATCTGTATTAAATAACTTCTTGGCTTAAAAGCATGAAATCAGTTGAATCGCGCCCATTTAGTAACCTGCATATTGGAATATACAGTCAAGAGAATCAGTTCAAAGGAAGTTCAAAAGAACCGAGCCAGCCAGGAGTCGAACCTAGAATCTTCTGATCCGTAGTCAGACGCGTTATCCATTGCGCCACTGGCCCGATACGTGTAGCGTTTGAACATACGGGAACTCTCAGTATACGAGTGATCTGATTCAAAAACACGATTAAACTTAGTTAATGACAGCTGTGTGTGAAATTTCAAATTACGTCGTTGTAAAACAAACATCGAATACCCAAATTAAAGTAATTTGAAATAACCGATATGTTTAGCCCCATAGTTAGCTAACTGGCTAGCTAGCAATTGCCTTCTTTTAAGCACTTTTATAAAGCTAAGCATTTAATGTTTACTTCAGCAAGTAAAGAAACCTGAATTCATTTCGCGTAGATCTCAAAGTTATTGACTGTCTACATGAGGAATTTTATTAACTACAAGATAACCAAGTAACGTTAGCTGTCAAGCAGTGTCTTTAGCCTTTAGTTAGCATGACACAATCCCCGAGTATATGTACAAATTACGTTTCCTTTACCGGTCTATCTCCGATTTTGTTCGTGCAATAAGATGTGTTTTTCTTCTTGTCTATAGCTCCATCACATATTCCTACGAGAACTGTCTCGTGTATCGATGTTGCCATGATTATTGAGCAGAAATCCTCAGTCCATGTGGTTCTCTGAACACGTGGAGAGACTAAAGTTGACACTCGTCGCCTATATTACCGAATCGTTTTGATATTAATAGTCTTTAACGTGTTTTATCAAATCGATACTGGTCTATAATTGATATTCAAACAGAAATTATCTGTTTAATTTAATACTTTTTTTTTTAGCAATGTATGTTATGTCTGTAAGATTTATTCAAATGATTGCAAACGACATTTGATTCCGTTAAGTGAGCTGCATAGACAGTGCATACATTGTTTTGTACATGTGAATTTATTTCATTATTTATTCATGTGAAATTGGACTGTTGGTTTTTGTATAGATTCATTTGAATTATTTTGGCACTAATGTCGTATCGGGCCAGTGGCGCAATGGATAACGCGTCTGACTACGGATCAGAAGATTCTAGGTTCGACTCCTGGCTGGCTCGGTTCTTTTGAACTTTGACTCTCGAACCTACATTGTGACGGCTCTAATCGAGTCTGGCATGGATGCTCGCATAAATATGTACGAAATATTGCACATTAATTCAATATCATATAAAAAAAATTTACAACTCATGTGATGATTAATTGACTGAATACGTTTCGCTTTGTGTTAGTTATCTTCACAGCAACCTGTCAGACGGCCTTATTTCTGGTAGTGACAACCAATCGCACGCTTCATGCCACCTGTAAATCGTGGTTATTCTTGGTTATGACAGCCAATCCACGTTCCCTGCTGCAACCAAGTTTCGGATTATTCTTGGTTATGACAGCCAATCACGTTCCCGGCTGCAACCAAGTTTCGGATTATTCTTGGTTATGACAGCCAATCACGTTCCCGGCTGCAACCAAGAATCGGATTATTCTTGGTTATGACAGCCAATCACGTTCCCGGCTGCAACCAAGATTCGTATGCTATGGCCAATCACGTCTCGTATCGCTACCACGATTCAGCCTGGTAACTAACCAAGAATTGACCAATCAACGTCAAGAGCCATGCCCTCCCCCGAGACTTGCAGATTGCGGCTGGAGAAGAGGATAACGTTCATTGATTAACTTAACACACACAAAGCATAATATATAATCAACATTACAAGGTGATCATGAGTAAATATAGTAATGTAATATGCACAGCTGTATTAACTAATGTGTTACCAAATGTGTTTGTCTGTTTCTCTATAGTCTTTATATCTTCTTTTTTTAATTTAGATGGAACCTCGCTTCAGGAGACGAGCTGATGGGAGCCTGAATCTGACTGATACAGTGGAAGCGGCAAAGGTGAAGGAGGCCAACAAAGGAAAGCCGTACACAAGACCCCTGTCCCCGGAGATAGTGCTGGACAAGGCCAAGAAAAGCTTAAGTCAGCACCACGGAGATCTAGCTAACAGAAAGCACCTGCTGGGTTTCTTTGAAATCCAGTTTGGTGTATTTCGCGGGCAAACATTCAGGTGGGTGGCTGAAAATGCCCTGGGGTATGCTGCTTACCTGGTGGCAGCTATGAAGAGGGACCCCACAGGAGGCAGCAAAGACTCCCAAGAACATGCCCACAACAAAGCGAGTTTCAGGGAGTATTTTGAGCTTTTTCCTGTGGCATTGCCATTGCTATGAAGGAAGAGCAATATGCTGGGAAAGCTCCCCAGCACGCTGCCTCCACCCAGCACGCTACCACCACCCAGCACGCTGCCTCCACCCAGCACGCTGCCACCACCCAGCACGCTGCCACCACCCATCATGCTGCCTCCACCCAGCACGTTACCACCACCCAGCACGCTACCACCACCCAGCACGCTGCCTCCACCCAGCATGCTACCACCACCCAGCACGCTGCCTCCACCCAGCACGCTACCACCACCCAGCACGCTGCCTCCACCCAGCACGCTGCCACCACCCAGCATGCTGCCTCCACCCAGCACGTTACCACCACCCAGCACGCTACCACCACCCAGCACGCTGCCTCCACCCATCATGCTGCCTCCACCCAGCACGTTACCACCACCCAGCACGCTACCACCACCCAGCACGCTGCCTCCACCCAGCATGCTACCACCACCCAGCACGCTGCCTCCACCCAGCACGCTGCCACCACCCAGCATGCTGCCTCCACCCAGCACGTTACCACCACCCAGCACGCTACCACCACCCAGCACGCTGCCTCCACCCAGCACGCTACCACCACCCAGCACGCTGCCTCCACCCAGCACGCTGCCTGGTTTCCCCCGTTAAAGCCGCACCTTGTAAGCAAACATTTATTTGTATAACACTTTTTTGGTTTGTAAAGTATTTATCGCTTTGTAGGATTTTAGGATTTATTGTTCTGTAGTCATGTCTATCTGTTTGTCCTGTGTTTTGTTTTGTAGCTTTGACCCAGGCACGTGCGCGGCCCTCAGCCACCCTCACCCGCCCGACTGTGTCCATTGAGATAGATGACAGCACACTGCTGGCAGAGGCAACTAAGTTTGAGAAGGCAAATCTGGCATGTACGTTTATAATTATTTAAAACATACAACAAAATATTCAAGTTTCCATTCCAGGGATAAAAAAGTAAAGGGAAGCAATGTGAATTTGCATTTGTTTTTTTATGTATTTATGTCTGTTTTTGTTTTTTTTTCCCAGCACGACGAGTCTGTCTTCCAGCTGGATGGATAACACACTCCTGAAGTGCCTGAAGTGGATCAGAGGTGGATTTCCAAGGCCCTGTTCAGGTGGACAGCACAGGGACATCCTGAGCTGGGCCCGGTTCCCCGATAAAGCTCACTCTTAGCGCGCTAAGAAGACCCAAAGTTGTTTATGTTCCTAAGTGTGTTCCCCGAACTATACCTTAGAAAGCTGCTTAAGATATACCTTCTTACGTGCGACGTTACCGGGTGCTGTCCGTGGAATGTTCAGTTCTCATCCAATAGTGTAAGTGCAGTCAATAATATTGTTGAATATTAAGCAAGCCAGATGGTGCTGAATTGGTTGATATTGTTGGCTCGAGAATCAATTATTCTCTCGTGCAGGGGCTGTTTATGTGAGAAAGCGGTGTTCTTTATTAAAGAAGCACTTCAGAAATAGTTGAAATTACATTTATTAGGACTATTGGATATTATAAAAAATAATCCAAATTATAATAGCCTATAATAGCCTAGCCTACATATTTTAAAATTGTATATTATATACATATATTGCTGCCACAATAACCATTTCAAAAAATTTACGCGCTTTCTTCTCTTTCCCATTTTTGTTCGCTGAGGTGGAGCTGCGATGAAATATTGTTCTTGTAAATACTTTTCAGCATTTCAGTAATAAAACTTTACATCTTACGTACGGTGCTCGGCAGTGATCAAAAAGGATTTAAACCGTGAATTTTGAATCTCTTCTTGTAAACTCAGAGATGTGGATTCAGACGGCAATTAAATTACCACACGACCTGTTTGTCAAAAAACAGTAGGTACTAATTTGGACAGGGATTTTTACGCGGGTTGGGTGAGAAAAACACTGATATTATGGATTCGGACGGCAATAAAATCACAGACTTACCCGTATAAATGTTTAAAATACCATACAAGCCCATGAGAAACAATATTAGCGTCCGAATAGGACTTAACTGACAGTAGCCTATGCTTTCACTGGCCTTTAAAGGCGCTTTTTAATTAAATTAATAATATTGTATATTAATATAATTAAAAATCTAACAACAATCAGTGTAATGACAATTTTATTCTTTGCATGAAAACACTTGAATTAGCCTAACTGAATACTGTCTGGGTGTATTAAAACTTCAGAATTATATTCGTATAGACCTGCAACAGTGATAAGATAAAGCTAAGAGTGGTCCAGACCAACCTTACAAAAGTGTGACTTACAGAAGATATACTTAGCGTACGAACGTGTCGGGAATCGTGCCATAACGTTAAGAGAGAGGTTAAGGAATAGGTTAAGAACTACTTAGCGATAAGAACGGTTTGGGGAACCGGGCCCAGATCTTTAGCAGGGTGACCAAACTGTGGTGGTATCCTCCACAGGTTCCACCGAAGACCAGTAATTGTCCACGAAAACTGTGGCAAGTGAACCTGACCTGTCCACATCCAGACTGTCAGAAAGAACTTCTGACCTCAGCTGGCGTGCATCAAAAGATCAGGCAGGTGTTTGCCTTGGGTAAGATATACTTTGTGGCATCTGAGTACCTGGCCTGCTGAAGATGTAAGAGGAAGGTCATCAGCTGGAGCCATGATATCATCTCCCAGTTCGACATTGGCCACAGGGTGCAGTTCCCTTGCATTCTTACATCAAAACTTGCATGTGACGTCGAGGTAGTAAGTTTGATAAGGGCTGGGAAACAGCAGCAGCCAGATCCAGCGCAAGCTGCAGGAGCGTCATGCTGAGGTGTGGTTGCAAAAGACAGTCCAGTATCTGACAGATTGCAAGGAGATTGCCAGTGCTGTCACGTCGAGCCTGATCCTGCCTGTGACATTTGAACCTGCTCCTTCAATGCCTTCTGTCCCTAAGCACCGGTGGCTGATGCAGGTGTATGCCCAGGATGTCCTGCAAAGGCTGGATGAGATCAAGGCCACAATAACATCACACCTGGGCAACCAATGTTGGCAATGAGCATGGACAGGTGATCATGTCTGTGCTCACAGACAGTGAAGGTTTTGGTCTCGGGCCAATGATTGAAGGCCTCATCAGGCGATACAGAGTGGCTGGGGTGGCTCCTCCCGAGTTACTGTATGTCGACCGAGACTGCTGTGGCAACAGTCTTCTGAGGAGGATGTTTGAAGAGTGGGAGCAAATGACCATTCGGTTAGATATATGGCACATCATGCGGAGGTTTGCTGTGGGTTGCACCACCGACTCACACCAGTTGTATGCCACATTTATGAGTCGCCTCAGCCACTGTATTTTCATGTGGGACCAGGTCGACCTGACGGCCCTGAAGAATGCGAAACGTGCAGAGCTAGAAGCTGACTGGAAACCTTCATCCGAGGCTGATGTGCTGCGCTGTATCAGCCGTAGCGAGCTAGCCCTCCATTGCAGGAGAACCACTCGTGGGACCAAGGAGACTCTGGCACTGACTGAGAGCCATATTCAGGCATTTGATGGAGATGCTGGTCGTGACACCATGGGAGTCCCACTTATAAACTCAGCCCGGATGAGAGAGATCTTGAAGTCCCAGCGGAAGCATGTGGCCTGCATCCAGGATCCTCTAGGTGTGCAGCTCTACATGCAGAAGGGCACTTTAGTTAAGGGAGGGCACCGTCTGCCAACCTACCGCTGTGCCAGAGGTTCCACTTCGCTTGAGTCATTTCACCTGCACCTTAACAGATTCATCCCAGGTAAATAAGTGACTTCACTGAATTATTCAAATAAGATTTGATTTAATTATATATTAAAATAAGTATGAGAATTGCAAGAACAGCTATTTGTGTATCCATATGACATTTTTGTGTGGTCTTATTTTTCTTTTTTGAATTTACAGGTACGCTGGCAAGTGACACCTTCTTCCAGGCGTATCTTTTGGATGGACTTGCAAGGTGGAATGAGGACCGGGCTGTGGCAGCAACAACTGATGAGCAGGCAGCAGCCACATTCCTACAGTCATTTTCTGCGTCATGCTGTCAATACTCTTGCAGAGGAGGTTATGGGCAAGAAAATCATCCCTTATGTTGGGCCAAGAAATTACACTGGTAGATAACTATTTGTTGTTTTTGGTGACAATTTCATTCAAGTGTACACATACCATTTAACCACTGAGTTATAATATAATATCCTGGCATATTATCTAATTGTCATTGTTGTAATATTTTAAAGGTGAGCTTATTGGAGTGGAATACCTTTACCAGCAAACTGGTAAAGTTCTGCAGGACTACAAGTTGGCCATTGAAGAGTCAGAGACCACTGAGGTTGGTATAGAAGTGGATGAAGGTTATGCTGAACTTGAGGAGTTTCAGGACATCACTGTCCCCACCTTTGATACAGAACGGACACCTGCTGCCTCTTCACAAGCATCAGTGTCTGCAGCATCATCTCCAACCCCTCCCGTCACCAGCTCCATGTCATCACTGTCTGTGATCCCTCCATCACCAGTGACATCTCCTGTCACCAGCTCCATGTCATCACTTGGTCCCTCCATTATCATTGACATCTCCTGTCACCAGCTCACCGGACAGTAATTCAAAGCCAGGACTCTTTCCTGGAGCACATAGCTGTGAGTTTACCAATGTATTCATAGAGGTTTCGGTAATTGTTGTCACACTAACTCTATATGTATATATGTCATATTGAAAGGCAAAAATACAAATTTAAACTAAATGTTTACCTTTTTCATGTAGTCCCAGTGGACCAATTATCGGCAGAATCTGGTCTTCCGACATCTGAAGAGAACACTTCACATGATGTAAGGGCCCAGTTTAGTTTTTAATGTACATTAACGTGTATAAACAAAATATGGGTTATGTTGGCTGTGCTTTCATGTGAATATTTGTATTCATTGCTGCTATCAAAAGTTCCTAAATTATCTTTCATTTTAGGATTCTGTTGGACCTGATAATATTGAGGGGTATGGAGCCGTGGAGGACTTGGCAGAGTTTTTGGTTAGCCTCAGAGACCACCGCGTGGCCTTGACTGGAGAAGAGTGCGTCAAGATAATCACCCTATGGCAGGCATTGGGGGAGTATGACAAGAGGAAGACCATTTACTCACCACGTCACCAAACCTCCCTAAAACAGGGACGATTCAGGGCCACTAAGATGATTTGCTGCACCAGGTGTGGAGAGCACCAAAAGGTATGTTAAATTTAGCAAACACAGGTTCTTGATTGTCTTAAAAGTTTTGTATAAAATAAACAAGACAAGATAACTATGCACAGATATTAAAAATTAACATCTAGACCAGGGATGGGCAACTTCGGTCCTGGAGGGCCACTGTCCTACAGAGTTTAGCTCCAACCCTGAAAAAATCACCTGCCTGTAATTTTCTAGTAATCCTGAGGACCTTGATTAGCTTGTTCAGGTGTGTTTGATTAGGGTTGAAGCTAAACTCTGGCCCTCCAGGACCGAAGTTGCCCATCCCTGATCTAGACAACACAAAGCAAAACAGACAGAATAGAAAAGGGACAAAAAAGCAATACAAATAACAGAGTAAGGATCACTAATTGAAATTAATAATATGTATTCTGCTGTAATTTGCAGGTGTTTCGTTGGGGCTCATAGTCCTGCACAGTGGCCTGACTGTAACCGAGAGGTGGAGGCCATCTTCACAAGGCTCTGTGCCCTCTACCCAAACGTGGTGCTGTGTGATGGAGTGAGGGTGTCCCGCTTCACAATGGTGGTACGTGCTTACAAGCACATCCGAGAGTGCATCCTCACAAATGCTAAGGTGATGAGCGAGACCACCAATGCTGCAACAGTCACACAATGGTGAGTAAATTAGCATTGTTACAGTTAAGCCTAAATTTAAAGCAGCTGAGGGCCACACAGAGAGGGTTCAAGTAATTGACGCAGTTGACTTAATGTAGCTATGGCTGCTTTGACGGGTCTAGAAAGAAATCAACTAGAGTCCAACTTCTGCTTTCTTCTCCATTATGAAAGATAAGATTTATTGCTCATGACATGGTCTTCAAAAGACTGCAAGAATCCATAATCAGTACAACGTTCCATCTCCATAAACAGTACCAGCGGCGTTTTACAAAAGCAATGATACACGAGACGAGGGTGTGATCAATTGCTCTGTGATCTCAGCTGTGTCATGCTGTTGCATCATAGTCGTGATCAAATAGTAGTTGATGACACCATCTTTTGTATTATTGCTTAAATGTTTATTAATATTGTTTGCTTTATGTTTTCCCAGGTTCAGCAGGTGTTGCAAGTCACAGGATATTTTGAAGCAGGGTATCCAAGCCCCTGAAGCACCCATGGCAGGACCTGAGAACCTTCCTGCGGCTATGCAGAAAGGACCGACTCTCTATTCCGGCAATTTGGCTGAGCCTCACCTTTTTATCCTGCCAACAAACACTGCTGGGGAGGCAAAACTCAAGGAGAGGTCGCAACCTCAGGCCATCTTCCAGGCTCCACCATCACATCAAGGACCACAAGGATCACCGCAGGTCTTGTTATGCCTGTGTCTTTCGAACACCCACCTGCTATGTTCCCTGTACCCAAGCACTGGTGGCTGATGCAGGTGTATGCTCAGGATGTCCTTCAAAGACTGGATGAGGTCAAAGCCAGTATAACATCACTGTTTGGACGTGTGCTGAAAATGGATTCCACCAAGAAGGATGCACGCAAGCTTGCTGGTCACAGTGCTGGAACAGCCACCTGGGTCACAAATGTCGGAAATGAACATGGTCAGGTCATCATGTCTGTTCTTACAGCAAGTGAAGGCTTTGGATTGGCACAGATGGTTGCTGGCATCATTAAAAGGTACAGGGATGCTGCAGCGCCTCCGCCTGTACTGCTGTATGTCGACAGAGACTGCTGTGGGGGTACTCGCCTCAAAAAGATGTTTGCGGAATGGAAGGACATGAAAATCAGACTCAACATCTGGCATTTCATGAGACGGATTTCTGTGGGGTGCACAACAGATTCACATCAGCTGTATGCAACTTTCATGGCTCACCTCAGCCGCTGTATCTTCTCCTGGGACCAGGAGGACATGGACAGGCTTATAGCGGTAAAGCGTGCAGAGTTGGAAGCACAGCTCATGCAACCTTCAGATGCTGATGTTTTGCAGCGCCTCAGCAAGAGTGAACTGGCCCTTCACTGCATAAGAACCACACGTGGCACAAGGGAGACTGTGGATCTCATCACTCAGCTGATCCAGTCCTTTAAAGGGGAGAGGGGACGTGACACTTTGGGTGTGCCTCTCATCAGTTCAGCTCGAATGGCTGAGATATTGAAGTCTTGTGGCCTGCATTCAAGATCCCCCTGGTGTACAGCTCACAGGAACAGGTACAGTGTGCAGACAGGAACCCTGAAAAAGGGAGGGCGCACTCTGCCAACATTTAGGTGTGCCAGAGTTTCGACTTCAATGGAATCTTTAAATTTTAGGGACGTTGTCCAGTGATACATTTTTCCAAGCCTACCTGTTGGATGGATTAGCCCGGTGGAATGAGGACAGAGCAGATGCTGCAACCTCTCAGGGCGTGCAGAAGCACCATTCATACAGTGGCCTCCTTCGTCATGCTGCTAATGTGCTGGGAGAAGATGTTCTTGGACAGAAGATAGTGCCATATGTTAGTCCACATCAATATACTGGTACGTTCATTACAGTTGTCTCTACACCATCCACAACACCCTCAGAGGATCCACACATGTTGCCCTCTACACCTTATGCAGTCACCTCACCTTCTTTTGGTCCCTTGCCATCTCCACCTGCTACACAGTCTGCGCCGCCTCTACAATGGACACACAGAAACCTGTCCAGTGAGGTGTCTTCCTGTGCAATGCCATCTGCTTTTCCTGATGTAAGAATCCAGACTTTTCATACATTTTATGTACTGGGTTGTTTCAAAAAAGGTATAATTGAAGACTTCAGATGCAAAAGCCTCCAAGTCCGTCTGACGTTTTTATGTTATACGTTTGTATTCTATGTTTATGTTCAGTTATTTCATTTTAATGGCAATGAAAAGGCCTTATTCTAATTATTATATTATATTCTTATTATCTATTGTCTCTGTTTATTTATTTATTCATTCATTCATTCATTTATTCATTTATAAATTCCATGTATATAAAGTTTCTGTGTGTATTTATGCGCTGGTGGTCAAAATATGTTTATGTTTTTGAAAGAAGCTTGCATTTAATTACTCAAAAATACAGTAAAAATATAAAAAGTTATTTTAAAAGTGTAACTATTTGAACATTTTTAAAATATAATTTATTCCTGTGATGGCAACACTGAATTTTCAACAGCATTTTTTTTTATATTTGTTTGTAGGATTTGGTTGGACCTGACAACATCAAAGGTTTTGGTGCAGTCCAGATCTTAGCAGAGACATTGGTTGAACTCAGGGAACACAGTCTTGCCTTGACAAGAGAAGAATATGCACAAGTTATTAGTTTGTGGCAAGGACTAGCAGATTATGACAAAGAAAAGATTGTCAAAATTGCACTGTAGTAAATGTTTGTTTTGATTTACTATTTATTATTTTAGATTGATGTGTGAATATATCACTGCTGTTCTATATGTTTTTATTGACTTCTATGCAAAAACAATCTATGCAAATAAAAAGGGTTGTTCATCTTTGACCTCACATTACTGCCATTCTGCCTATTTGTATTCTCACAATATTTGTACCTGTAATCACTTTTCTATCTAATCTAAATACTTAAACTTACAACATTTTAAAGGGGCTGGGGGTAATTGTTTACAGTTTTTCTAAAAAAAAGTTTTCCAGTATTACATAACTGTAAATCACACAATAAAATAGCTTTTATTATATTTCTAAATAAAATGATGGAAATATATATATATATATATATATATATATATATATATATATATATATATATATATATATATATATATATATTCCCACCATTTTATATTTCTAAATAATTCTAAATTTATTTAGAAATATAAAATGATGGGAATATTATTTTATTTAGAAATATTAGCGACGATCATACGCTTGATTGGCCAGTGATAGCATTTTTCTCATTGGTCAATTTCTCGAAGAATTCTCGAAGCGCTGCAAACAGCGATTTGCTCATTTTTGGTTGTCACTACCAGAAATAAGGCCGACTGACAGGTTGCTGTGAAGATGGATGTCTGACTACGGATCAGAAGATTCTAGGTTCGACTCTTGGCTGGCTCGGTTCTTTTTAACTTCGATTCTCGAACCTACATTGTGACGGCTCTATTGTAGTCTGGCATGGATGCTCGCATAAACGTGAAATATTGCACATTAATTCAATATCATATAAAATTAAGTCTTTATAACTCTTCATTAACTGAATACGTTTCGCTTCGTATTAGTTATCTTCAATAAAAAGCATATAGGCCTCCTTGAATCATTTGCTAAACTGACACTGCTAAACTACACTGAAGAAAGAGGTAAAAGGTGACCTAAATCAATGTTTTAACCATAGACTGTAAAAAATAGGTTTTAACCTAAGCCATTTATGGCATTTACGCGTTAAAAGAGTGCAAGTCTACTGCCCTCTCGCGGCATCTCCTCATAGATTAAATTTAGAAAGGTAAAGATAATATCAGTAAAATGCCTCTGTTTCATAGAATATCTCCCCTGCTGTAATGAGATGCACTATTGGCGCCTGGATAACGGGATTATAACATATTAACATGTAAAACACAAGATATTTCCTTTGTATTAGTTCAGGTAAATAACTATGTACTTGCAAGCACATGCCGCGAGAGGGCAGTGCGGTTCACTGTCTTCAACAACATGAGAGAGACTTTCCATTTTTACCATTATACGTTGTCATCATTTTATAGTTAAATGGCCCTGGGATTTCAAATTGCAGTTTAAATGAGTCTCAATGTGTAACTATTTTGTGTACCTAGTGTAAAATAGATTTATAAAGGAAATGAGGGTGAAATATTAAAATTCTAATAACATTCTAAATTCAAAAAAAAGAAAAAAAAAAAAGAAAGACAAATATGCCCTCATCAAGGACGCACAAGGGATAACTCTAATTTTTATTAATGGTGCTGGCTGTTAAATCAAAATTTTGTCTTTTTTAAACTTAAAAGCTTTTACGGTTTTTATTTTCTTGAAGATAAACAAAACAGTGGCGAATTCGACGAAACGAATTCAAACAAAAAGGATTGTTTTTAAGACATACTGCAGTGACCCAGATTAATTTGAACCTTCACATACATTGTAGGTGCGTCCTGTATCCATTCACTACACTGTTTGTTGCAACATCATTTTCAAAGCCGGCTTAAACGAACTGGAGAATCGAAGTTCAAAAGAACCGAGCCAGCCAGGAGTCGAACCTGGAATCTTCTGATCCGTAGTCAGACGCGTTATCCATTGCGCCACTGGCCCGCTACGTAAATCACGTACACACAAAACTCTCAGGGTATTCAAATGTTGTGATTCATGTACCGCGGCTAATCATTGCTAAGTTTTAAAGCACATTATCGCACATAACTGACATTGTTCTGTTTGTAGGTTGAAATACACAAGTGTGATCTGTACGTCAACAGGTCCATGTAAGGTAATTGACAAAACCCTTATCATTCGTCATTATGAATAGTCACTGGGGTAAAGGGAATCTTTGATGAATTACAACCACTATTGATAAAGTTCAACGTGTTGCCAGATTGAAAGAAAACACACCACTGAATAATGTTGCGTCTAATAGTTTACCTAATATGATTTCCCTCAGTGGTTCAACCACTGATCTATATAGAATGACATTATATAGATCAGTGGGTTCAACCCTTTTGACTCCAAGAGAGGCCCATAACATTTTTTGATGGCCCTGCGACTTTTCCAGTTCATTATTTACTGGATAAGGATTTCAAAAATATAATATTTTTAAACAATAAAATATATTCACTAAACACCTATGGCGTTAGATTTTTATCAATTTACACTATTGTCTCAAAATCACACTTTAAAAATTAGGTTTTCTCATATATCCATGTTTTTGAAGACTTTTAATGCTTTTTTGTCTTTTTTTTACGTTTTATTTATTTATATATCACCATGAAATTGAAATGTAACTTTTAATGTAAAGTTTAACTTTGTTGTATTTATTATACATTATTTATCCGTGCACATTTATTATGACCGCCGCTAGCGTAGCTAGCGAAAGCGGTCATATAGGGATTGTCAAAGTTTTTTTTTTTTTTTTTTCCCGTCACCTTACTGAATTTTTCGTCAACGATACCAGGGACACCGAAGCACCGGGGAACATGAAATTTGGTGGGCATGTAGCCCCACTAGACTTGTACGGAAAAATTTCGTTTGGTCCCCGGGGGCCACTCCCCCCCCGCGCTGGGCCCCCCCAAACCCCAAAAAATGCAGTTTTTCCTAAATAACTACCTGAACCGTGGCACCGAGGATGAAGAAATTTTTATGGTATGTTGGTCTACTAGACTTTTACGGAAAAATTTCGTTTGGTCCCCGGGGGCCACTTCCCCCCCCCGCGCTGGGGCCCCCATAAATTTTTCGTCAACGATACCAGGGACACCGAAGCACCGGGGAACAGGAAATTTGGTGGGCATGTAGCCCCACTAGACTTCTAAGGAAAAATTTCGTTTGGTCCCCGGGGGCCACTCCCCCCCCGCGCTGGGCCCCCCCAAACCCAAAAAAATGCAGTTTTTCCTAAATAACAACCTGAACCGTGGCACCGAGGATGAAGAAATTTTTATGTTATGTTGGTCTACTAGACTTTTACGGAAAAATTTCGTTTGGTCCCCGGGGGCCACTTCCCCCCCCGCGCTGGGGCCCCCGTAAATTTTTCGTCAACGATACCAGGGACACCGAAGCACCGGGGAATAATGAAATTTGGTGGGCATGTAGCCCCACTAGACTTTTACGGAAAAATTTCGTTTGGTCCCCGGGGGCCACTCCCCCCCGCGCTGGGCCCCCCCAAACCCCAAAAAATGCAGTTTTTCCTAAATAACTACCTGAACCGTGGCACCGAGGATGAAGAATTTTTTATGGTATGTTGGTCTACTAGACTTTTACGGAAAAATTTCGTTTGGTCCCCGGGGGCCACTTCCCCCCCCCGCGCTGGGGCCCCCGTAAATTTTTCATCAACGATACCAGGGACACCGAAGCACCGGGGAACATGAAATTTGGTGGGCATGTAGCCCCACTACACTTCTACGGAAAACTTTCGTTTGGTCCCCGGGGGCCACTCCCCCCCCCCGCGCTGGGCCCCCCCAAACCCCAAAAAATGCAGTTTTTCCTAAATAACTACCTGAACCGTGGCACAGAGGATGAAGAAATTTTTATGGTATGTTGGTCTACTAGACTTTTACGGAAAAATTTCGTTTGGTCCCCGGGGGCCACTCCCCCCCCCCCCCGCGCTGGGGCCCCCGTAAATTTTTCGTCAACGATACCAGGGACACCGAAGCACCGGGGAACATGAAATTTGGTGGGCATGTAGCCCCACTAGACTTCTAAGGAAAAATTTCGTTTGGTCCCCGGGGGCCACTCCCCCCCCGCGCTGGGCCCCCCCAAACCCAAGAAAATGCAGTTTTTCCTAAATAACTACCTGAACCGTGGCACCGAGGATGAAGAAATTTTTATGGTATGTTGGTCTACTAGACTTGTACGGAAAAATTTCGTTTGGTCCCCAGGGGCCACTTCCCCCCCTGCGCTGGGGCCCCCGTAAATTTTTCGTCAACGATACCAGGGACACCGAAACACCGGGGAACATGAAATTTGGTGGGCATGTAGCCCCACTAGACTTCTACGGAAAAATTTCGTTTGGTCCCCGGGGGCCACTCCCCCCCCCCCCCCCCGCGCTGGGCCCCCCCAAAACCAAAAAAATGCCGTTTTTCCTAAATAACTACCTGAACCGTGGCACCGAGGATGAAGACATTTTTATGGTATGTTGCTCTTAAGGGCCCACATCAACCTAGCCCATAATCACTCATTTGTGATTTGCGCCCCTCCCATAAAAAATGAAAATGCAATATTATTCTGCTTTAATCGCCCCTATCTTCAGTGGAGATGTTCAGAACTGCACCATATTTCATGTGTATGATTAACTTGACATCCTCTGGGGGTATCCTCTGCTAAGTTTCGTAGAATTTCATCCATGGGGGGGTATAAAATAAATTCATTTATGTGCACATTTAGTGACTGTACACTCATCGGCCTGTAGATGTTGAGCGAAGTGTTGCTGGTTTAGGATAATACTGTCACACACACACATGCAGGAATACAAACAAACGCAAGCATGCACATACACTGACATCAACACGCACAGACACACACCCATACACACACATACAAATCCACATGCACAGACACACACACACAAACACACACACGCACACATGTACGCACACATACATACACGCACAGACACACACACACACACACACACAGACACACACATACACAAACACACACACATACACACACACACACACATGTACGCACACATACATACACGCACAGACACACACACACACACACACACAGACACACACATACACAAACACACACACATACACACACACACACACACACACACATGCACATACTACTACTTTTTTTAGGTATATACATAAACACGCAATACAGCCAAATTACTCCACGTCATTTATTTTTGTGGAAAGCCAGTGCAGGCCTGAGCGGCGGTCATATTTTGTACCGCGATGCGGTACATCTAGTTATTATTATTATTAATTATTATTACATTTTATTATTATTATTCTTTTTTTTTTTTTTGCATGTGCCATTGTAATCTTTAATCAAAATAACTTCTCCCTCAATCAATTCCCGATGGACAAAATCAAGTCCCGCCATACATTTTTTTCTTGTTTGAAAAGAGTTTAATTTGGATATACACCAGGGCATAACCACCATTGGCATTGAGGGGGACGAGTCAAACTCTGTTTGCACACTTTAACCTCGCGCACGAGCAGATCCGTTTCATCGCTAGAGAAGTGTTCAGTTTTTCCACTTGCAAATTCCGCCATGTAAATAGAGAATCCGCCATGGCGCGAGAGCAACTGGCTTTTAAAGGGAATGGGAGATGCTGATTGGTTTATTTTACGTTACGCCCAAAACACACCCATTACTCATTAAGAGAATAGGGACAACCCTTTTAGACCATGCGCCGGGCGCACCAACCATTTTCCCTGTCGTTAAGCTAGCAAAAGTGGATTCGGACACGACTTAAGTGCACTTGCGCCATGCGCTTTAGACCATGCGCTTAGATCGTTCAAATAGGGCCCTAGACCAGGTTTGAGTTGGTCAATGGCGCAGTCTATTTCAGTTGCCTCAAAATAGCAACACGCCAACAACAATGCACCAACATTGCACCTGAACACACCTCGTTTTCAGACCAGAGCACAATGGGCGCAAATGCATTTGATATTTAAAGAAAGTGGCGCAGACATTAAGTCTTTACATTTTAGACATATTATATATACAAACAAAAGTGTGCATTTAAAAAAAAAAATATATATATATATATATATATTATTTGAAAAAAGTTTAAATGGATTACTTAACAACTAGGCTATAATTGTCACGGATTGCACACAAACTGGTAAGATCCAATTGCAATTTATTAGGGTAATCCGAAATCATAATCCAAGTCAGGCAAAAGGTCAAAATCCAACAAAGGCAGTCCAAAAAACACAAGACAATACAGGCATGGAAACATGGAAGTGTGCAGACATCAAACAAGGACTCCGTAACAAACACTAAAACAGACAGGGTATAAATACACACAGAACTAACAATCATGATGGGGAACAGCTGGGTACAATGAACAGTGATGAGTGCAGACAAGGATTGTGGGAAATGCAGTTCCTAACGAGAATGACACCGTGGGGGAAGGGGACCTCTAGTGGACACCCAGGGAACACAAACCAGACACTGTGACATTAATTAGACCTAGAATTGCTTTTACCGTTCTTATTTATTCTTTATTCCATTAAATCCCTTTTAATCCTTAAAAAATAATCCTTTAGATTAGTGGTTCAGAGAACAACGGGGGGCGTTGGAAGCAAGATTTTTGAAAGGGGGGCGTTCAGGTCTTAATGGGGGGCGTTTACGAGTTTAAATATGTAACGCAAATTTTTGTTCATTTACTTTTATTCATTTTAAGCATTTAGTAATTTAGTTGTAATAAACACTTTAAGTGGGCTATTTAAAAAGTGTTAGGACTATGTTTTTGTTAAATTATGTTGTAAAACATATGCGCAGAGTGTGATATTGTGTGTGCACGCACATCTATGGTGCGCGTGAAAGAATACCTCAGCAGCGCTCAAAATAAAATAAAACAAACATTCGTGCAGCCGCTCTACTCCTGACCGCAACTCCACCGTCAGTGTTGTAGGCACTAGGCAGGCACTAGGCAGGTTTTTTGTGTTCATTTCTATTGCATTACGATTGAAAGCAGTATCAATAATGTCAAAAATATCATGTGCAGTCAAGTTGTGCTGTTTAAATGAGTGTTCTCACCGCGCGCGCTTGTTGTGATTCGCGGAGTTTTGACGAGTTGTATTTTGACGACTTGATATTATTTCTTATTCAAAAGTTTAGAATGCCTAACATTCTAAAATCTTCCAGTTTAAAGCGACATGTAGCCTATTGTTACTTTTGCAACGACTCTATTATTTTTCCAGTCATAGACCAGCGCTCAAGCACTGACTAGAATCAGCATTCACGAGCTCAAAAATGTGTTTCACGCTGACAACAATCCGGTGGTGCCTAGAATCATGCAGCGGAGGAATGGAAAGTTGACAAGCCATTAAAACGTATTGACTTAAGCTTATATTTTTTTCAAATATTTTCAATAAATCATGTTCCCATTCACTCTGGCTACGAATTTTAAAATTAATTAAACTATATTCTATTTATAAGGTAAAACTTTTACATTTTTAGGCATTAACTAATAATGTTTTCTTTGTTCACCAAGTAATTTACTGGTCAGGCATTATTGTTAACTGCAAGACAGTAAGGAGAAAATGACAATTTGATGGATAATTTAAATATATTTCTGCAATCACATTTTGGTAATGTATTCATTCCGCCATCACATCTGAGCACGAAACGCTGCTTGGATAGTTTCAAGATATAACAATAATTAATAATGCAATAATAATTTAATTGTTCATATGTGTTTAATCTTGTTAGAAGTTTTTTTTTTTTTTTTTTTTTTTTACTGATTATGAACACAAATTAATCACAACAAACCAAATTAGTTGTAATTGTATTAATTATACCATTGATGAAAACAAGCTGATACCAAGGTATTTTAGGCCTACAATTCTAACATAATTTTTCATGAAAAATCATGATTGTATTTATTTATTTTTCGAAAGTAAGGTTAATGTAAGCAGCTTCTTGCAATACTCTCCTAAATGCGTAATAAAACCTAAGTGCAAACATTACCGCTTTAATGACCATCCTTTATTTTTCAATGCATTTGTTTTACAATATATGGCTATTACTGTCATAGGATTAATATTATAACTATTATGTAGTAGTAGTGTAATGTAGACAGACACAACTAAAAGAGGTTTGAATTTTTCTTTGTTTAATTTGCACATTGAATATGGGTTGGCACTTTTAATTTTGAACTCTCAAAGTGCACCAGATTGATGAATTTAACATTAAAATGCACAAAATTTTCTTACGGGGGGACATGCCCCCCGATCCCCCTTAGAAGGCCCGAGGTCCACTCAACACAGAGAATGTCTACTCAACACAGATTTACCAAAATCCTGTGAGAAACACTGGTATTGCTATGCGAAAACTGCGTATCATGCACGTAAAAACTCATTTTCACGTATAAATTGCACGATAAACACAATGCGTGCTATAGAGACGTATTTTAATGAGATCAGTTTATAACTTGTTTTTTGGATTAATCACTGTGGAGTATAGTTCAGTTGTATTAATAAAAGACAATTTTGCACTTATTTCATCTATTAACTCTCACTCGTTCCTGGTCGCTCATTAGTTTGGGGGTGGGGGGCGTTCAGGGATTTGGATATTGGATAGGGGGCGCTGGCCCAAAAAAGGTTGAGAACCACTGCTTTAGATAAAAAGACCACCACCGACTCAATTTAAAATAGTTGTTTTTTATTAGAAAATATCTGGCAACCACAGTTCCCAAAACAAAGTTCAAAGTATGGGCAGATCACGCAGTTGTGTAAATAACCGTGCAGAGCTTGTGAACGCTCATTTTGCAGCGGGACTGAGACTGACTGTTCACGGCATGGCGATGAGGGAGTCTGTCGTGCTTTCACTCTGCATGCTGATCGCACTGACTCTTCAAAACACTGTGAAAGCAGAGGATGGTAAGTCAGATTAATGTGTCATAATAAGTGCGTTAACTTGCACAACAGTACGCTAACTCTTCTTGTCAAGATAAGAAAACGACATTTACACAAGTTTCGAAGCAATCGTGTTTTCACGCGTTTTTTCAAAGTTTGACGTTTTTTCACGTCAAAAAGTACAGCAACAATGCTGTTGCTTTAGTAAAATGGGTTTACTAAATGGGATATTCCGTTGAAAGTGCATTCACAGGAGTAGGTGTGTCGATCGGGGTTTGCATTTACCAATACAAGGTTGCACAAATGAACTAACATCATTCAAGCACACTTATGACAATAAAAAATAAATGATTAAAATAAATAAAACATAATCTCCTTATTTGTTGCATTATTATTATTTTTCTGTAACCCTGACTACATGTGCTGAAAAAAAGAAATAATATATCATAAAAACCTTTAAGATTGCCAAAGTAAGGTAACACGCAGTGACAAAAAAAATGGTGCATGCAGTCTTTAAATAAATGCACAAAAAAATATATAAAATCATTAAGCTGTCATTTATGTGTATTCATAAAGTCAAAGTTTAAATGTTAGAAAAATAAATCAATTTTAAGACAATACCAAAAGTGGACGTTTCTGTAGAATGACCCATCTTCTGTTATAAAGATGAAGATTGACATTGTTAATTTAAAAAAAAAGCACATAATGTTGTAAAAAATAAACAACTTATGTTCTGTTAGATGTGTTTTGACTACTTTTTGTATTTTGTATAATTCAAATATCTCTAGGTAAGATATATTAACAAAAAAAATCTTATATATTAATATATTATATATAAAACTTAACATATTTTTTTAAAAGTGCCTCATTGATTAATTTTGCCTGGGGCCCCCACTCGGTGTAGGTTCACCTTACCCCATACCCACAACAATTGAGAATCTCTTTAAGCATGCGGAGGCAGTTAAGACATTTTTATGTATTCCACTTAATACCATAGACTGTAAAAAATAGCTTAATACACAATAAAACAATATACAATAAGATTTGTTAACAACGTACCGCTTGGTGTTCTTCTAAAATGAGGGCGGGCCACAAATCCGTGAGTACAGTTTATAAACCCGTGGGAACGGATTGCGAAAGCATGGGCACGGTTTATGAATTTGTGGGTACAGATTGCCAAAACTGAAGGCACGGTTTACAAATCTGAGAGCGCGGATTAGGAACTCATGGGTACGGTTTATTAATCCGTGGGCACGATTTGTTAAAACGATGGAACAGTTTAAGAATTCGTGAGTACAGTTTATAAACTGAGGGGACGGATTGTAAAACCGTCGCCACGAATTTTGTTTTGTTTTTTTTCCACAGGTGACTTCCTGGGCTCCGTAGAAAATGAATTGCAAATCATACTGTGAAAAAAATGCTTTAAACTCTTTCTCTCTCTTTTTCAAAAACGAATTACACAGGACCTGTCCTGCAAACCAAATCTGGGGCCCTGAAAGGATCACACATGAAAGCAAAGGGAAAGGACACAGTTGTCCATTCTTACCTGGGCATTCCGTTTGCCAAGCCACCCGTGGGTTCATTGAGACTCGCTCCACCCCAGCCTGCAGAGAAATGGGTTGGAGTGAGAGATGCTACAAAACAGCCACTCATGTGAGAATAAATCAAGGCTAATCCACCTGTAGATCAATGCATTTGCTTCAGGTCCTAGATTTTACACTGGAGATCAAGTGGTGAGACTTGTGTTACTCTGTGTCTGTCCCAGGTGTCTGCAGGATAAGCAGATGATTGAAGACTTGGTGGGCAATTTTTCTATGAATATAGAGGTTCCTGATTCAGCAGAGGACTGTCTTTACCTCAACGTCTACACACCTTCTAAACCTGGAGCTAATGACAAGTTGCCTGTAAGTGTGAATGATTTGGTTGATGTTTATGTATTTTAATATTATATGTATTTTATGCATTTTAATAGTATTTTAATGTTGCAAAAGGTTATGGTTTGGATCCATGGTGGAGGTTTTTCGATGGCCTCTGCTTCCATATTTGACGGACATGTTTTGGCTGCCTATCAAGATGTAGTTGTGGTCCTGATTCAATACAGGCTGGGCCTACTTGGATTTTTCAGGTAAAAACTAATTGTTACCAACATAAAGATCTAATAAAATCTAATCTAAACCTAAATAGTTTCAACTAAACCTAAAACATGCTAGAAATGTGCTAACAACCTTTAACTATATGATAGAAAATGAACATGCTAAAACATGAATGTAACTTCCATGAGTGCAAAGACTATATTTATAGAAAGACTGTACACTCATATTACTATGAATGGGAGAAAGTCGAGAATGCGAGAATAAGTCCCGCCTTCTAAATAAAAGACTGATAGATTGATAAATTGATAAAGTTATTGTGTCACAGTTGCTGTAGAAACAGTCAGTGTTTTGAGATGCACCTTGGGACTGCACATGTGCATTGGCTGTTCCTGCCTGAAAAAATAAGCTTTTTTTAGTGCTATTTGAGCACAAGAAACGACATTTATGGGACAGTTCATGTCAGATTTTGTTGCTGATTTGAAATCTTTTTAAAATACTTTAATCTTTAAAAATATTTAAAACCTTCAAACTTCAAGATTTTAAAAATGTTTCAGTCTTACAACTTGTTAAACCATTTTAAACATTCAGACTAAGCTTTCTCAAGCATACATCAAAGTTTATCAACAAACTTTACTGTGTAGTTCTAAATAATATCACTGCCAATATATTGAAGTACTTTTTCTCGTTTTACCTGTCCAAGTGTTGGAGTAACATTAAAAGATGACACATCAAACATTATAAAGGTTTAGGTTTGGTTTGCATTCAGCAGGCCATGTGTTTTTGGACTTCAGACTTGAATGGCTATTAAGTCCTACAAGTCCTACAAGTTCATGATTGTGATGCTTTAGAATCTCTGACTGTTTAGTTTAATAGTTTCAGTGCAATTGAGGTCTAAGGTCTCTTGATGGAGTTGTATGATTATATTCTGCCCTTTAGCACAGGAGATGAACATGCGCCAGGAAACTATGGTCTTCTGGACCAGGTGGCTGCCCTTCATTGGGTTCAGGAGAACATCCACAGCTTTGGGGGCGACCCTGGATTAGTGACCATCTTTGGAGAGTCTGCTGGAGGAGTCAGTGTGTCTTTACATGTAAGAAAAAAAAGAAGAAAAAAAAAAACATTATTTAATAATGTCAATAACATAATTTATTGACTGAAAATGTCATGCAGTGTATTATAGTATTTATTATAGAGGCCATATTATGCCCTTTTACAAAGTCTTGATTTTGTTTTGGGGGTCTAATAGAATAGGTTTTCATATTTTCTTACATATTTCACACAGTTGCAGCACCTCTCTTCCCAGTCTGTCAGTAACACTCTGTTTTGTTCCTGTCTCTATGAAGCCCCTCCTTTTAAAAAAGCAAAATGTGCTCTGATTGGATTGATTCGAGCATGTTTGGGAAATGTCACACCCCTTACCATAACCGCGAGTTCCCTTTCGAAGGAACTCCTCGCTGTGTCAGTTGCTGACGCTACGGAGACATGTCCTGCGAAACCCTGTGTGTGAAGCACGTGAGAGTGCCCAGGCATACAGAAGGGTGCCTGCATTACACGTCATCAGCTTTTTTGTCTTCAGGAAGCCGCTTTGTTTGAATGCGGGTGTGAAGGTATGAGTCTGTTGGAGCGCATTCAACTCTCGAGGGAGCTAGATACGCTCATTGCAATGCATTTGAGGTAAGACGTTCTGTTCTTGCTTGATTCTCTTTAGAGCGTTGAGAATCAAGCGTTTGCACAGAGCACGTTCGGCTTTTGAGGGAGTTTTAATGCATTCATTCTGAAGCATTTGCTGTGAGAAGCTCCAGCCTTGCTTGACTCTCTCTTGAGGGATGAGAGTTGAGAGTCTGCACTTCGTCGTTCGGATCCCATTGCTGCCGATGGCGGGATTGATCATGGGGAATGTTGGTGGAGCATGGGAAGGAGTCTGACAGGAGTTTTCTTTTTCTTTTTGGGCTTCTCCTGCTAGCTCTGTTGTTCTCATGTCGGTTCAGGAAGCCCCTCTGCGGGCGCTTCTGACCTGGCTGAGAGCATTTTAATGTGGTGTGTCTAGTTGTGAGGAATTCGTTGCGGAGAGAGATTTGAGGCAGGTGTTATTAATAATACACCTCCTCCACTGCCCCACATATAAGTCTGTGAGCCTTTTATTTCTCACAGAGTTGTCGAGATCATGGAGGAATCTGGTTCAGCTTGTATAGTGTGTCCCGTGTAGGTAAACTATTCACGTGAGGAGGGAGTGTGCATTGGTCATTCAGTGGTTGCTATAATTGCTACAGAGAGGCATCTGTGACAAGGAAAATGAGAAAAACTTTCTTATTGATGCTCTGATGTCACACTCTGACCTCTACGGACTGCCGGTGAGGCGGTAGTAGAGAAGTTACAAAGGTAAGGTCTCAGTCAGCAGCTTTCAGGAGATATATCCCTCGCTGGTGGTCTGTGAGGGTTGAAGGAGTAGTCATTACCCCTCTCTCCCTTGGCTCCCCCCCCATTCAGTTTACGCTGATTTTGGGGTCTGCCTTCATGGTCCTGCAGGTGTTTTTTCTATGGAGGAATTAAAGAGGTCTATCACCCTCTCCAGCTTTTTAGGCTTGGAGATTACAGCGGGTGCAGTTGATCTCTGCTCGCTTCTCTAGGAGAACCCTGCTTAATGCTTACATCCTGCTTTTGCAGGGGCTTAAGCACAGAGTATGGACTAACGTTAAGAGCGTGAGTCGTGATGAGATGATGCAATCCACAATCTTATCTGGTCCAGAGCAATGCTGTTGTTCAGTATGTTCTTCTGGGGCTTAGGTCCAGAGGATAGACTGATGTTAAGTGAAAGTGTGAAGCTGCAGTGAGATGAGGTGATCTGCTTTCTTATCTGGTCCAGAGCAATGCCGTTGTTCAGCATGCTCCTCTGTAATGTCTACTGAGGGCCGCTGAAGGTGTTGGTAATGGTGAGATAATGCAACTCCTTCACTTTTAAAGGATGCCCTCCCTCCAGCTGGGGGTGTAATGCAGAATGTGGCCGCAAGGGAGAGGAGGTTTGATGGGTTTGTTTATAACACTTCCATCAGTTCCTCCTCCAGTGTATTCAGCTGGGAGGTGTTCGTGTAAACATTTTTCGTGAGGATGGGCAGAGGTGATATTGCCGTATAGCACTCTTCCTTGGTGAACTTGCTGGGATAATAGCATCTGTTGAGTTGAGCTTGAGTGATTTGAAGTAGGGTTGAGCTCACGAGCAGGGTGAGCACGAGTCAAAGAGTATAGAAGTACCAAGAGGCGAAACTCCGTTGCACTCCGTTGACAACAGCCACTAGGTGGCGCTTCGGTAGCGCGGCCGCCATTTTGGACTGAACCAACTGCTTTACCGTTAGCACAACTACCGTACAGCATTAACATTATGTCTGGAAATAATTGGAAACAAAGAAAACAGTGTTCTGCCATCAACTGCAACAACTACCAGTGTACAACCAATCAACTAGCATTTCAAAGATTCCCCAAAGATCCAGAGAGGTAAAGTAGAAAAGGTTTTTATTAACTTTAAAGTGAGCTAACGTCAACGATAACAGGTGCTGTAACGTTAATGTAAGCTATCCCATAACCGCAGTAACAGTTTGCTAATGTTATGTATTTGGTCGAAATTGTCAAGACTCGAAATGGGCTTTTTAAATCGCATACTTTCAGAGATATATGAACACCTAACCTGGCAAATGACCGCTTTATTAATTCATTGTTATCACTAAATTAACCCTTTAACCGTCACCTTTTTTTCGCATAAACATGAAAATCACTATCCAAACTTAAATGGTTGTAATTCAAGAATGCTTTGGAATATAGACCTATGGTTGGTCTTGTTTTAAAGAATACATTTGTCAGATTATTGTTGAAGTGAAATAAATTATGAAAGTGAAACAGAAAAAAGTTATATAAGTTTGAGTTTATTAAAATGTACAAATTTAAAAATATATTTTAAAATATATATATTACAAAATATATTTTACTCTAGAACTGCAAGAAAATGAAAGCAAAAAATCTGAACAAGTTGTGTTCCACATTTTAGGTTGATATGTTGATATCTCGCTTCCTCACCCTTTCTGCCGTGTGCTCTAACGTTACACACGGTTTGGAGCTGCGCGCTCTTGCTCGCTTGCTCTAGATTCCGGGAGATTTTAGCTAATTTGCGGGCATCAGGGAGCCGCTATCAATATGCGGGAGACTCCCGGAACTTCCGGGAGACATGGGATGTCTGCTATAGAGATATTAAAAACTAGAAACTACTATTTAGTTCATTTAACCGCTTTTGAATTTGAACCGGTATCGTTCAATTCTATGGCAGCTGTGTTGCGTTCAGTCCAAGATGGCGGAGCTGCAGCTCTGCGGATGGGTGCGTTTGTTGCAATGGAACGTTCTATTGAGTTTCGCCTCTTGGTACTTCTATACTCTTTGCACGAGTAGAACTTGACAGCTAAGATTGAGTATGGAAAATTCCACTTTCTTACTTGTTGTCCTCCCCAAATTGTCATATTGGGTTTGAAGCAGGATTCCCATCCTTGTGAATGGGTTGATCCCTGTCCCCAGGCTACTCTAACTGTACGTTCACACCGCCGCCGACTTGAGCTGCAAAGAAGCTCTGGCCGCCCTGTCAAGGATGCTTGTCAAAAAGTACGGGGAAGCTTGTTGATGCTTTGGCCGCTCTGAAGTCTGTGTCACACCATGAAATGTAAACAGAAAAAAACAAGCAATACATTGACACTAGGAACCTTTTATAATGACAGCATTTTTATAACCGTTTTGGTCACATTTGGTTGGGGGAAAAAATTATTTTGATTAATATGCGCGAGGGAGAGAGAGCAAGACGTGTTGTTTGAAGACGGTGAAGGTGAGTGCGCGCGCGCGACCGGGGCTCTCTCTCTTTTGTAACTGGTCTTTTGTATTTTTTCTGTATGAAAAAATAACGTCATATCATAAATGATAGGAAACCCAGCAACAACGATTATCAGTTTCTCCTCCATTTTCTCGGAACTAATGTTTTGGTAGGAACAAAAGTTTACATCGTATGTTTCTCCGGAATCAGCCAGCGCGAAGGACGTCTATATTCTGATTGGTTGCTGGCGTTTTGCGCTGCTTGCCACTGAACCGCGTCATAGCTCATTACCATAAAGTTGAGCTACTTTCAACTTTCTGATTGACGCTCAAAACGCGACGCCGATGGATTTGACGCATCTTGCCATAGATATCATATAATAAAGGCTAGATGTCTCGTGCGCGCTGCTGGCCAATGGAGGTCGACATCCGCACGTGGCGGCCATCTTGCCACAGACAGCTCGCTCACTCGTAACATTGTGTTTTAATGGTGCATGTACTTTTAAATAACCATAACTTGCTCAATTTTCTACCGATTTTCAAACGGTTTGGTTTGTTATAAACGTCAGAGATGTAGTTATGACACTGCATACATATGAATAATTATAACATACATGTTCAAGCATTCGGAATTATAGCCACGTTAATAACGTTTGTAAGAAACCAAACCGTTTGTAAATCCGTCAAGATTTCAGCGAGATAAGAGTATTTGTGTTCGTGCTGATCACTCACCTTACATCAGAGCCTGCCTGTGACAAGATGGCCGAACGGTGATGCCGGAAGAGACTCCGCCGTAAGACATCTAGCCTATTATATGATATCTATGCTTCTTGCAGATGAGAGAAGCCAGCTTCCATTGAAAATGAATGACTTCCGGTAACTTTGGAAGCTCAAGTCGGCGGCGGTGTGAACGTACAGTTATATGTAGAGTTGCTGTGAGCAACACTGTATTTCATCTATCGCCTGGTTCAGCTGCTAGATGTAGTGCTATGGATTTAGCTGAGGTTATGTCTATAGTCTCCCCTGTTAGCTCTGCTCTTAGGGGCTCTGGGCTGTCCTGCTGTGGCACATGGACAACAGCTGAGCATGGAGACTTTGTTTTTTTTCCTGGAGTCTTTAACACTGAGCTTCTTGGTAGCATGGCTGTGGTGTTACAGGATGTGTCTAATTTGGTTGCTGATGTATTTAGGTTTCTCTTGGTCGAGGCCCATCAAGTACTTCAGTGCTTAAACCTGACAAGGTTGTGCTTGGTGACCTTCACAGCCCATAGTCAGGCATTGGTCAGTATGGTGTAGTGCAGTGGTCACCAACCTGGCACTTCATTCATGATAGAGGCGGGGTGGAGTTATGAGGTTTGACTGACACATTGAGAAGCCAATGCAGTTACAAGGTTTAGTCACAAGCTCTTTCTAACACTTTTCATTGGTTACATATTCGCTAAACTCATAAGGCTGATATTACAATAAGACTTTCAAGTATTTTTCAGTCAAAAAATGAGCATTATGTCATTGAACCAAAACATTTCTAAAAAAAAATTCACAGGTTCTTTCACCATTATCTGCAAACCTCTTTCATCATGCTATCGCAGAGAGCGGTACAGCAGCAATGGATGCTATAATGAGTCCCAACCCTCTTGCATTCGCTCAGGTCAGTTACACCAGTTCAAATTCTAAACAAATTCATTTAGAACTTTCTGTAGTAAAAATTAAATAAATTTAATGTAAATATCACTTGTTTCTCTCTAGGCTGTAGGAAATATATCTGGCTGTGATATTTCCAGCACAAAGATGATCGTTGACTGTGTGATGCAGCTGACAGAAGAAGACATCTTGACAATTGCTAAGGTCTGTCTGTCCAAATACTAGTCTTTCTAATCGAACCTCTGTGAACACTCATAAATTTATGCAAACTTTCCACCTATGCACTAAACGGTGTGTTGTCTTTTGAAACAGGAGCATCCAATGCTTCGTTTTGGAGTGGCAACGGATGGCCATTTCCTTCCAAAACCTGCAACAGATCTTCTTCAATCCCACCAGTTTAATAAAGTGCCTCTGATCACCGGAATCACTAATGATGAGTGTGGATATATGCTGCCAAATGTAAAGACAGACTTCTTCACTTTTAAAATTTGTAAAAATACAAACATGAGATTTGTTTTTCCAAAAATTAGAACTTCAGTCAGTATTTTACAGTATATTCACATTTAGCAAATGTTTTTCCATAGTTCTTGTCACCTCCAGGATGGACAGATGGGATGGACATAGAGCAGATCGTGCCGTATTTGACCATTTTTAATTATGCTGTAAGAGTTTTATCTTCAATTATACATATATAGTCCACCAAAGCCAAACTATTTCAAAAGTTGTTATGATTGAAATATATTAAATTATAAATTATATTATTAATTTAATAACAACTTTTAAAATAGTTTGGTTTGGTGGACTAGATCTGTTACACTGCTGCTATTGAGTATTGATGCTGCTGCAGAGCAAGAATGGACTTGCTACTGTCCATAGATCTAGGCAGGTGGAGCTGGTGGAGGGTTTTAGAGGAACTCTGATAGTAAGCTGCAAGACTAGCCTATATGGTTTGTAATTTAAAAATACTTTAAACTTTTTAAATAATATGTCTATTTTTATCCCCTTTAGCTTCAAGATCAGTCAATTCTTGAGCTTGTTTTAAATGAGTATCTGGGCACATCCACTGATAGGATCAAAATCCGAGATGGTTTTCGAGAGATGTTAGGAGACTCTTTGTTCAACATCCCAGCTCGCAAAGTAGCGAATTTCCACAGAGGTGAGAGTTTGTTCAATGTGCTGTAGAAGTATGACTATGTTAAATGCTGTTTCAGTGATACACAACAATAATTATCAATTTCGTCTATTTCTAGATGCTGGTGCACCAGTATACGTGTATGAATTCCAGCAGCCTCCCAGTATACTTCAAAAGAAAAGACCCAGCTTTGTTGGAAGTGACCATGGAGATGAAATTGTATTTGTTTTTGGTTTTTGCTTTGCAGATGGACTTATAAAGCTGGAAGGTACAACCCCAATAATATAAGAAAATATAACAAATATATTAAGTGTTTTAGAAGTACAGCCACTCACACTAGCGAACTTTCACCAAATTTCACAGAAAAATGGTCCATTGTATATTGTCAGCAGTGTAGCGATGTATGAAGCACAGCTCACAGAGAAATCACTTTCAGACCAAGTAGCTTTCTATTGCGCAACACAGTGAATTTGCTTTAACAGGTTGGGAAATATGTGTGAGGAAATATGTGTTTGGTCTCACACAAAATATCCAGTCATGTGTATTACTGTTGAAATTACTGGATTTCGACTGTGAAAATTTGCTGAAAAACGTTAAATGTGACCATACCTTCAGATCTCAAACTTTAGTCTCATTGATATCATTAACCACAACAGTTGTCAAAGTAAGGATTTTATAGGTAGTGACAATCAATACAGTGTCTCTCTCTTTGTTTTCCCTTTTTAATGTCTTTCTTCCTGTTTTAATTAAGGTGAACTCTCAAAAGAAGAAAATGAACTTTGTAGATCTGTCATGAATTACTGGGGCAACTTTGCTCGCACTGGGTGAGTGAGACAAATCTCATGTCCTGATTTTGCAGAGATAGATGTGTTCCTGGGTCAACATATTTTGTTGATACTGGAACAACATTCCTGTCTGAAAAATGTATCTAACCCTATCCATACCCCTTAAGCTAACCCTACCCATAACTTATCCCTAAAATCAGAGGGAAATGAAAGGTGAATAACACTGATGTAGAAGCACCTAACCCTGGTTGTAAGCATAAACTTGACATAAACTGTATACTTGTCCCTCAGATCTGATTGGTTGATTGGAATGTTGTTCCAGGATCAATAAAGATGTTGCACAGGTTCAGCAGACAAGTCCAGTTGAAAATTTTCAGGGTGGTAGATGAATATCATGAATAAAAAGCTCTGTTTAAAGGATGAAATTCTTGAAAACATTACCAAGTAGTTTGCTATAATCTTTGAAGAAGTTTGTTCAAATGTTATAAATTTTTGAAACAAATCAAATGTCTGCCAAATCAAATCTTGTGGTGCAACCAACATGCAGAAACATACACTTAAAACAGGAAGTGAAATCATAGTGAAGACATTCTGCCGTCCTCTTGAGTCAATCAGTTAAGGTTGTAAAAAGTCATGTGATGCGGCTCCCAAAAAACCATGATATTTATGAATTAATACTGTATATATTATAATTTTAATTGTAAAAATAAAAAAATAAAGTTTACAGTAGGTTTAATTTGTTAAAATCAGTTAATGCATTAGTTAACTTTAATAATGAGCAATATATACTAACTAAATTTATTAACCTTTGCTAATGTTAGATAATAAAAATATATTAATATTTTGACCAAGACATTCACATGTGTTTAAATTGTAAGAAATACACATTACTTTTTTACTTGATGATTACAATACATGACATTTTAGGGTCATTCATTTCATACTTTTTGCTGAAAATTAGGGCTGGGTATCGACAAGGGCCTCACGATTTGATGCATATCACGATATATTGCAATAGATGCATATGGATACATATACACCCACACGTCGACTCTGCAAGTTGGAGGCGCTGATATTTTATTTATTTTTTTTAAACTAAATTAAACAAATATGTATAAAAAGAATGCATTTCTAAGAGTTTGTTTTAAACTATATTTTAAAAACCTTTTTCAGGTCTCCGAATGGTCCGGGCCTCACATCGTGGCCTGAATTTGGAGCTGAAGCTGAGTATCTCAGCATTGGACTGGAACAGAAACCTGGAAAGGACCTGAAGGGAAAACACTTTAATTTCATGACTCAAACCCTTCCACGATTAATAAATAAGCGAAAGGAAGGCAAGTTATCAAAGTCAGCATAGTTTCAAAATTCGCTAAGGCTCACTGTATAATATTAAGAATGGCTGCACATTTGTTTTTGACAGGACCTGTAGCACAAACCAAATTAGGATCTCTAAGAGGTTCCTACATGACTGCGAAGGGCAAGGAAACAGTTGTCAATAGGTATCTAGGTGTACCGTTTGCAAAGCCACCTGTGGGCCCCCTGAGACTGGCTCCACCACTACCTGCAGAACCATGGCAAGGAGTGAGAGATGCAACCAAACAGCCACCAATGTGAGATTAAAGCAGAACTACTGAAATTAAATTGTCAGGCATTTTCATTTGGAATCAATGACACTTTGCTTTTTTCTTTATCCCAGGTGTTTACAGGCAAAGGAGATGCTTATAGACTTGATGGCTAATGTGTCTATAAGTTTGGAGATCCCTGAAGTATCAGAGGACTGTCTTTACCTCAACATTTACACTCCTTCTAAACCTGGAGACAACACCAAGTTACCTGTAAGTGTTTGGTCTGAATTTAATTGAGCTTTGCTCTATTTGTATGCTAAAAAATGTATGTTGGTTAATGTTTTTTTCTTTTTTAATACATGATGCGCAATAGGTCATGGTTTGGATTCATGGCGGAGGTTTTTCTGCGGCCTCTGCTTCCATGTTTGACGGACATGTTTTGGCTGCTTATCAAGATGTAGTTGTAGTCTTGATCCAGTACAGACTTGGCCTACTTGGATTTTTCAGGTAAAAACATCTACAGCTTCTCAACATTCTAAGTTATTTGCTAAAAAATATTATTTCAATTGTTCCATTGTTTTTTCAACTGTGAGCACTTTTGGCCCTGTGGATTTTTAGAAAATAAAGTCACATATCATATACTCTCATGTTCACTAAGATTGTCCAACATTGTATATGCATGCATTACAGCTGTAATGTTGTTTCTATCACATCTCAAATGATGATTTGTCTTTAATAGCATTCTGAGGTAGACAAATTATTTTAAAATGACCAACTCATTTGCCTTAAGAGGCTAATTTCACTGCTGTCTGTTGCTGGGATCTGTGGCCGCATAGCTCCCGTTCCAATTAATAATAATAATAATAATTATTATTATTATTATTCCCGCCTGTCTCAGAGGGGAGAGAGTCGTGTCTACACTTCGTAAAAGTACCCAGAGCTAGAGAGTGTCCAAATGGAAGGACTGTTCATTGGTATGCCACCCCCTTGAACACGAATCTCAAGAATGGTCTGTGGTGGGGGGCTATCTGGATATGAAAGTAGGCGTCTTTGAGATCCACTGATATAAACCAATTCCCGGGGCGAATTTGCGAGAGGATTTGTTTAATAGTTAACGTTCTGAAAGGCCGTCTCATGAGGGCGCGATTCAGACATCTCAGATCAAGGATAGGCCTGAGGCCGCCATCCTTCTTGGCGACGAAGAAGTAGAACTGGCAACAAAAACATTGTTTCCAGTGCCCTGAACTGAGGAAGACGGGCACGCTTTGGGGGTGGTCCTGCCTCGGTGGGACTTAACCCTTTCCCCCTCCTCTCCACTTTTGGCTGGGGCTGGATGTGTGCTGAAGCTGGCCTGGGTCACTTCTGAGTCGACTGGGCCATCTTGAAGAGACTGGAGGCAGTAGAGGAGCTGGCTCTTTTGGGGAAGAAGTGACGCATAGCCTGTGATGACTTATGGGCCGCAATGTAGCGCTCCACAAAGCCGTCTACCGCGGAGTCAAACAGGCCCAACGGGAGAGTCGAAAAGAGTTGTCCTGTCACTCGGTGAGATTAAGCCACAAGTGGCGATCCATCAGTAGAGGTGGCTTTTGTAGTGCGCAGTGCCAAGTACGGTGCATTGCGCAGCTTCTTAAACAGTGCGGAGTCGGCGTGGCTGTCAGCGGCGAATACTCTGGAGGTGAGCGCTGACGTGGTTCTGCAGGGCTTGGAGGGGTGATTAGCTGTAGTCTTCCAGACGATAGCCGTTGGCGGGCAGAGGAGTGCAGTGACAGCTTCTTTCACAGGGGCGAGCTTTGTGCTCCGAGTAGGGGGTGCGCCACGTCTTAGTGATCTCTTGGTGGACCTCTGGGAAGAACGGGGCTGGACATTGGCGAGGATCCTGCTGGCAGTGCCCAGGCTGCAGGAGCCATTCATCAAGTTGGCTGTGGGCGGGCTCTTCTGGGGCCAACCAGTCCAAGCCGAGCTCTTCTAGGTGGCAGAGGGGCAGAGTCATCGCCGGAGTTCGCCCACTCTTCGCACTCAGAGGTGGCCAGAGACATTGAGTTTAACTCTTTAACTCCAAACGAGACCATGCCACTCGCACCAGATGAGAGGCGTTGATCCTCGCGGGTGAAGAGTAAAGGGGACTCTTCGGGGGAGATTGAGGCACGCTCACTGGGCCGACGTGAGCTCTCTTCTGTCTCGCTGCTCAAGTCTTTCGCCTTGGCTCAAAAGGGGAAGGAGATGAGGGAGCGGCCGGTTCACTGAAGAGCGTGATCCCAGGCAGGAGACACACTCTGGATGCTCATCTAGAAGTCAACCCTGCACAAGTCACATTCATGGCGCGACATTTGCCTCAACATCGCCGTGACATTTGCTCTTAAATTTGCTCTTTTATCAATCGCCGGATGGCCACAGGAGAGATCGCTGAATCAGCTTGCTTGCAGAGCACCATTCAATCAGCTTGCATGCAGAGCGTCATTGTTCCACTGCAAGGCTCGTTCAATGGTGAGAAGAAGCGAGGAGAGCAAGAAGAGGCTTCAGTCTTCTTCGGAGCAGCGAGAGATAATCTTCGCGCTGAAGGATTCTGACTAATGGGCATTTCTGCATGGCTTATATAGGCAGCCATCCCTGCCCCTTTCGGTGGGCTAGAATGCCATTTGTCTATGCAGTTGCACAGACGTGAACCAATCAGGTTTCAGGATTCAGAGAAAATTGAGTTTTCCCCATCAGTGTCAGCGAACTGACGCAATGCAAGTGAACTGTATCGAAAGGGAACTTGACTCTTGCACAATATTTAAAGTGCTTACAATTTCACTATCATAACTTTTTGTGATTGTAAACATATAACGGTTTATATTTTATGATGTCATAGTTTAACACTGAAAGTCCAGGTTTGGGTAATCTGTATGTAAAAGGTATTTGAAAAGTAGCAAAAATAAAACATGGCATGATAAAAATATCCCAATACATTTTTAATAGGATCTTCATTACAACAAAAAATGATAAAAAACTTAAAATCTGTTAAAGCTCCAGTCCGTAACTTTTTTGGGTTGAAAATTTTCCAAAATAAATGTTTGAGCAAGTACATAACCAGCCAGTGTTCAAAACTATCTGCTTGCCTTAGCTCGATTCAAAACGGTAAGCTTGTAATAATGTTTTTAATTCCAGTGGATTTCGGCGGGACATTTGAGCATGTCTTTGCGTCATTACGTCACATCTGTACACATAAAGAAGGAGTCTCGGCTAGTCGGCTATATTGCGTGTGAGGATGTTGGAGGTGGAGATTTATAGCCTTTTCTCACAGCACTTGATATAATTAAACTTGTTAATTTGATGGCGGATCCAGAAAGGTTCTAACGACAATCACCAGTGACAACTAGAGATTCACCCGTGAGTCCTCTCGGAGTGGCTACAGAAAAAAAGAGACTGCCACCGTGCCCATGCCAAAACGAGGATAATATCAGAAACGCATTAAATGTAGTCACGCAATGCTGATGTTGTTAACATTAACAATTTGAGAACAAAGTATAATTTGCACGGTCATTAGATTTAATCAGCGCGATTTACTGCAATGCTTTTTTTCCCTTAACGTTAGCCAGTTGGTCTGAACAAAAGTGGATGTCATTGTTCAGACGACATTTTCCGCTGAAAATTCTTATGTTGGTCATACTTCCAAAAAGTAGAATCTGTGATTGCGAATGACAGTATCCACACCGGCGCGGTGATTGACAGCCACACATTCTCCTCAAAACATTGGATTCATCCACGCTGTGCCGTGCCGAGGCACAACCCACGTAAAGTTGATAATCCTGCGAATAACTGCAATTGCATAATTCGAACAGAGATGGCGACAGAGGAAAAACTACGGACTGCAGCTTTAAAGAACCCTCTGAGATAAAAAAGTGCCTGAAATAGAAGAAACTCTTACATATAAAAACAATATATGCATTGGAAGAATTAGGGAAACCTTTCGCCCTTGTGTGAAATTCAAGATTTGTCAATTCCTATTGAAATTACTAGATTTTGCCGTGAAAATTCACGAACAACAGTAAATGTGACTGCACCTTTAATTGTATAGAATACTTGTAGACTATTTTCCATGTTTTGAACATTATCTCTACGACCTTGTATTCGATAAATGACCATTTAGCACAGGAGATGAACATGCGCCAGGAAACTATGGTCTTCTGGACCAGGTGGCTGCCCTTCACTGGGTCCAGGAGAACATCCACAGCTTTGGGGGCGACCCTGGATTAGTGACCATCTTTGGAGAGTCTGCTGGAGGAGTCAGTGTGTCTTTACATGTAAGAATTTAGTTGTTGGGGTCATGCAATGATTAGGGACTTGTATAGATCCTCTGAAATATGACTTTACAAACGCTTCTATATACCTGTGTGTTTTAAAAAGTTTCTCTGCATCTTCTATAGGTTCTTTCTCCATTATCTGCAAATCTGTTTCGCTATGCTATCGCAGAGAGCGGTACAGCAGCAATGGATGCTATTATGAATCCCAACCCTCTGCCAACAGCCCAAGTACATTTCACAAATTCATTACAAATTCAAAGTTACGATTTTCATTTTCTTTCACTGTGACTTACAAATATTTAATCAAAATGTATCAACATCTTTCTGTAGTATGTGGGAAATGCATCTGGCTGTGATATTTCCAGCACAAAGAAGATTGTTGACTGTGTTATGCAGATGTCAGAAGAGGACATATTAAAGATTGCCAGGGTTTGCATTGCAACCATACATTCATCTATCCATCCTTTCACATGAAATGTTTATATTTAATTGAATTTGATAAATTCTTTTCATCTTTTACTTTCTGTAAAAAAAAAACTTGTAAGGTCACGCCATTAAGTTATTAATATCAGTATTAATAATAATATTAATACAGATAATTTCTGAGCTAAATGTGTGTTTGCATATGTTGGGCTTATAATACAGGAACAACTAATGCTTCGTTTTGGAGTGACAGTGGATGGCCAGTTCCTTCCGAAATCTGTAGAGGAGCTTCTTCAATCCCACCAGTTTAATAAAGTACCTCTGATCACTGGAGTTACTGATGATGATGGTGGCTATATATTACCTAATGTAATGGAAATGTTTATTTTTACATTAAAGTCATAGATTATTTCCAAAATATGAAATCTCTGAATGCATGCAAGAGAACTTAATATCCAAAATCTTTTTTTCCTGTAGATTCTTGGACCCCCAGGGTGGATAGATGGAATGGACAGAGAGCAGATCATGATATTTTTGCCTTTATTTTATTCTGATGTAAGACATAATTTTTTTTGTTGATAGCTGCATAATTTTTTTCAAGATTAAAAAGTTTGAAGTTTGAAAAGTAGCAGTAATAAGTATATATACAAAGTGCATGGTAGAACAGTTAATTCACTCTATTAATCTATCAACTTATTTATTTACTACACAGAAAAAAGAAAAGAAAAAAAAGGAATATTATTTTGGTTCATTTTATTTAGTTTCATTTGCCCCTATCAATAGTTGCTGCATTTATTTGTGGCATCCCCCAGGGTTTTATTCTAGGTCCACTCCTGTTTTAGTTGTGTGTTAATTTTAGGTAATGCAATCACAAAGCATTGTTTTTTTTTAAGTTTTTTTTATTTTTTATTACAGTTATGCAAACGTACAGTATATCCCACTGTATATTCCTATTTCTTCTAAAGATCAAAACTTTGTAAACAGACTGATCTGTTATGTTACACAAAGAAATACCAAGTTTCAGGACATGACTGAAATACTGTCTACAAAAATACATATAAATCATGGAGGATAAATTATGCTGTGTTGCTTAAAATGTTAAACGGAAAATAAAAAATACTCTATTAATTTAAATATCACTTCCTTTAGCTTCAGAATCAGGCGATTGGTGAGCTTGTTTTAAATGAGTATCTGGGGCCATCCACTGACAGGATCAAAATCCGAGATGGCTTTCGAGATATGATGGGTGACTTTTTTTTCAACATCCCAGCTCGCAAAGTGGCGAATTACCACAGAGGTGAGAGTTTACTCTATTTATGCATCACTGTGCCACTGTGCACCAATTATGCCAGTTTATTTTCAGTCATTTTCCCTTAATAGATGCTGGTGCACCAGTGTACGTGTATGAATTCCAACATCCTCCCAGTATACTTCAAAAGAAAAGACCCAGTTTTGTTGGAAGTGACCATGGAGATGAAGTTTTTTTTGTTTTTGGTTACTGCTTTGGAAATGGACATATACATATGAAAGGTACAGCCTAATTTATATAAAATAGGGTTGTTAGTATTCAAGTTCTAACTGCAGTCTCATTGTTTTTTTGTTGCAAAGATTTAACCGGAACTATACAGTCAAAGTAATGAGATATTGGCTACTAAGTCTCTAAAATATTCTTTCTTCTTCATAATTCAGAAAAAAACACAGAAGAAGAAAATGAACTTTGTAAAACTGCCATGGCTTATTGGGGAAACTTTGCCCGCACTGGGTAAGTGATCACATCAGTGATAAACACTCCCTTCTAGGCTAAAGGTCTAGTATGCTATTTTTCTAAATCGTTGTTAAAGCTCCAGTATGTAACTTTTGTATGTGACCACAAGAGGGCGCAGTTTCCAACAATAACAAAGGCGAAGCTTGATGACGCTATGAAGGAGGTGATGATGGGAGATGTCGTTTTTAATGCGTTTTCACCATAGCAATGTATCTAAATGGAATTAATGAATCATGATCACGGATGAGGTAATTTATTCGTTTTTGTATTACCTGTATGTCTGATCGTATTATTTTATGTCATCATAATTAATGAACTGCAAGGAACGTGAAATGTTATGCTATATTATCCCGTTACAACATACAGCTATTTGTCAGTGATTTGTTTGGTTTATGTTGTGCAGTTATACGTTTTTATGGTTAATGCCGTGTTGTTTAACGTGTTCAAACCAATATCTAAAAGTAAATTTGAACGAACATTTGCAAGTAATGACTAAATATATTTTTTAACAACATATCCGATTGTATTTAATTGTACTGCCATAATCTCGGTCACCACACGTGATAAAAAGCCTTACCGAAGTACAAAGAGCAATATAACTTTGTTTATAAGTGCTATTATTGACAGTTGCATGTCTTACCTGTCTATCAATACACTCGCGAGAGCAGAGTCTCTGTCAAGTCCAAGATAGTCGCGCAGCTCTCTCCATCTCGAAAACGCCTGCCGTGCCGATATTTATCCGGGTTTTATTCCTCCGTTTGTCACACAGTCCGTGACTCCGCGTGTATCCGAATATGGACGCTTTCGTTTTGTTGGCACTTCAATACTCGCCAAAGAGTAATCTTGATCCATAACAGCTATAACCATACAGTCTATGGCAATAACGCTATAACCACCACTTCCGCATTTGACCATGCGATATTCCGGTGTGGTGGGTCATATTTTTTATTTTATTATTTTTTATTCTTTGTCAGACGTCTTTATTGTTTATTGTGATAAGAAAAAAAAAACCTCAATAAAGTTGTTGTAAAAAAATAAAATAAAAATCCGGTGTGGTGGAATATCCTATCACATGGTCCACACCGGAAAAAAAGGATAGAGCGGACATTGCGTCACTGAGGCGCAACATTTCTTTTCCGGGACGGCCAGTTATTTAAAATCGGAATTTCTCTGAAATAAAAAATCTTTGGAGACTTTTGAGATATTGTAAGTACACAACTGGAGGAAATATATCACACTGTGCAAGTTATTTTCGGAAATTTTATTACAAAATTCCTACATATTGGAGCTTTAAACACTGTTGATATTTGAAATCAACCCAAACAAACACACCCCTCCCTTCATTGCTCCGCCCATAAAATGCACGAACACGCAATGCAAGAGTGTCTCTTTTATCATAGCAGAAGCGAAGCAAAATAATGCTTTGCGATGACGAACGAACGATAAGGAAGCACAAAAAAGTGAACATACAGTACACAAGAGTATATACAAGCAAGAGTTGGTTGTTAGTCGCCAGCAGCACCCCAGCTCCAGACAAACAGTGACACTCAAAACCAATGTTACTCGCATATATATAGAGCAGAAACAACCTCGATTTCCGTTTTCAGGCCTTCCCGCTTATGTCTCTCCAGTGCTGGAAAGCTTTTCTAATATTTACACGGGTCCTAAAGCTCTTGCCTGATGATATCCCCTTCTTTTTCCAGTGATATTCCTCCAAACCTTTCTCTTTTGTAATGCCTCTCTTTTCTTCAATCTACCTCTTGCTCAGCTTACTCTCCTCCCCATCATGAGTGGACACGCACCCTCCTGCTGATTGGCTACAAGTTTTTTTTTGTGCTGCTCGATCCAGTGCACTTTCAACAGCGTTTTTCCAAAATCGCTTACTGCACCTTTAAGGGACAAAATTTCACTGAATGTTACTATTGATTTTAATGTCACTTAATTAATAAATGAGTTCTTCATGGACATTTACAAATAAAGGAGTATGTAGAAATGCACCGTTACAACAGTGGTCTTGATAATGACCATCTTAAGTGTTTTTCACTTGTGTTTTTATATTGTGGTAAAACCACTGACAATTGTTTTTAATTGAATAAAATGTTTTTTTTTTATTACTTTATACTTATCAATTTTTCAAGTCAATGTTTTACAACAATTTTTTTTTTTTGCAAGGATTATTTTACAATGCATATTTTCTATGATAATTAACTAAAATAATTAACATTAGTTATATAATAGTATAGCAAGTGACAGTTTTGCATTAGAATGTCTGTTTTTTTTGTGTTTGTCATTGACGTCAGGTCTCCGAATGGTCCAGGCCTCACAAAGTGGCCTGAATATGGAGCTGAGGCTGAGTATCTCGGCATTGGACTGGAACAGAAACCTGGCAAAAACATTAAGGGACAACACTTTACTTTCATGACTCAAAAACTTCCACAGATAATAAAAGAGTGGAATGAAGGCAAGTTATCAATTTCAGATTTTTTTTTTTTTTTGTCATAAAACCATCATTTATTTGCTAATGCAAGTCAAATTGGATCTTTTTTGCCTTTTGCAAACTAAATTAAATGTTTATATTATATTATTATTGGTTTTCTTGACAGGACCTGTAGTGCAAACAAAATTAGGATCTTTGAGAGGTTCCTTCCTGACTGTGAAGGGCAAGGAAACTGTCATCAGTAGCTATCTCGGTGTACCATTTGCCAGGCCCCCAGTGGGGTCTCTGAGACTGGCTCGGCCCCTGCCTGCAGAGAAATGGCAAGGAGTGAGAGATGCAACCAAACAGCCACCAATGTGAGATGCCACACAACCATATTTAAATTCAAATTTGTTTAGACATTTCCAGTATCTAATGTACCGTGGATTCTTTAGGTGCATTCAGGACAGGCAAGTGAGTGTCCTTGAGCAGGAGTTTCTCTCTATGGATGTGGAGATTCCTGAAGTCTCAGAGGACTGCTTGTATCTCAACATCTACACTCCAGTCAAACCTGGTGAAGAAGACACCAAGTTGCCAGTAAGTTCAACAACAGCTTTTTGGGATTGAACGTCCTCATAGAAATTGGGTCGAGAATGTTTCCACGTGTTTTCTAGGTCATGGTTTGGATTCATGGTGGAGGACTTTCTCTTGGTTCAGCTTCTGTATACGATGGCTCTGTTCTGTCAGCGTATCAGGATGTGGTCGTGGTGCTGATTCAGTACAGATTGGGACTGCTGGGATTCTTAAGGTTGGCGCCATAAATTATTTAACAGCTGCAGATTCCCTGGATCATATAAAAATTCTTAATGAAAGCGGAAAGATCATCAATTTTAATTTATTATTATTATGAGGTGTGAATATTTGCTCTGACAGCAATTTGATTCAAGTGTGATTCTTAAATGATGCAGTGCATAATGAAATCTGAAAATTGGTCTTTGGTACAATTCATAATATTTTAATGAAAAGTTTTTTTTTATTATGGCAGTTCAAGCATAAAACATCTATGCATGAAAGTAATGCATAAAAATCACTTCATGTTACATTGTTATTATATCAGACGCTTTAGAATTATTACAATAAATAATCAGAAAATTATTTTGTATTAATTATTTAAAGGAACACGCCGACTTTTTGGGACTTTAGCTTATTCACCGTATCCCACAGAGTTAGATAAATCCATACATATCCTTTTCATCTCGGTGCGTGCCGTAACTCTGTTTGACGCACCCACCGCTAGCCTAGCTTAACACAAAGACTGGAAGTAAACGGCTCCAGCTAGCATACTGCTCCCAATAAGTGACAAAATAACGCAAACATTTTCCTATTTACATGTTGTGATTTGTATAGTCACAGCATCTACAAATAACAGGGTCACATGAGACACAGCCATCTTCTAACCGTATACACACTGGGAACTATATTCTCAGAGGGCGAATCACTGCTACTTCTGCGGAGGAAAATGTTGGCATTATTTTGTCACTTATTGGGAGCAGTATGCTAGCTGGAGCCGTTTACTTCCAGTCTTTGTGTTAAGCTAGGCTAGCGGTGGGTGCGTCAAACAGAGTTACGGCACGCACCGAGATGAAAAGGATATGTATGGATTTATCTAACTCTGTGGGATACAGTGAATAAGCTAAAGTCCCAAAAAGTCGGCGTGTTCCTTAAAAATACTATTAAAAATAAGATGCAAATGTAACTGGATTAAAAACCCACAGTAGAAGATTGGAATCTTGATTTAATGGATCTTTACTACAAGTAGGTAAACATTTAGTCTGTAATTGATATATTAATCAAATCTGGATTAAATTTTCATTGTCAAATAGATTCTTTTAATGATTTTTTAATTTCAATAGCCGTAATGTATTTATTTATTTTTTGTAAATAATTTGTAATTTTCAAATGTGTAGGTAGCCTGGTTAAAACCAGACCATTCTCAGTAGTAACTGAGTTATGGTCTGGCAAAGCTCCATAGACAAATAATTTCCAAAGGGGCGTCACCAACGGACGTCGCTCAAATGCCTCTGGGCGCAATTGGATAGACCTAAAACCAATCAGAGCGATCGTCATCGTGTAAAGCCATATGCTGCGTCCCAATTCGCCTAAGTTACACTACGCCATAAAAGTATGTACTCTTTTTGTGAAGAAAAGGTATTTACTTTTGAATGTGTAGCAAAAAAGTAGGCAAGATTTGGGACATACTACTTCGTCATCTTTATCGGACGGATCTGTCGCTTGCGTCCTGTCACGGAAACTGCCCTGTCAATCATCGTGTCACAGTTAAAATCCTCTATTAAATCTAATTTAATTTCCTACCATTTCGGAGAGAAATGTAGTAGCACGTTCATCCGCCAGTGGGTCTTTCATGGAGACTGTCCTCATGTGTTTACAATTTGAATATAATAATGCATTTAAAAGTTGAACGGACGTCGCTCAAATGCCTCTGGGCGCAATTGGATAGACCTAAAACCAATCAGAGCGATCGTCATTGTGTAAAGCCCGCCTCAACGTTTCTGATTGGTGCCGCAATTTCTAGGCCATGGAAATGGGCTTGAATGAGCTCTTTGCCAGACTACTTCTCAAGCAAATCTGAATTTGCCAGAAGTTGTCTGGGTTTTCCCAGGCTAATGTGTAGATTTTGACTACAAAAAACTACAAAAATGTTTTGACTACAAATGTTTAATTTTTTTTTTTTTTTTTGTAAAGAAACAAAAGTTATAGGTATTAGTAATTAAAATCAAATAAGTAATTTAAAAAAGAAATCACAACAATACTTTAGGGCTACCAATTTAAATTTAAGGATGAATTAAATGTTTAATGGCATTAAATTATTGCAATTAATGCTTGTAACTTGGCATTAAAATTGATTTATGTTTTTGTGCAATGTACGTATTAGTGATACTCTGAAATTTCTGAAACTGAAAAGATTTGTCCAAAATCATTGACAATTTCTCCACGAAATAGTGACAAATTTAATTAGCGAAAAAGTTCTGAAGGGCCAAATTGATTGACGAAATTTCATTATTATATATTATTGAAATATTCATTATTTAATTTTGGCTTCAGTGTTTCGTTAAAAAACCTCATCTTGGTGCAACACTAGTACACATGATTTAAGCCCTATTATGTGAATACATTTTTCTGTATTTAATCACAGATTCAGATAAAAATTTCCTTTTCTTTTTGCAGCACAGGAGATGAACATGCGCCAGGAAACTATGGTCTTCTGGACCAGGTTGCTGCTCTTCAATGGGTTCAGGAGAACATCCACAGTTTCGGTGGAGATCCTGGATCAGTGACCATCTTTGGAGAGTCTGCTGGAGGAGTCAGTGTATCCACGCTGGTGTGCATCTTTATTTAGTAACTGTAGAAACAATAATTCAGCTGTAATGATTGCAAAATTATTTGTATTGAATGATGGAGTCACTTTCTGTCATTATGTCTTTAAGATTCTTTCACCATTGGCTTCTGGTCTGTTTCATCGAGCCATTGCAGAAAGCGGGACTGCCTTTTGGCATGGTTTAGTGATGGCTAATCCTTTGCTGATAGCCCAGGTATCATTTCCTTTCATAATCTTCTTATATTTTCATCATTTTGTTATTTAAAAGTCTTCTTACGTCCTTATGTTGATGATCATTGCAGAATGCAGCCAAATCATGCAACTGTGACAGTAGTAGTTCATCAAAGATCATTGACTGCATCATGGGCTGGTCTGATGAGGAAGTTCTGGAATGTTCCATAAAGGTGTGAAATTTTTCATAAAAATAAGCCATTAAAGGGATAGTTCACCCAAAAATGAAATTTACTCCATGATTTACTCACCCTCAAGCCATCCTAGGTGTATATGAGATTCTTCTTTCAGAGTAATATAATCGGCATAATATTAAAGTGCTCCTATTATGCTATTTTAAAGTTTCCTAATGTTGTTTTGGAGGTTTACATGCATCAAAGGTAAAATAAACTGTTTCATTTTCATAATATACATTTACACATCACCACATTTTGTCTCTCTAAATCCCTCTTTCCGCAAGCTACTCTGCTCTGATTCGCCTGGCAGCTCAGTCTGTTGTGATTGGTCTAACGCATACAGCACGCGTGTCAAAAACAAAAACGATTTTTTTTCATATCGATCAATTTTACCATATCAATCCGAGCCTGATCTCAAAGATGGCTCGAGCAGGACGTTTCTCAGTGACGTTTTTTTTAACTACTCAGTTTGAGGTACATTATGAGATGTTGCAACTGTAATTCCTCATCATTAGCATTAACAAGAGCGTGTCTATCAACAAACCGATTATTTTACTTTTACTTATTTATTTATACACCTAGGATGACTTGAGGGTGAGTAAATCATGGGCTAATTTTCATTTTTGGGTTAACTATCCCTTTAAGAAAAATGTTTTTGAAATCATTCATTGTAAAGCAAAAAGATCACTTGTGAAAAAGTTTGTCATTTATGATAATTAATTTGTTTTCAGACACTTAATTGCAAGTTATTTACCATTTAGATTTAAAAAAAGTATTAGTTTAAATTTATATTTAATGCAGTTTGTTGAACTAAAGAGTGCTTTAGTTTAAATACATCTTTATATCCAATTTCATAAACCTATTGACTTTGAAATATGGTTTGAAGTGTACTGCCAAATGTACTGACAAGCAATTATAATAAACTGAAATATATACTCAAACTATAAACTGAAACTGTGTTCATAGTTCAAGATGATGGACTTCAGTCTTGCTGTGGATTCTCATTTCCTTCCCAAGCCTGTAGAGGAGATCATTCGGAAACAAGAGTTCAGTAAAGTTCCTCTCATCACTGGTATTACTGAAGATGAGTTTGGCTATTTACTGTCCACAGTGAGTAAATATTAAATTTATTATTATATTCAATATCACACTCCAAACAGCTTTTATTTCAATAAACAAATCAACAGAAAATGCATTAGTATACACAGGATAGTGGTATTATTTTTTGTATGCAGGTGCATCTTTCACCTGGTTTGATTTACTTCAATTTGACTCTTTTTCTTTTTTCTTTTTACATCCAAAATGAAACAAAAAGTGTTATTCAAAGGCTGAAATTCTTAAGTAGTTTTAGACAGGGATAGTTCAGGTTACATCAGTTGGAATAAATGAATAAATGTTGATATTAAGGTAAAAGGCCTTTTTTTAACCCTAAAGTTCCCCTATTATGCTACTGTATTTTTGTTTTAACCCTAAAGTTCCCCTATTATGCTACTGTATTTTTGTTTTAAAGATCTTTAAAAAATATAACATTCATTCACAAATTCAAGCTAATCAAAACGCTTGTTGAAAATAAAAGGCATCAACTGTATGAAATCAACACACACACAAAGATCTCAGATGCATTTATAATATATTGATATTTTAGTTTTTTTTTTTATGCATAAAGTTGAATGTTATTTCACCTTAGTATTTTTTCGGTCCTGGATGGATTGATGGGATGGATAGAGAGCAAGCCACAAAAGTCTTGACCCTGAATTACCCTGACGTAAGATGCACATTTACATTATGTAATTTTAACCTCTTAGTTAATAGTTCAAATCTTTCTTCACTTTTTTCTCTTTGAATTCTGTGCTTTGAACTCAATTCCCTTTAGCCCAGGGATCGATGGATCTCTGACCTGGTGGCAAATGAGTACCTGGGCGACACAAACGACCCCATTCAAATCAGAGACATTTATAGAGAGATGATGGGGGATGTGATTTTTAATATCCCCGCCCTCCAACTGGCAAAATACCACAGCGGTGAGAAGCAATCATTTACTGATTCATTCATATTTAACTATTGCAACTGTAAACACTGTATATAGTTAAAGGGTTTCAACATATTTGAAGAGCCATTTAACTCTTTTCCTGCCAGCATTTTTTATTTTATTTTTTAAAGTTGGATCAGGCAGCGCAGGCGGCCATGGCAGAGATGACCCTTTGGGTGGCCATGGCGGAGACTTATTGCCCCCCCCATCGACGTGGCGGGCAGAACCAGCAGCGAAATAGTCTCTATGCTGGACGGGACCAGCGGCGAAGGAAGCTCTGGACGGGATCAGTGGCGAAGGAAGCTCTGGGCTGGACGGGACCAGCGGCGAAGGAAGCTCTGGACGGGACCAGCGGCGAAGGAAGCTCTGGACGGGACGGGACCAGCGGCGAAGGAAGCTCTGGGCTGGACGGGACCAGCGGCGAAGGAAGCTCTGGGCTGGACAGGACCAGCGGCGAAGGAAGCTCTGGGCTGGACGGGACCAGCGGCGAAGGAAGCTCTGGGCTGGACGGGATCAGCGGCGAAGGAAGCTCTGGACGGGATCAGTGGCGAAGGAAGCTCTGGGCTGGACGGGACCAGCGGCGAAGGAAGCTCTGGGCTGGACGGGACCAGCGGCGAAGGAAGCTCTGGGCTGGACGGGACCAGCGGCGAAGGAAGCCCTGGACGGGACGGGACCAGCGGCGAAGGAAGCTCTGGGCTGGACGGGACCAGCGGCGAAGGAAGCTCTGGGCTGGACGGGACCAGCGGCGAAGGAAGCTCTGGACGGGACCAGCGGCGAAGGAAGCTCTGGACGGGACGGGACCAGCGGCGAAGGAAGCTCTGGGCTGGACGGGACCAGCGGCGAAGGAAGCTCTGGGCTGGACGGGACCAGCGGCGAAGGAAGCTCTGGGCTGGACGGGATCAGCGGCGAAAGAAGCTCTAGGCTGGACGGGACCAGCGGCGAAGGAAGCTCTGTAGGTATGCCGTTAACAGTCTCTGGCTCGGCGGGTATGACGTGAAGTGCAGGCTCAACAGGACTGACGTGATGCTCTGGCTCGGCGGGGCTCACGTGAAGCACTGGTTTCACTGGAACGAGCTCGTATGTGGGGTTTGGCAAGGGAAAGATTTCTTCAGAGCCCCTCTGAAGGACATGATTGGAGGATCCACTACTATGGACACCAGATCAGCACTGTTGGATATTATCTTTCATGCTCTGGGTATGGAAACCCCTGGGTCAGATTTGGGACAGATGCGGAACTCAAGCTCGGCGGGGCTGTCGTGAGGTTCAGGCTGTGGAACAGCATAGCGAGGGACGAAGCTCTCTAAACAAGTGTAGAGTGCCTCTCTCCAGTCCAGACCTGAGCGATCAGGAAGCTCCCTCGGATCGACATGTTTTGCCCCCATCCGGTAACACGCCTTGATGATTTCATCGCTCAGGTTGCAGGTCACGGCAATATGACAAAACTTGTATGTATAATCAAACAGATCGAAGCTACCCTGAGCCACCGCCGCGATCTGTCCAGCGAGCTCCCAACTCATATTCTTGGTCCGTTCTTCTGTCAGGGTGTGGTGTAGGTTGAAGACAAAGAGGCCAATGGCTCCAATACATATATTTTACTAACTCACTCTGATAGGCACATACAGGCAGAAGGTTTATATACACTAAACACGACATAACTATGATTATACATAGACAGATGAGAACAGACAAAGACTGATTGAACAGAGGGAACTAAATACAGACACTGATGAACACTGATTAACTGAACACAGGTGATGTAGATGATGATGATTAACTAGACACAGGTGATACAACTGAACTAATGATGACAGGGAAGACAAGTCCAATAAGAAAAACAAACTAAACACAACAGTGACAGCCACCACCAGCATATTTGATAATTTTCACAAAATTTTCATGGCCCCCAGAATATTTGCTTTAAAAACCTCTGCTTTAAAAAACTAATTCTAGCTTTATGCATTGTTTTTATCAACACTTGAATGTGGTTAAATTTCATGCAAAAAACATTTTGAACAAACAGCTGAAAAAAATCGCATTTGAACATACAGCTGAAAAAAATCGCCTCTGCGTGATTGCGTCGTGAAGCACCTATGAAATCAGTCCAATGGCGTGATGGAACGTCACAGGCGGGTGACGTCATCAACCAGGAAACTATAAAGCACACCTGGAACAAACAGTCACTAGCTTCTGTGTCTTCAGCAAGCGCTCTATGTGAAATCTATGTTCCTAGTGTTTTTGTCTGTCTATAGAAAATTGTTAGGCAGGAGTTTTGCGATCAGTTTTGAATCGTGTGTCCCTCCCTGCCCTCACTACATTACGAGTGGGGATACACGCGATTAAAGTGTTGTTTGTCTGGGAGCAGAGCATGTACGTCAGCTCTCGTAAAAGAAAAAGTGTTCATTCATAAAATTCCCGACGTATAGAAAAGAATGCACTTTCGGGAGTTTTATCTTCACCCCTGTTGGCTTTCCTCTTGAACTAAATAAATAAATAAAAAGGAAGAAAGCTTAAATTGCGGTTCGCTGAGGCAGCGCGTATTTGGCTCGGATCGGCAATGCGTAGGTTATGAGTCCGCAATATATCTATAATGCGGAGAGAACTCCGTAGCCCCGTTCTGGCCGGCTCGAGAATGGTTCTCGGACCTAGGGTCTCTCCTCGATAGCCCTCCTCTGGAAAGTGGGTGGTCGAGGCCATCTCACTTGCTTAGGAGTCGGCCGGTCAGCCTTCACCTTTGGCTGTACGGGCTCACTCGACTAGGAGTATGTTTCTAAAACATTATTGTCAGGGGTTCCCTCCAAGATATTTGTGATGCAGCAGATTGCTAGCCTTGCCGCACACATTCGTGAGGTTTCATGACCTTGACCTCGGCTCCACTCCAGGGGCGCATGTGCTTTCGTCTCAGTGTGCGCAGAGATTTCACACTGACAGGCACTTGTTACTATGGCGTCGTGGGTATAATGTTCACACAGAGTCTCGACACAGCGTCTTGCTCCCTTTTCAGGGAACCAGGGTTACAGTTGTAACCTGAGACGATTTAAATGAACTAAAACTAATGTGTTGTTTATTAAATTTAAATTTTAACAAAATTATAAACGCTACCGCACAAAAGTTTGGAATGATTTCTGAAGGATCATGTGAAAATTCAACGTTAATCACAGGAATAAATTACATTTAAAATAAATTCAAATAGAAAATAGTTATTTTAAATTGTAATAATATTTCACACACTTTTGACAGTTAGTGTGTGAATGTGTGTGCCATTAAAACCTCAGGTATCGTTTCTTTTCATATAATTTTTCCCCTTTATTTAGGTAATTGTTACATTATGCAAATATTGAAATTAATATATTAAAATACATACATTTTAATGTGAATTATGTACATTAGTATGAATAAATTTACATTTTTAATTCAATATAATTTAAAAACTTTAAAAGCTCTCATGTTTAACATTTCAGAATGCATGAAAATATTATATATTTAAATTAAAATAAATTTACATTTAGTTATATTATATTAAAACATAATTGTGTTAAATGAATATTAAAGTATATTAATAATTAAATATTAAAATATTTATATATACATTTTAAGCCCTCTTGTTAATCATTTCAGAATGCAGCCTAATCATTGAACTGAATTAGAGAGAGAGAGTTGTGCATGTTTGCATGATCCTTTTGCTCCCCAAAATCACAGTGAACTACTCTGTGAGTAAAAATGTTTGTAAAACCAAGGAACCCTGTTGTGATTTTAGGTTTAGGAGCGCCGGTTTACCTGTACGAATTCCAGCATCCTCCCAGTATGATCCAGAAGAAAAGACCCAGATTTGTTGGAGTCGACCATGCGGATGAACTTTTCTTTATTCAGGGAACCTGCTTTGCTAAAGCTCATCTCAAAGCAACCGGTAAGACTCGTGATTGCAAAAACAAATGCATTCTTTACCAACACTGACATTTTCTGAAAGGGTTTTAAATAAGTAGTAAAACATCATTTAATGGTTCAACCCCTTTAGCTCCTTTCACAAAGGAAGAGGAAGAGCTATGCAGGACAGTGATGGCCTACTGGGGGAACTTTGCACACACTGGGTAAAATATCCTTCCTGATTTTCTCTCTCTCTGTGTGTAGAAGAACAAAGTATATTGTTTCGACACTCTAATGTCTATTTTTCGGCAGGTCTCCGAATGGTCCGGGTCTGACACACTGGCCTGAATATGAGGATGAGGCCGAGTATCTCGGCATTGGACTGGAACAGAAACCCGGCAAGAACCTGAAGGGAAAACACTTTGCGTTCATGACCAAGACGCTTCCAGATCTAATACGACAAGGCCGAGAGAAAAGAGACCACTTAGAACTGTAAAAAAATATCTTTATCTTGTCAAAAATGAACACAAAGCACTTGAATGTATGAATAACACAAAAAATTACTGTGATTTTAAGAATTTAAATAGATAACCTGAGAAAATCAAATTAGCATTGATGCTAAAGTTTGAATTTGAGTAACTTTAACTAATCTGTTTGGCACTTAAAAAATAAAAGCTGGACAACATTTAAGATTTTCCTCCATTTTATTGAAAACAAACGAAGGCTAAAGCTGCAAACCTCCCTGCATTTGAATGCAACGAGGTGCAAACTAGTCATGAATTTGCGCTTCGAGACTTTGGCAAATTTAAATAGACAACAATAATCCAACTATTGACAATATTGCCAAATAAGCAGATTAACATCACCCGTACCGGACGCTCGACTCACTAATGGAGCTGTTTTGATACACATAAAATTATCACAGTTATTGACATGTTTTTACTTTCAATATAATTACAAACTTAAAAATAAGGAAATTAAAGAACAGCACAAATGTATAAATTACAGTTTTAGAATTGAAGTCAACATGAAACAGCATTCGCAACCCATTTGTGAATCAGTGAATCAGGACATTGAACAAGGAAAAACTTGAACTTGATTTTATCCATTGGGAATTGAGAAATTGAAGTAAATAGGGTACATTTTGACGTATAAATTAGCATGTTTCCACAAATGCTTTGAAATGTGATTCAAATAGTTAGCAGCCAACATAAGCAGCTTAAATTACATAATATTTAAAATAAAATCAATATAGTTGCAACAGTACAAATGTATAAATTGCAGTTTTAGGCACAGTGCTTTGTTAAATTGTCATTAAAATTGGAAGAAAACTTGGAATTGAAGTCAACATGGAATGGCATTCGTATCCAATTTGTTAATCAGGACACTTAATGATAAAAAATGGGGTCAGAACTAGGGATGCAAATTTCCGGTAAATTTCCAAAAACTTTCTATGGGAAGAATTTTGTAAATATTGCAAGTTGGAAACTTAATGGGAATTAAAAGGAATTCATTGGAAATTTGTGGTAATTTATAAAAACTATCATATATTAAAAAAATTTTTGGGGAAACTTAATGGGAATTATGGAAATTAAAGGGAATTATTTGGAAATTTGGGGTAATATATACAAACTGTGTATCATATATAAACAAACATTTTGTATGGTCATAAGCATGCAAACTATTACAAATAAAAAATTTACTTTTAGATTTATTTGTGAGTTATTTATTTTTATTTATCTATATTTATATGAATGTTTTGAGCAGGTTCATATAATTTGCATATCATTTGTAATCATTATTTTTAAAACTATTAGGTATACTGTTTAACTCATATATGTTAAATAATAAAATTCATGGTTAAAAATATTTTGGACTGGCAATTTAAGTAAAAATAAACAGAAACAATCTTTCCACCATAAACTGTCATTTCCACCACTTTCCACCACTACAGTTTTTAAGAAAAAAAAAACAATGATGTGGATGTAAATTTTTTTTAATCAAGTATTAATAGTTCATTAATTACAATATATGTGTGAGTGACCTGAAAAATGAAATGCTGTAGGCAAAAATCCCAACTCGTGGCATTTAGCAACTTTAAATAAAAATGCATTAAGTTCATGAAGTATTTGTTTTGTTACATGATTAGGTAGCCACTGATGTTGTTGACTGATACATAATCTTATATAATCAGTTTTACAATATTATATTGTAATAAAATACATAAATTGAAAAGTGGTGGAAATGACATCTTTGAAAGTGCTCTTCAGAAAAACTGTTAAAATAATAACTGTCCACTGTTATATTGTGTTAGAAGACGCATGAATGAAGCTAGGAAGATTGATTCTTCCAAAGACCCATGAATTTCTTGGGGAAGAGGCGTCTATTATCAGGATGACATCTCCAACAGAAAGATTTTTCTTTAGGCCCTACTTGAGTCCATTTTTGACGTTCCTGAAGCAAAGGTAAATATTCACGCACACATCGCTTCCAGAACAGGTCAGCAGGGTACTGAATTTGCTTCCATTTGCGACGTGCATATTTTTTTGAGAAGTCCAGGAGGTAAGGCTGGTTGCCTTTTTATTAATAACAGGTGATTAGGTGTCAAGGGTTCAAGATCTGTGGGATCATCTGTTGTAACTAAGTGGTCTGTTGTTTAATAATGCTTCTACTTCACACAGGCATATGCAAGCTCTCATCAGTGAATGTTTGTTCTTTAAGCACAGATCTCAGGATTTTTCACTGAGAGTAAGATCCCCTGTATTCCCTTTTACATGAGAATAATTAACATTTTTAATTGGTTCCATTGTTAAATGGCTTTCAATCTCAGCACCTATGAAATTAATACCATTGTCACTTCTCATGATTGACACCTGACCTCTCCTGCTCACACAGTATCGGATCATGGCATTTAAACATGAGTTTGTGTCCAGTGTGCAACTTCAATATGCACAGCTCTTGTTGTCAGACAGGTAAACAATACACCATATCTTTTCTCATTACTTCTATACCTTGCCTGACTTCAAACGGTCCAAAGTAGTCTACCCCCACATTGGTAAAGGGAGGTTGATCTGGTGTTATTCTGTCATGTGGCAGCTCTGACATCTTCTGCTCTACCGCCTTTACTCTGATCTTTCTACATGTCACACATCTGGAGACAAATGTCCTCACAAAGTTTGCAGAAGGAATTTTTGTCACAACTTTGAAAGCATATAGTTGCACAATGTCCAATTCTCTTATGAATGTCTGTTAAAATTAAAGTTGTTTTAAATCATCTTGAGGCCACATTGGAGTTTGCCTAGTGGGCCCTGGGTCCCCTGGTTGACAACAACAGGAATAGATATATGATTTTTTTTCTTGTTAGTTACAATGCAATACCGTATTATTAACTACAATACAAAATACTAGGCTACAAATAATTAACAACACAAACATGCAAACTGTTTCACATTTATGAATAACATAAATTCACGTCCATGAAACCCAAATACTCCTGAAAAGAGTGATTCTCAAAGAGCTGAAGATCAAAATATTACATTTAATTTTAAGTTTATCGCTTCAGTTTAAAATCGTGTTTTTAAAAAAAATCTGGCAACCACAGTTCCCATTGCAAAGTTCAAAGTGTGGCCAGATCACGCAGTTGTGTAACGGTGCTTGTGAACGCTCATTCTGCAGCAGGACTGGACCGTTCACGGCATGGCGATGAGGGAGTCTGTCGTGCTTTCGCTCTGCATGCTGATCACACTGACTCTTCAAAACACTGTGAAAGCAGAGGATGGTGAGTCAGATTAATGTGTCATAATGAGTGCGTTTACTTGCACAATAGTACGGTAACCGTTTTCTTGTCAAGGTAAGATAACAGCATTTACACAAACTTAGAAGCAATCGTGCTTTCACTGGTTTTACGTCAAAGTAATCGGACATGCATGCGCACAGACCACGCCAATAGAACGCACGTTACATTAGTTTACTAAACGGTAATGGGTATTGTGTGGGGTGACAAGAATACAATATTTAGTTAGGAATTCAGAATAAGAAAACAAATGACCATTTGTGTTTACAAGTTGAGAAACCAAAATAATATCATTATTAAATCAATCTGGAAAAACTAATCTTGGTTATTATCCAAATGAAATAACTGTGGAGATTAAAATTGTGTTTGTAAATTAAATGCCTGCATTTAAATATTTCCCCCTCCGAATGTCCCGAGGTAGTACTTTTTCAAAGTTCAGGAACTTTCAGGGGTGGGACTTGGGCGCTGAACATGCTGATTGGTTGACTCCACGCAGCATTTTATTTCACCCACCATTTTTAAAAATCTGTTGCGTTGCGTGCAGTTTGCTATTCATACAACAATGGAGTTTAAAAAATACGACTGATAGACCGACGACGAGGTTCAGGCTTTATTAAGCTTAAATACAGAGGATGAAATCCATCAGGAACTGTAAAGTAGCGCGCAGTCCTACATCACCAGACTAATTTGCCTAATCGTCACGTACTTAGACCGCAGTGGAAACGCAGACAGCAACAGCAACAGCAACAGGTCTGGGGGAAAAAAGTTCCTGGGACAAATTGTTCCGGGTAATTTCGCGGTTTAAGTCTCTTCAGAGCCAGGAAATTAACTTTTTCTTAGCCTTAGCAATTACTGGATCAAAGTTTAGTTTTTCCCTCGCATTGTCATCTTTGCAAATGACTATGCCCAAATAACTCACTTGAGACTTAACAGGAATATTGTGCAGGGAGGGGCAGAGCAAGACTTTAAAGCAGGGGTGGGGAACGTTGATCCTGGAGGGCCATTGTCCTGCAGAGTTTAGCTCCAACCCTAATCAAACACACCTGAAGCTAATCAATGTCTTCAGGATTACTGAAGTTGCAGGCACCCAAATGTTTTATTCAGGGTTGGAGCTAAACTCTGCAGGACAATGGCCCTCCAGGATCAACGTTCCCCACCCCTGCTTTAAAGCAACATTAAAGATTATTGTTTACCTTAAAATAATGTTTCCAAAAGCGTTTCAGTGGTTCATCAAGTCGTAACAGGGCGAAAGGCACTTCTGCATTCGCTTTGCAAGTTTGCCAGATCGGGCAATAGCACCTCACTGCAGTGCACGAGATCCAGGGGGCGGAGTGGGATCCAGATCTAAGGGGTGGAGATTGGTAGGTTTAGGGGTGGGTTTAGGGATCAGGTGGTGGAGATGGGTAGGTTTAGGTATATGTAAGGTGGATCCAACTGGATCCAACTCCTCCCCCTGGATTTCGTGTTCTGCAGTGAGGACCATCTCAGATCGGGTAGTGTTTTTCTGTAGTTCGAATGAGACATAAGAAACTACAAATTTGACTTGATTTACGGCCAGCGTTACAATAGTCATTATTTATTTTTTCTTTGTTTCTGATGTCACAATACATCATACTTTAATAAAATCATGCAACATACTCTACCTTGTCTGTGGACACCATTCATTCCAAAGCCGGTGCTGGATAAACAGTGAGCGTGCGTGCGACAGTAGGCTGAGGTAGGTTAAATTATTTACAACAGCGGTAATGGACAATTCCGCTTCCAACCTGTAGGGGGACCGAAGTGGAAAAGTTATTTGGTGTTGCTTTAAAGGAAGCTATTCAGATTTATCAAAATGCATAGATAGTCCAGAAGCTTTAGAGAAAACTTTCAATTCAATTCAAATTTATTTGTATAGCACTTTTCACAATACATATTGTTTCAAAGCAGCTTTACAGAAAGTGCATTTCAGAAATGTACATAGAAAAATACAGTTAGTTAATCATGTATTAATTTAAGGTATAACATATCACCAGCGTTGAGTAGTCTCTTCACAGGCGTCGAGTCGTCTCTTCACAGGTGTTGGGGCATCGGAAGTTTTGTTTGGCTGCTGTACCTGAGTTATAACAGCCAGATGAACAAAGAGAAAAGGTGATCTGATGGTGTTGGTTGTGTTTTAACATAATCATTATTTCACAATCATTTGACCTGAATCACTGAACTCATATAGAGTCTATTTTATGAGTTAGGTTAACTTCATTAATTATAGCATCATAATATTTTTATCCTTTTCAATGAAATCCAAATGATCAAATCAATAAAAATAATAATAATAAAAAAAAAATAAAAAAAAAATATATATATATATATATATATATATATATAGACACTTTTTTTTAGGCACACACACACACATCAAGATTTTGCGTATGAATCTCAGCAATGGTGACAAACAGATCACCTCTGATCATAAGCTCATTATTTATTCATGCAGCAATGCATGATGGGAGCCATGAATGAGTTTTGATTGGTAGAACCCAGAATGCACTGCAACATGCTTTATACAGTGCAATGCATAAGTGAATACACCCATGCTAAAGTTGACTAAAAAGAGGAATAAAAAATCATATTTTGGAAATTGAACTTAATGCCTTAATTTAAAAAATTAGGAAAAATCCAACCTTTAAGGACACCAATTTTCTTTGTGAATGAATAATGTATCGTAAATAAATAAATGTTCTTCCTTAAAATACATGGTGCATAAGTGAGTACACCCCTATGTTAAATTCCCATAGAGGCAGGCAGATTTTTATTTTTAAGTATTTAAAAAAAAAAAAAAAGAGGATACTATGCATCCTGATAAAGTTCCCTTGGCCTTTGGAATTAAAATAGCCCCACATCATCACATAGCCTTCACCATACCTAGAGATTGGCATGGGGTACTTTCCATAAGATCATCTCTCAATGCAAATCAAACTTTTAGCTTTTAGGCTAACTGAAATAAAATCATGCCAATCTCTAGGTATGGTGAAGGCTATGTGATGATGTGGGGCTATTTTAATTCCAAAGGCCAAGGGAACTTTATCAGGATGCATAGTATCCTAAAAAAATAATAAAAAAAAAATACTTAAAAATAAAAATCTGCCTGCCTCTATGGGAATTTAACATAGGGGTGTACTCACTTATGCACCATGTATTTTAAGGAAGAACATTTATTTATTTACGATACATTATTCATTCACAAAGAAAATTGGTGTCCTTAAAGGTTGGATTTTTCCTAATTTTTTAAATTAAGGCATTAAGTTCAATTTCCAAAATATGATTTTTTATTCCTCTTTTTAGTCAACTTTAGCATGGGTGTATTCACTTATGCATAGCACTGTAAATGTCACCATTGTTGAGATTCACAGGCTGATTATTGATGTCTGTGTGTCTCTTTTTTGTATAAGAGAAACATTTTAGAAATTATTTGGATTACATTGTAAAAGTTAAAAATATTATGCCGTACAAGGCCAGTGCTGCTATAATTAATAAAGTTAATCTAACTAATTTGGACTCTATATGAGTTCAGTGATTCAGGTCAAATGATTGTGAAATAATGATTATGTTAAAACACAACCAACACCATCAGATCACCTTTTCTTTTTGTTCATCTGGCTGTTACAACTCAGGTAAAGCAGCCAAACAAAACTTAAAGTTAATGATTTAAGGGTCAAGAGCCCAACTAAAACACACACTGATCTCCACAATGGTGACTTTAATTATGGTTTTCTCCTTCAGTGATTCTGCTTGTTAACACCAGGTGTCTTCAATGTTGGCAATAAAATATATTTTTTAATTTGATTAATTATTACTCAATTCTAATTTGTTAAATTTAATTAATAATATTGCTTATAATCTGTTGCCTCAATTTTATTGATTAGATATCAATAAAATCAATGTATTATTTTTTACAGTGTGTGAATGCTTGGCTAAAGAGATGCGTCTTTAATCTAGTTTTAAACTGGGACAGTGAGTCTGAGCCTCGAACAATATCAGGAAGGCCATTCCAGAGTTTAGGAGCTAAATGTGAAAACGCCCTCCCTCCTTTAGTGGACTTAGATATCCTAGGAATTACCAGAAGCCTCGAATTTAGTGATCTTAAAGGCACAGTATGGGATTTTTCGCCACTAGGGGTTGTTAACCTATTTACAATAACAAAGGCGTAGATTGATGACGCAACATTTGCTAAGAATTATGGATCTTGTCGTCAACGTCAAGCCGACCGATCTAATAATGTTTATGGATGACTGAATACATCGATGTTTTTATCATGACTGTGATATGAAGCAGTTCGGGGTTGCTAAGAGACAGCTATCAGCTCCACACGCGACGCGAGTCCCGCGGATATAAAGGAATATGGACATTTCATTCTACCGAACTACACGCAGAATTACTACTCACAGGTCAGTTTATTAGACAAATTAAACTTGTGAGGTAACGCAGCGCTGTTTCATTGGTCTAACATTACACTAGCACACTAAACTGCATCTGAATGTGTTGAAATGTATGTGTTAGTCTGTCTGTATGAGACTAGCAGTAAACTAGATCAACATTAGAATAACATACAGATCATATTCTGACATTTTATCATTGTTGAACTATAAAACATTGATTAGTTTTATGTAAATGTGCTCACCTGTTTAATAAAGTACATGTAGGAGCGGTCGAAGTCTCGGACGTGGAGCTCTCGTTTATATACTGTCTATGGGAGCTCTCGGCATCTCGAAAACACTGCGCTGATATTGATTCTCGTTTTAGTTCTCCTTTTTTATCCAAAGTCTGCTTGCCATGGTCCATAATGTTTGAACGAAACAACAACAGCGTGCAAATAGACATTGCGAACTACAAAGTTGTCCGCGTCAGTCGCTTTGGTTACTATCAGACGGCTCTGGTTCATAGCTCTGGTTGCCATGGCAGCATGAGCGGAAACCAGGGACAACGCGGATATGGCGGCATTGGCGGCGACAAAACGGAAATAAAGAAACGGGACGTTTCTCAAATTAAATTACAAATTTTTCCTGGTTTGAAAGTTGTTGGAAACAGTCGGGATCATGTAAGTACACAACTAAAAAAAATATATAACATAGATATAGTGATATTTGCTATTTTTAAAGCAAAAAAGTTACATATTGTGCCTTTAAAGAGCGCGATGGATTGTAGGGCGATAGAAGTTCCGTTAAATACCCAGGAGCTAAACCATTTAGGGCTTTATAGGTCAGTAGTAATACTTTGTAATTGATACGGAACTTAATAGGTAACCAGTGTAGAAATGATAGAATTGGTGTTATATGATCATATTTTCTTGACCTAGTAAGAACTCTAGCAGCTGCATTTTGGACTAACTGTAGCTTGTTTATTGAGGATGCAGGACAACCAGTTAATAAAGCATTACAGTAATCTAGTCTCGAGGTCATGAATGCATGAACTAACTTTTCTGCATCAGAAGCAGATAGCATGTTACGTAGCTTAGCAATGTTTCTAAGGTGGAAAAAGGCTGTTCTTGTAACATATGAAATATGATTTTCGAAAGACAAGTTGGGGTCTAGTATAACACCCAGGTCTTTTACTGTAGTGGATAAAGTAACAGGACATCCTTCTAAATTAAAGTTGTATTGTAAGAGGTTTTGTGGGCAGTTTTTTGGACCAATAAGTAATACCTCCGTTTTATCTGAATTTAATAGCAGAAAATGACACGTCATCCAGTATTTTATATCTTTAACACACTGTCAATTTAGATAATTTAGTGTTTTCATCTGGTCGTGATGAAATATATAATTGAGTGTCATCAGCATAACAGTGGAAATTAATTCCATGTTTTCTTATAATATTACCAAGTGGCAGCATATATATTGAGAATAGCAGAGGGCCTAACACAGATCCTTGCGGCACTCCATAGTTTACTGACGTTATAACTTTGATGTGATCAAGGTTACATTTTTGTTGAAAAAAAGTGTGGTGTCATCGGTAAATTGGCAGATTTGTTATCATCAGATGATCATCAGAATCCCTTGTAATTGACTATTTAACAAAAAAGAGGTAAGGAGTTTAGCAGCTATTAAATTATGGAATAGTTTGGTGTGAGCTTTTACGTGTTAGGTGTTCTCTTTTGAGTAGTCAAACAATCCAAAGAAAACACCTTTAAAACAGAAAGAAAAGTCTTTACAAAACAGATTGGATAAACATTTAACAAATCTGACCAAAATGTCTCTGTTTGGGTAAATTGCCAAAACAAGTGAATAACTTCTTCCTCAGAAGAATGACAAAAACAGCAATTCACTTCAACGTTTATGGAAGTAAAATAATGACAAATGTTTTTGAAACAAAAAAGCTTGTTGAATTGCACTAATTGAAAAAATATGCATTGCATTAACCCTGCTTGCATTTTAAAGCATTGTATTTTTTAGGGCTTGCATTTTTATGGGCTGGAATTCAACATGGTTGTATGTTTAAGCTGTGAATATTTCAATTCAAAACATTTCACACACATTTTCATTATTAAAAATTCAATAATCCATATTCACCTTTCAGATTTCACTTTCAAAATATTCATTATGTTTAAAAATACAACCTATAATATTCGACAGGCAATTTTCAGTCTATTTTATTTTGCTTTACAAATTCGCTTCCACAAAATCAGTGGTTCAAATTTGACAGAAAATTCAACATTTGACATCCGAGAACGGCAGGAATATCAGTAGATTGCCGATTGATAACCTCCATAGCTGTTGGAGCAGGGGGCAGACAAAGACCATACTTTATCCCATGGGAAATTCTCTACAATATTATTCCAATATGGTATTACATAAGGAATTGTCATTATCTCTCTCTGGAAGAGTATCAGATTACTTTTGTTTATAATTTACAATTTAAACTGTTGATGATTGTTAAAATATATTTACAATTTTAAATGTTAGAAGATAATATTAACTAAATAAAATAACTAAATACAATTATCAGCATGATAAAAAAAATGGCAACAAGAACATTCTTTGTGTGAAATATGTAATGAAATGCCCTTTGAGGTCTGTATTATCTGACAGCAAGCCACAATTGTAATTTTTATATTGTTTAAATCCCTTTTATTTAAGTGATCATTAATTTTGATGGTGTGAATGCATATGCTAACAATGAGTACTGTGATGGCCATGGTTGCCAACCTCGATTACCTGGTTGAAGTAAAACTTTCTTGACGGTTGAATATATCACATACGTACAGTATATACTAGTATTCTCTTTAAATTTTAACCGCACAACAGTTAGCAGTTATAGGAATTTTATATTTCTCTAAAAAAAAAAAAATCTAAATGGTTATAAAGTCTGCCCTGTGAGTTAAAAGCTGTTCAACTAAAAAAAGGTCATTTTTCAACCAGTTGTCAAAGAAAAGTGATTTATTCTTTTAGAGAATATCCTTATTTTTCCATAAGTAATATCTGTGCAGAGAAAAGTTGTGTTTGTATATTAGGGACCATGCGAAGAGCACCTGTTTATAGAAATTAGAAGGTTTGACTGGAATCTTTGTAACATTATTACAAAGTATGAGGAAATTCAGGCCACCAACTTTAGAGAAAATATAATTAGGGATAATATTCCAAAGTGAAGAGGGATAATTTAGGCAATTAAGAAGAAAAAAAACTCTTTATTTTCTCTCTCTTTTTTTAATGAATTACACAGGACCTGTCCTGCAAACCAAATCTGGGGCCCTGAAAGGATCACACATGAAAGCAAAGGGAAAGGACACAGTTGTCCATTCTTACCTGGGCATTCCGTTTGCCAAGCCACCCGTGGGTTCATTGAGACTCGCTCCACCCCAGCCTGCAGAGAAATGGGTCGGAGTGAGAGATGCTACAAAACAGCCACTCATGTGAGAATAAATCAAGGCTAATCCACCTGTAGATCAATGCATTTGCTTCAGGTCCTAGATTTTACACTGGAGATCAAGTGGTGAGACTTGTGTTACTCTGTGTCTGTCCCAGGTGTCTGCAGGATAAGCATATACTTGAAGAATTTATAGCCAATATATCTATGAATATAGAGGTTCCTGATTCAGCAGAGGACTGTCTTTACCTCAACGTCTACACACCTTCTAAACCTGGAGCTAATGACAAGTTGCCTGTAAGTGTGAATGATTTGGTTGAGCGTGTTGCTTTGTCATGCATATATGTTTATGCATTTTAATATTGTTTTTTAATGTTGCAAAAGGTTATGGTTATGATCCATGGTGGAGGTTTGTCGATGGCCTCTGCATCCATAATTGATGGACATGTTTTGGCTGCCTATCAAGATGTAGTTGTGGTCCTGATTCAATACAGGCTTGGTCTACTTGGATTTTTCAGGTAAATCAAACAAAATCCAAAATAGTTTATTTTAAATCTAAAACATGCTAGCAACTGTCAGGAGTCAAGTTTGATTCCTCTGCTTGTTTTCCTTCTCATTCACGTGCACTCTCGCACAGCTGTCCACTATCTCAATCAGCGTTCGTGCCCTCGCTCATCATCTCACACCTGTTCCCCCTTTTGCCCTGATCTTCCTGCTATTTAGATCTCATGTTCTACTCTCCGCTTTGGAGGAGATTTGTGTTTTATTTGAATGGTTTTATAATATCGGTTTCACATAGGCCTATATATTTTATATGTGATGTGGTAGATCGGACACTTATCATAGAATTTGATTACATATGCCCGCATAAACTCATGTCCCATGAAATATGACGGGAGCCATCGTGCCATATTTTCTCACATTTGATTTATTACCATGTCAGAATGTGTAGAAAACATTAAAGACACCAGAATGACAACATCACATTTTATTAGACATCGCATTCACAAAGGTTAGTCACATTAACAGCTATCTATTACACTGTAGTGTAGCTGCATGGTTTCTTTGAATTGCCAGCCTGTTAAAATATGGAAAAGAAAAAATATATATATACTTTAAACCTAGCACTATGTTTTACTTTTATCAGTCTTTTTGTTGTATATGCAGCTTTTCTCTCTCTTAATGTGTCTACGAGAGAGAGAGAGAGAGAGAGAGAGATAGAGAGATAGAAAGATCCATTTATTTAAAGTGCATATTTAACAAAGCTGCAGTCCGTAGCTTTTTTTGGTTAAAAATTATCCAAAATAATTTTTTGAGCAAGTACATAACCAGCCAGTGTTCAAAACTCTCTGCTTGCCTTAGCTCAATTCAAAACGGTAAGCTTGTAATAATGTTTTTAATTCCAGTGGTACTGGTGGATTTCCGCGGGAAATTCGAGCATGTCTTTGCGTCATTACGTCACATCCGTACACATAAAGAAGGAGTCTCGGCTAGTAGGCTATGAGTGTGAGGATGTTGGAGGTGGAGATTTATAGCATTTTCTCTGGCCAAACTTACTTAGTACAGGATGGCAATATGAGTAACTATGGAGGAAAACGTCTCGGGTTACGTCTGTAACCCTTGTTCCCTGAGTGGGGAACGAGACACTGCGTCGTTGAAAACGACACTTTGGGGGACGCTCCCTTAGCGTGCGCCTCTGAAGTATGAATGAAACTAATCCAATCCTGATTGGTGTTGCGTCATGACGTAACATGTGACGGCATAACCGGATGCATAAAAGTGACGCTGACACACACACACATTAGCCTCGCGATGAAGCAAGCCGCTCCTAGGCATCGAGGGGCATGGCAAGACGATGCAGTGTCTCGTTCCCCACTCAGGGAACAAGGGTTACAGACGTAACCCGAGACGTTCCCTTTCGTTAGGGAACTCGCACTGCGTCGTTGAAAATGACACTTTGGGGAACGAATGCCCTCTAGGCCACGCCCCGAAAAAGGCCTGCCCTAGAGTGAAACTGATCTCAGACACTCAACTAGGACTAGAGCATACGTGCGCCAGGCGTACTAGGGAGGTGCAGACTATAAAACCTGATAAAATGTGCGGGGTAGCCCAACCGGCTGCCTCACAGATCTCCTGGAAGGGGCACTCCCGAGAGGAGGGCTCTAGAGGACACCATGCCTCTAGTAGAAAGAGCCCTTACGGCCAAAGGTGAAGGCAAATTGCGCACCTTGTAGGCCTACTTATGGTTTGTTTAGCCGGGAGCCCCTATTAGGTGATCCAAAACACACTGCAGTAAGTCCGACCTCCTCCAAGAAGAGGACCTCTCAAGGAAATACTTGGAACTCTGACTGGCAGAGCAAGGAACCTCTCTTCTTCTGCCGACACATGTGGTGGAGGATGAAATGCTTGCAGGACCATGGACCTAGCCATGTTAGATTGCACTTAATGCACATAGCTGGGTCTCGGATGCGGGATGGCCATAACTCCGCCGAGGGTAAACCACAAGCAAGCTGGTACTAATACCAGGGCTTGGAGATCTCCCAGTCTCTAAGAGAAAGGCTATCTTGAACGCGAGGTCCTAGCAAAGCCGACTGAAGGGATTCGAAGGGAGCCAGGGATAAGCCTTCGAGAACCACCTCCAGGTACCAGGACGGGACCCTGGACCTGACTGTCAGTCTCATCCTCTATGTACCAAGGAGAAATAGTATGACCAGATGGTGCCTCCCCAAAGGCCCAATATTCAGTGGTGCATGGAACGCCTCAATGGCATCCAAGTGCACCATCCATGTGGACGGGGAGAGATTCGCAGAGAACGATCTTGAAAAAACTCCAGAACTGAAGCCACTGGGCAGTTAACTGGGCCTAACTCAAGTTCTCTATACCAAGTGGAAGAACATTCCACTTAAGGCCATATAATCTCCTAGTAGACGGAACCCCAGAGATAAATATGGTTCCGTGCACCCCAATGATAGAACAGCATTTAGGTACTGAGCCCCCTCAGAGGCCAGACCCACAATTTCCACAGCTCTGGGCGAGGATGGAATATAGTACCCTCCGCCTGAGATAACAGATCCCTCCTCAGAGGAATCTGCCATGGCGTAGCTATCTGGAGTGAAATTAAATCCGAAAACCATACTCGGGCCGGCCAAAACGGGGCTACCAGAAGAAGACTGATGCCCTCCTGACGGACCCTCTCCAGGACTCCCGGGAGCAGAGCGATCGGGGGAAAAGCGTACAGGCGAAGCCTCGGCTAGGCCTGTACCATGGCATCCAACCCCAACGGGGCTGGATGAGTGAGGGAGAACCAAAGTGGACAGTGGGACGTCCCTTGAGACGCAAACAGATCCACTTCCATTGGTCCAAACCTCTGCCATATCAACTCCACCACCTCTGGATGGAGTCTCCATTCCCCGGGCCTCAGCCCCTGCCTCGACAGGATGTCTGCTCCCTGATTCTGAACCCCCGGGATATATATTGCTCTTATAGATAATATTTTCCCTTCGGACCATAAAATAATCTGATGCGCCAATCTGGATAGAGGGCGCGATCTGAGTCCCCCTTGTCGGTTCAGATATGCTACCACTGATGTATTGTCCGAACGTATCAAGACGTGGTAACCTTTGATGTCTGAGAGGAAGCTCCTCAGAGCCCTGAATACAGCCAACATTTCTAGGCAATTTATATGCCAAGAAAGATGATGGTCCTGCCACAGACCCCTGGCAAAGCGGCCGTCCATGACCGCGCCCCAGCCAGTGAGGGAAGCGTCTGTCGAAATGGTTTTCCTGCGACATGACGCCCCTAACACTGGCCCTTGGGACAAGAACCAAGGTTTCTTCCATATTAATAGGGAACGAAGGCATCTGCGCGTAACCTTTATTATACGGAATGGATTCCCCTTGGGGGAAAACCCCTTGGCTTTGAGTCACCACTGAAGGGGCCTTATGTGAAGAAGGCCCAAAGGAATTATGTTGGATGCCGCTGCCATGAGGCCCAGCAGTCTTTGAAATTGCTTTACAGTGATGGCCTGGCCTAGCTTTATCCCTGACACCATGGTCAGGATGGATTCGATACGTGCGGGAGACATACGTGCCTGCATCGTAACAGAATTCCATACCACGCCCAGAAAAGTAGTTTTCTGAGCTGGTTCTAACACACTTTTCTTAGTGTTGAGTCTCAACCCCAATTTCTGAATGTGGCCAAGGACGACATCTCGATGCCGAACTGCCATTTCTCGAGACTGGGCCATTATGAGCCAGTCATCAATATAATTCAGTATACGGATGCCCTGAAGCCTCAGTGGAGCCAGAGCTGCATCCATACACTTAGTGAACGTGCGGGGAGAGAGTGCTAGGCCAAATGGAAGAACCCGATATTGGTACGCTTCGCCCCTAAAAGCGAACCTCAGGAACCTCCTGTGACATGGAAGGATGGAGACATGAAAATAGGCGTCCTTCAAATCTATCGTGACAAACCAATCCTCGGATCTGATTTGATTCACGATAATGGGAATAGTAAGCATCTTGAACCTGAATCTCCTCAGAGAATGATTCAACTGCCTCAAATCTAAAATCGGCCTCAGCCCGCCATCCTTCTTTGGAACTATAAAGTACCGGCTGTAAAACCCGGACTCCCTGTCTGGTAGGGGAACACTTTCTATGGCCCCTTTATCCAATAGAGTCTGTACCTCTTGTTCCATAACCCGAGCCTGTTCTGGAACCACTGCAGTCGGTACCACCCCAGCAAACTTGGGAGGTCGGTGACCGAACTGCAGTCTGTACCCGTTATTTATTATATTCAGGACCCACATAGATATATTCGGAAGGCGTTGCCATTCTTCTACAAAATCTACTAAGGGAACCAGCCTCTCGAGACTGGCCTCAGGTGTTTTTCGAGCACTGTTCTCGACCTCCTGAAGCGGAGGACCGGCAGAAAAAGGTTGAGAAAGATTTTGTGACCATAGTCGGTGCTCTTTTACAAGCTTTTGGGGCGAACGCCACGGTGTGCGTTCGCTGGAAATCGATGCGGCCCGAAGCGTCCAGGACGGCGGGACAACATCTTTTTCCCGAGGGCTCCGCTGTGAAAACAACCTCGGTTGCTTCACCACGGGAGGGGCAGCCCTCAGAGGTCCTATCACATCAGTTAGGACTTCTTTCCCGAAGCCCTCTTCGCCTGAATGACGTCCCTCAGGTCGCCCTTCTGGCTAGAGGACTTCGAGTGAGAGCGCTTCCTCTGTTGCCAAGCTCCTGCAGGAGGGGCTCTAGAGGAAACACTCTCTTTCTGTTCCTGGCGATAGGAGGAGGAGCTAGTTGACGGCTGGGGCTGACCACTTGAACCAGCCCCCCTAGATCTGGATTTAGAGCGGCGAGGGAGAAACTGCTGGAACGCCGCTGATTGTTTTTTCGCCTCCTGAAACCTGTCGACGACAGTAGTGACTGCATCGCCGAACAGGCCAGAAGGCGATAGCGGTGCGTCCAGCAGAAAAGATTTATCTCGTTCTTTTATTCCCGACAAATTTAACCACAGATGCCTCTCCATGGCCACCATAGGTGCCATAGAGCGGCCAATAGCACGTGCCGTCTCTTTAGTGGCCCGGAGAGACAAATCTGTGGCTCTTCTCAATTCCGCAATATCAGCGGGAGTCGGTCCCTCGCCCTCATCCAGATCTTTAAGGAGGTCGGCCTGGTACGCTTGCAAAATCGCCATTGAGTGCAAGCACGTACCAGCCCGACCAGCCGGCATATAAGCCCGGCCAACCAGTGCAGAAGTGTCTCTGCACGGTTTGCTGGGCAGCGCCAGGGCTTTAAGCGAAGATGCCGCTTCAGGAGAAAGATAACTCGCAAGAGCTTCCTCCATTCGCGGCATCTTGCCATAACCTAACTCTCTCGCACCCACCACATTACTATAATCACATGATGTTGGTAATGAGATGCGAGACGAGTGTGGTTTTTCCCAGGATCTAGAGATCTCTTTATGCAGATCTGGGAAAAATGGTAAACCCCGGCGCTGAGATTGTGAACGGTGCTGCAGGAATCTCTCGTCTAATTTACTTTGACAAGGATCATCCTGCTTATTTTGTGGCCAGCTGATGTTGAGTCTGGCCACAGCACGCGTTACAACCTCTATTAACTCCTCATAAGCGAGAACATGAGCCGGCGAGTATGACTCATGTTCCCCGCCCTCGATGCTGAGCACGTCCACTTCCTCAGAAGCAGACAGCATGAGCACCGGGCACTCGTCGCGGGCAGAAGAAGCCGCAGCGCGGGCTTCTGCACTGTGAACGGGCGCCGCAGAATCTTCGGATGATGAACGAGAAAGTGCCTCGGCAGTCTCGTTCTCATCCGCAAGATCCTTTTGCGATCCCCACGTTCTTCAACTCAACACAATGCACGTAATGTTGATAATTCTGCAAATAACTGCAATTGCAGATTTAGAACAGAGATAGCGACAAAGAGGAAAAACTGTGGACTGCAGCATTAATACAGCTGGAAACATTCCGAGGTTTGATATTTTCTGATAATGACTATTGTCAATAACAACGCTGTATAATAACCATAGACAGTATATAAACTGGACACAGCGACCCCATAGGTTTCAACGGAGAGAAGTGAAGCACATTAGAAGCCCTCATTTCCTGATTGCCGAGTGTACTGCGCAGACTCAAACTGAGCTTGACGACGTGGATGTGACGTGAGCAGCCTGCCTGACAGTTGTAAGTCTTCTAGTAGCTGTGCCAAACGAAATCTGAACCATTCCCTTCCAAATCTTGCAGAGATGGAAAGCGTGAGTAGGATCTGTCCATGAGCTAGGAGCAGGAGACACTTCATGATTCTCTATGGGCTTCTCCCTTGACTTTATCGGACTTTATGCCTCCACGTCCCCCCGATTGACTGCAAGCTTCTCTTCCTGTCTCTACGGTAATTTCCAGAGAGTCGCGTGGTTATGACGCAATCGTTAGCCTACTTTTACAAAAACTGCTTCTACGGGGCCATAACGTAAGATACAAGGTAATGGAGCCTTTTATACATTGTCGTGTTTCTTTAGAAATAAACCATAGACAAATGGAGTCTTTTAACGCCTCAGATGTAAAGTTATTCGCTGTCAAAGTGACGCCAAAATGAATGGGAGTCATGGGATGCTAACAGCAGGTGAAGGCTTGTTAGCCAATGGCGGCTCCCGGGGGTACCTTCAACATAATATGAAACGCTGCCCCCCTGATAATAACCATGACTGGTGCCATCTTGCGTCCACTCAGCGACTGTATTGAAAATGATTACTCGTCTTGTTGCCAGGAAGCTTGTTTTGTACATTATAATAGATTATAACGTAACAGGCTGGATGTACATTTTAGGACCTTAGGACCAATGATAGAAAGGTCATACAGTATAGTTTGTCTATATAACACAACTAGGATAAAAATAGGATTTTTGAGTATGAGATAATCATAATTTAATCATAAAATTACTATTGTTTTGCATTAATAAGTGCAGTTCCCATTCAGTCAGTCACATTCAATATTACAGCGATACTGATGTATTGGGGTGTCGCCTGGGAGCCCAATCACCTTGTATTTGTAACTAAACGAGCCAATGGACATTGGCCAACAAGACTTGCATGCTGAGCCACTCCTACCTGGTCATACAGGTATAAATATGGCCAGCATGCACTTCTCATTCATACGTTGCTTCGGAGCCAAGCGGTTGTGAGACGGATTGCTCATTACAGTCATCCTTCTGAAAGAGTGGATTCCTGTGGCAGAGAACAGCAATTGAATTGCTTTAAAAGAGCTTTCCTTTGGAGATTTCTCCTAAATTGCTATTTTAATTCCTTTAAAGAGAACCATCATGTGGAGATCTCTCTTGCTGATGTGAGGGCACATCCAACAGTGATTCACATCCTGAGAGAGTTGTGCACCGAGAAGTGCCATGTTCCACCCCTCAGCGCTTCGGCGTGTCAGAGCAGATTTCCTAAAAGAGCAAGCACGGTCCATGTGTTTTTGGATGTGGTCATTTCCAGGCTTCAACTGACAACCATGATTGCTTTCTCACATCCCTGGGCCAAGAGCATGCAAATGCGAATGTTTGTGAATGGTGCGTGATTTCACTGTGGAATCATGTCCATGTTGGCATTGCGGTTGCAACTCTCCTTCTTCATGGAGGCACTTAGTCCCCTCTGCAGTTAACCAGCCTGCCACTGCTTCTCATAGCAGAGCTGTGGGTCTGGTTAACACTTTGAGAGACCTGAGGGCTACAGTGGGAGCTCTTCCGCCGGGCCAGACCCCAGCGGTCGAGCTGCCGAGAGATGGCGTGGGTCCCTCTCATGGGGCACCTTGTCTCTCATTTGGCACTCCGGATGAGGACCAGATTTCAATCGCTGCATCGGAGAGTGGGCTATTGACCTCTAGAGAGGATGATGAAGCTGAGCTCTGGGGTGGGTGCTCACACTAAATTGGATTCAGAGTTGACGGCCATACTTGCCCGAGGCCGCCACGGGCATCAGGCTCGAGTGGAACCCTCCACCTTGCCACGAGTGCTCGTGGTTGAATGATTGGTTCCTGGGTGTGGTGTGCGGTTCACAGATACGTTCCGCCCCAGTGCCTTTTTTCTAGAAGTGCACATGGAGGTTCAGAAGTCATGGAAGGCACCTTTTACTGCCCGAAGCCGCTCTGTTGCCTTCCCACTCTCACTACCGTCGATGGCGTGGCTATCAAGGGTTACATGGACATTCCACAGGTGGAACATGCAGTTGCAGTGCATTTATGCCCACAAAGTGCTGCCACCTGGCGGAATTGTCCGTGCCGATGCTAAGGCTTACAGTGCCACTAGACAGGCCGCCTCCGCCCTGCATGCCATGGCCATCCTATAGGTTCATCAGACAAAAGCTCTCACAGAGCTGCAAAAGGGTTGTTCTGAGCCGGGGTTGATGCAGGAACTGTGCACAGCGACTGACCTCGCCCTCCGGGTGACGGAAGTCACGGCACGGGCCCTCAGCTAGATGATGTCCACCTTGGTGGTACACCAGCTCCACCGCGACCGGAATCATCCTGTCCGCCCAGTCAAGCCCCCCGCAGGATGGTGATAAACCCTCAAAGTATCCATCTAAGCAACCCTGAGATGGGTGGCCCAGAGGTGGAGGGAGCTGCTCTGAACTGGGAGATGGTGAATGCACCACTCCTTCCCCCAGAGGACCCACTTTCTCAATAAAAGAGCAGTTTCTTCAGCCTCTGGGCCATCTTCAGCCTCTTCAGCCTCTGGGTTAGCGACGCCCCGCTTCCGCACTCCCAGCTACCTCTTCCTTCGCCACAGTCAGGGAGTTCGCATTTTGAGGACATACTGCTTCCTCACACCTCCCTAGCCAGTCCCTCACGGGACCCACGGAGCCAGGTCAGTTTCACACCACACTGCCTCTACTTCAGGACTCTGTGCTTCTCAGGTTAGGCCTCAGCGCTCCTCACTGCCGCTCACTGTTATGCGAACACAGGGATCTGGTGCTCAGGCACCTCAGCCATCTGGGGCTTCGGGTCAACTGGGAAAAAAGCAAGCTCTTTTCTCTCTTTTCTCAGTTTGGAGTCTCACCAACAAGCGCTCACAGTACTGAAGCACTTAAAAGTCCTCGAAAAGTGCTTGAATTTCAAAAGGTTGAATGAACCCTGAGATAATTAATGTAAAAAAAAAAAAAAAATTACTATTTCTGCCACAATACCATGGTACAGTTAGCATTACTACATTAAATCCATGGTGAATGTTGGTGATTTGTGGATTGAAAAGCCTTCTATAACTTTTTCATGACACAATGTTTCTCTTGGTTTACACGTCAGCGCTGTTTGATTGGATATGGTTTTTACAGAATTCTGCACTGAATTTGAATACTTCACACTATATCTTGCAGCTTTGTTATTAATTCTGCTGTGAATTCAAACACTTTCTCACTGGATCTCCCAGCGCTGTGTAACAACGGTGTCGCGTGATCGAGATCGGCCCGCAAGTACCTGTTCTGAGCTCGCCTGAACATTATTGTCTATTATTGGCCCAAGTGGATAAATAGTCCGCGTAACGTAGCTCAAATGAGTAGCACTGTTTCGTTTCGTTTTCCGTCTGATGTTTCTCAACAGAAATGGAGGCTCTTATCAGTTGGCCAGGATGGTGGCGGCAAACAAAATTTTGTCTCACCAGCAGGAAAAAAAAGGTAAAAAAATTAGGGCTGTCAGTTAACGCGTTATTAACGGCGTTAACGCAAACCCATTTTAACGGCGTCAATTTTTTTATTGCGCGATTAACGCCTAGCAAACTTTGTAATTTTTTTTCACATACTTTTGCAACAACACCACCAGATCTAGCTAGACCGGAAACAAAACAACAGGCACGCCGCACACACTTGTTTGGGCTTGTGAGCCTGCCAAAGAGTGGACGAGAAGCTGTGTCTAGGACAACTTGTATCGCACATCGGACGCACACTTTCTCAGTTTATGGCCAGCAATAAAACGCCGAATGATGCCGCCGGTGTGTGTTCACTCATAGAGAATAATGTGTTCGAATTTTAAATACGAGGCGCTGCGCTTCGCTTCTCATCCAGTGTGCGACCCCCTTTAACGTTACGTTTTGAGTGGATGAATGATGAGCGCGAGACGCCGAAATGGATGCCATTAAGATTCTGAATGGAAAGTTTAATTTTAAAAAAGTGGCCAAATGGTTCAATTGACAAGACCAAAGTGATCTGTGTGTTTTGTCGTTGTGAACTGAGCTATCATTGCAGCACGTCCAGTCTGAAATACTACTTGATGGCCAAGCACACACACAGCTGATGCGAATTCTCCGCCCCCTTGTCAATATCAGGACCTCGTCAGTATTTCTTTCACCCTTTTATTGATGGACAGTTACATTGTGTGAGAGATTATTTGCTCCAAGTGAGAATGTTAGTGTGAAATTGAACACTACCGTATATGCCGGTGTCATTTCTATAAAAAACATTTGCACAAAGCAAGCTGGTCCACTTTTCCATGTTGGTAAGAGTATTATAATGGGACAAAAAGAAATCAAGAGACATTTAGAATAGATAAAAATGTGCAATTAATTGCGATTAATCGCGAGTTAATTATGACATTAATGCGATTAATCGCAATTAAATATTTTCATCGTTTGACAGCACTAAAAAAAAATGCAACCATTTGGTCACAGTAATGAGCCTTGCAGTATTGCTGCACTTTTTCTCATTTTACCTGTCCAGGTTTTGGAGTAACACTAAAAGATGACATATCGAGCATTATTAAGGTTTAGGTTTGGTTTGCATTCACAAGGCCATGTTATGCATTCATGAGACTGTTTGAATGGCCATAACGTCCTATTAGTTCATGTTTGTGATGCTTTAGAATCTCTGATTAGTGTAATTGATTCAGTTGAACTGATGTCTAAGGTCTCTGATGGAGTTGTATGACGATATTCTGCCCTTTAGCACAGGAGATGAACATGCACCAGGAAACTATGGTCTTCTGGACCAGGTAGCTGCACTTCAATGGGTCCAAGACAACATCCACAGCTTTGGGGGTGACCCTGAATTAGTGACCATCTGTGGAGAGTCTGCTGGAGGAGTCAGTGTGTCTTTACATGTAAGGATTTATAATTAAAAAATATATTTTTCTGAATTTAATTACTCTCAAACTTTTATAGGATGCCTTCCCTCCAGCTTAGCTGGGGGTGTTAGGCAGAATGTAGTCTGGCATAGCCAGACCTTCAGACTGACGGCAGAAGGTCTGGACTCTATTGCAGCTTTTCTTGGCCAAGGACCGCCCAAGAGGATGTTTGACTGACAATTAACGCAACCAATCAGAGTTCGCTTCGTTCCAGTTCATGTTTAGGGGCATGCCAATATAATGTCGATGTCCCTACATTAACAGACCAGTGTGCATCTAATAAATGATCCATTCAAGAACGTTGTGCAAGTTTACTGCAACAAAGGCGCCGCAAAACGGCATTCATACTTTTGAAAATCCAGGGTTTAGTTGATCCTGGTAAGTGCTCATTGTCACAGTTGTAAACACAACAGCTTTATTTTTCCACAAGGTTTTGGCATCACAGCATTTGTTTCCAGGCGGACCAATAAAAAATGCGACACACATGTCTCCCGGACATCCTTTAGAATTCAACCAATCAGATTGCGACTTCGAAACTCCTGAAGTGTTTCCAGAAAAGTTTGCCATATGCATCAGACTTTCAGCCATCTGTCCATGGGCATGTCGTCTGAGGCTGAGACTAGAATGTAGCCTCAAAGAAAAGGAGGTTTGATGGATTTAAAAGCTAGTGTTTTTATAACACTTCCATCAGTTCCCCCTCCAGTGTATTCAGCTGGGAGGTGTTCGTGTAAACATTTTTTCACAATGTTGGCACACTTCCTAAAAGTTCACGAGGATGGGTAGATTGATATAATGTAGTGGATTTTTTTGTAAAAACACAACTTATCATCAGTAGCACCCTCCAGAATAGACGAATCCGGCGAAACTACCGGAAGTAAGCGGGCGCCATTACTGAGCTGTTGCTGGGTAGCGTTGCGCCATTGCCTCCTATTGGTTTGGTTGCGTCCACTGGAATAAACAGCCCGCGATTTACGACTGTCACTAACGTTACATCTACAACTTTACTATTCTTCCTCTGCAGAGTTATTTGAACAGTATAAGTGTTGTTAATGGTCTGTGAAAATCGGACAGGTCCTTTAAGAACTATGTATTTATCATCTGGTAGAGTGTGCATTATTTGACCAACCCATACAGAGCTCAGATAATTTTTTTGACCCTCTATCAGTGACCTGTAGTTGGCATTTTGTTGATCATCGGATGCCAGGCGAAGGAGAAAATACTCTTGAATACCTTTAAAACAACCGAAGGGGCGCGTTGGGGCAGTAGTAACATTACTGTATTTGCTTGACTGTGACTCTCACTCTGAGAACCAACAACGCTAGCAGTTAGCTGTACCTTACCCTTTCCTTTTGAAATGTGAAAATGAGATAAATAATGGTCACAAATGAAAAACATGAATTCGTTTATTTGATATCATTCATTTATTTATTGTTGCCAAATGGACAGATATTTTAATAGTTTCCTCGTTAGCTTGCCTAGCTAGCATAGTTATTGCCAAGCTATTTTCATAAATAATCTGTAAGATCGTTTGTTCCTTCATCTGTGACTGGAGGCCACTGTCTAACATCATCAACCCAACAAGTCATACTGCCTGGCTGTAGCTGTCATCGAGGGTGCGTTTGCGTTATCACGGAGGTTTGTTTACATACTAGTAACAGCTCAGTAATGGCGTCGCCACAAGATGGCAGCCTACACAGAACGCTCGTCGGATTCGTCTATAGGAGGTGATTGTGCAGGTGATACATTGCTTCCTTGGTGAAATTGTGGCATTAATGGCATCTTTTGAGTTGAGCTCTCACTGCTTCACAGAAATAATAATAAAAATTATGTCAGACAACTTCAAAAGTTTTTTTTTTCCATTCATTTAATAATGCTTTTTTCTTTTTATTATATCAGGGCATAGTCTAATTATAAAATAAAATAAAAATTCAAGAATTTTTCATACAAAAAAATTAGCATCATGTCTGTCAAAGCCATGGTAACTTATGAGCGGGAACATAGGAACGAAGAGAAGCAAACTAAAAGTCAAAGGCAAAATGAAACTCCTGGCGAGTGACTCCTGGCGCCGTAAATTAAAAATATTTCATTTAAAAAAATTACAAAATAAAAGTTCAGGAGAGTTGAGGAGCAGAGGACTTCCATGGCAGGGCAGAAGACCACTGCAGTAGGACTGACGACCCCCATCAGGGAACTACACTGCGACCAAAATGGTCGCATATGCGACCTTCTGAAATGCCATTGCGACCGTAATTTTTAATGGGTCGCAAATGTATCACTGATTATTTTTGTACCTATGTTTTAGGCAGTATGCTATGATTTACTATGTGCATTTATTAAAACAGAAATGTGTATTTTAAGAATACGTTTTATAACGTGCTCTGAGCATTCAAAACATCAAGTTGGCTTCAGCCCCGCGACCGTGACCCCTCATTTACACTGCACACGTGTGCGGTGCATTACGTCTGCGACAAGGTTTTATTCCGTCCTCCACGCGGTGCCAACTCACACCAGGAGCATTTCAGTAGCGGAGCGACTGGATGCGCGAGACCACGTGATTTGCCTGTCCGACGTGGTTTTTCTTGATTCTTGAGTTTCTACCATACAGTCTATGGTTTCTACCAAGGATATTGGTGTGTAATACGTTTGGGAGTTTGCACAGGGTGTTTATTTTGAATTTGACAATGTTTTTTTGACTTTTATTTTGTATTCCCGGTGCGACTTGGACGCGCGTCCGTCAGAAAGACTAGGCGGCTATATTTAGCGAAGCGGCGCGGAGAGCCGCTTCTGGGAAGCTTCTGAAACGCGCCGCGTCGCGGCCGGTGTAAACACAAGCATTGACTAGAATGGGCGCGATCAGCTCCAGCCGTAATGCGCCGCAGACATGTGCGGTGTAAATGAGGGGTAACCCCTCATTTACACTGCACACGTGTGCGGTGCATTACGTCTGCGACAAGGTTTTATTCCGTCCACCACGCGGTGCCAACTCACACCAGGAGCATTTCAGAAGCGGAGCGACTGGATGCGCGAGACCACGTGATTTGCCTGTCCGACGTGTTTTTTCTTGATTCTTGAGTTTCTACCATACAGTCTATGGTTTCTACCAAGGATATTGGTGTGTAATACGTTTGGGAGTTTGCACAGGGTGTTTATTTTGAATATGACAATGTTTTTTTTTTTTTGTATTTCCGGTGCGACTTGGACGCGCGTCCGTCAGCCTATATTTAGCGAAGTGGCGCGGAGAGCCGCTTCTGGGAAGCTTCTGAAACGCGCCGCGTCGCGGCCAGTGTAAACACAAGCATTGACTTGAATGGGCGCGATCAGCTCCGGTAGCCGTGTCGCAGCTGTAATGCGCTGCAGACGTGTGCGGTGTAAATGAGGGGTAACCGGCTGCGACACGGCTACCGGAGCTGATCGCGCCCATTCTAGTCAATGCTTGTGTATACACCGGCCGCGACGCGGCGCGTTTCAGAAGCTTCCCAGAAGCGGCTCTCTGCGCCGCTTCGCTAAATATAGGCGCCTAGTCTATATTTGACGGACGCGCGTCCAAGTCGCACCGGGAATACAAAATAAAAGTAAAAAAACATTGTCAAATTCAAAATAAACACCCTGTGCAAACTCCCAAACGTATTACACACCAATATCCTTGGTAGAAACCATAGACCGTAAGGTAGAAACCCAAAAATCAAGAAAAACCACGTCGGACAGGCAAATCACGTGGTCTCGCGCATCCAGTCGCTCCGCTTCTGAAATGCTCCTGGTGTGAGTTGGCACCGCGTGGAGGACGGAATAAAACCTTGTCGCAGACGTAATGCACCGCACACGTGTGCAGTGTAAATGAGGGGTTAGGCTACTTACCCCTCATTTACACCGCACACGTCTGCAGCGCATTACGGCTGCGACACGGCTACCGGAGCTGATCGCGCCCATTCTAGTCAATGCTTGTGTTTACACCGGCCGCGACGCGGCGCGTTTCAGAAGCTTCCCAGAAGAGGCTCTCCGCGCCGCTTCGCTAAATATAGGCGCCTAGTCTATATTTGACGGACGCGCGTCCAAGTCGCACCGGGAATACAAAATAAAAGTAAAAAAAAACATTGTCAAATTCAAAATAAACACCCTGTGCAAACTCCCAAACGTATTACACACCAATATCCTTGGTAGAACCATAGACTGTATGGTAGAAACCCAAAAATCAAGAAAAACCACGTCGGACAGACAAATCACGTGGTCTCGCGCATCCAGTCGCTCTGCTTCTGATATGCTTCTGGTGTGAGTTGGCACCGCTTGGAGGACGGAATAAAACCTTGTCGCAGACGTAATGCACCGCACACGTGTGCAGTGTAAATGAGGGGTTAGATTAAAACGTAGCCTTGTATCAGTGCTGCGCGAGCTCTCTCTCACACAAACACGGACGCGCGCACACAGAGAGAGAAGATAATGAAAATTATCTTGAAAAATGAAAATTGACGGGCTATAGTTTAACATTTAATATTTAATATTTAACGTTTAATATTTTAACGTGTTCTAACGTGTGCGTTCCTCAGCGCGTACATGTGAAGCTCACATGCACTAAAAGCCTGTCTACCAGCGCCTGGATACTGGACTATCTTTCGAGTCTTATTGTGCTGCTTATACTGTTAAATACACACAAGGTTTACATAAAGTCGGTTATGTCTAAAGTGAAAGCAAACTTGAGAAAACTGAGTAAATCTGCTTGTCAAATGCGTGTATAGACGCGTCGCGCGCAACTCTTAAAGAAACAGTAGCAATAGTAAACACTGCCGCTTGTCCTTAAATTTTTCTAATATTAATATTTTGATGAATGTGGCTATCCAAACAGTAGCTGGTCCCCATTGACTTCCATAGGAGAAAAATATACGAAGTCACTGGGGTACATCAACTGTTTGGTTACCCACATTCTTCCAAATAACTTTTTATTTTCAACAGACGAAAGAAACTTATTCGAGTTTAAAACAACTTGAGAGAATAAATTATGACAATTTGAATTTTTAGGAGAACTATTCCTTTAATGTTAATAAAACAACACAATGCAAAGAGAAAATCACTCACTGCTATTGACTGAAGTAGCTTTAATAAGTATCAACGTATAATTTATACAGTGAAGTCTGTTTTGTTTTATTTTCATATTTGTTCATTTAATTACTTTCTTCAATGCTACTGTTAAACACACCTACTGTAGCTGAAAACAAAGCACTGTTTATTTAATTTGTATATTAAGTTGTGTATGTGTAATGTCTATCTTTGATCTTAATATTTAATAACAAAGAAAATAATGACAAATATTTTTATCTTCGCCCGTCTGCCATTTTTTTATTTTGTTACCTAAGGCTTTGTTTTTAAAATATGGACATTAGTTTGGCTGTAATGCTTAGTCACAAAATAGTAAAACCAACATAAAAAAGAATCGTGATAAAATCGTGAATCGTGATTTTCCTGAAAAAAATCGTGATATGATATTTTTGCCATATCGCCCACCCCTAATTGGAATAATAAATTAAGTAGCCTATATTAATTGTACACAATGTTCCTTTTTTTTTTTTTTTACTGTTTTATGCCATAACAGCAATATTAATATCGGTTATTATCGGTATCGGCCACAATTTTCACATCGGTGCATCACTACTTAAGAGTTCAGGAGTCTGTGCCAACTGTGCCAACCATAGCATGTTGAAATCCATTTTGCACTTTATTGTGTACTGTATTTTCTATTGCAAAAAATCTATCCCAACCAATGTTAAAGAAAACAAAAACAAGAAGGCATGTGGTTTAAAAGATGGCAAGTAAAATAAAAAGCACATCTGTATGCAATACAGTTTCATTATTGTTCATTATTATCCAGAGCGGCTTACTATAAATAATTTGTGCGACCAAATCATGTTTTGCGCCAGTAACTGAAAAAGTTAGTAGCGCAAGTACCACAAGTGGAAAAGGTTAGTGTAGTTCCCTGCCCATGGAGGAGCAGAAAACTATCACAGCAGGGCAGACGAGACCTGTACCTGTTTTGAGCTCGCCTGAACATTATTGTCTATTATTGGCCCAAGTGGATAAATAGTCCGCGTAGCGTAGCTCAAATGAGTAGCACTGTTTCGTTTCGTTTTCCGTCTGATGTTTCTCAACAGAAATGGAGGCTCTTATCATCTGACCAAGCTGGATCCGAAGGGAATAGGGAGCCGAGGGGGTGAGGAGTAGGGATGCATGATATATTGGCCACTATATCAGTATCGGCTGATATATGTTCATTTTTAATATTATCGTTATCGGCCTGATAAGAAAATTTGTTCGATATCTTAAAGCTGATAAATAATGGATTATTTCCTTCAATAAGTAAGTTGTAATATTATGTTTATTTTGTGTATATTATCTGATTTTAAGGGTGAGACTTTCAAAAATGTAATAAAAAATTGGATTTAGATTTATTGGCGAATATATCGGTGCATCCCTAGCGAGGAGCCAAGGTGGAGCCGACTGGTCTACGGGCCAAGGTGGAGTAAAGGGCTCAGCGGCACGAGGCGCAGCCAGGGAATCCACTTGCCACAGCAGAGATGGTGACCGGAAATCCCTAGGCAGATCAAAGTAACAGTGTGTACTTAAATTCAAACAACACCAGACAATGAATGACTGAAATAGAGGGTATAATACACACAAGATTGCAAACTCAATATCAAAAAGATGTGAGAAGTAATCAAAAACCATGGTAACTAATGATGAACGGAAACATATGAAAAAGGAGAAGCAAACTAAAAGCCCAATATGAAAACGAAACCAAAAATAAGGCAAAATGTTAAAGTGTCACTGACCCATTTACATTTTTTCATAGGTTCTTTCACCATTATCTGCAAACCTCTTTCATCATGCTATCGCAGAGAGCGGTACAGCAGCAATGGATGCTATAATGAGTCCCAACCCTCTTGCATTAGCTCAGGTCAGTTACACCTGTTCAATATCTAAACAAATTCATTTAGAACTTTCTGTAGTAAAAATGAAATAAATTTAATGTAAATATCACTTGTTTCTCTCTAGGCTGTAGGAAGTGTATCTGTCTGTGATATTTCCAGCACAAAGACGATCGTTGACTGTGTGATGCAGCTGACAGAAGAAGACATCTTAACAATTGCTAAGGTCTGTCTGTCCAACTACTAGTCTTTCTAATCGAACCTCTGTGAACACTCATAAATTTATGCAAACTGTCCACCTATGCACTAAACGGTGTGTTGTCTTTTGAAACAGGAGCATCCAATGCTCCGTTTTGGAGTGGCAACGGATGGCCATTTCCTTCCAAAACCTGCAGCAGATCTTCTTCAATCCCACCAGTTTACTAAAGTGCCTCTGATCACCGGAATCACTAATGATGAGTGTGGATATATACTGCCTAATGTAAAGACAGACCTTTTCACTTTTAAATGTGTAAAAATACAAACATGAGATTTTTTTTTTTTTTTTCAAAATTAGAACTTCAGTCAGAATTTTACATTACGTTAATATTTAGCAACTGTTTTTCCATAGTTCTTTTCACCTCCAGGATGGACAGATGGGATGGACTTAGAGCAGATTGTGCCATTTTTGAAGATGTTGAATCAAGATGTAAGAGTATATTACTTATATCTTCAGTTGTACATAATATTTATATATACACTGGGGAGTAACTGATTACATGTTTATGTAACCCCTTCACCCGGGTCCTACTCACCCCGCTCTGCACGGGCCTCAGGAGGCTTAACACTGCAGCCTCTAGCATCTTTTGCTAGAAAGCCTATTGGGATCAGAGGAGTGAAGTTTACTCGCACAGCGACTACTAGCTGGCCTCTGTTACACTCACCCCCCCTAAACCATCCGGGTCACGGCACCAAAGATGTAACCTTCTTTCTCTCTGCACGCTTACTGGTCTCTAGCACCGCCGCTGCTACTCTGCGTTGTGTTGTGTTTGTTCGTGGGTGGTGGTAAAGAGCAGGGACACAGACACAGATGAGTTCGGGATCATGGCTTGACCGTTTATTCCACAGCACGGCATCTATAGAATTGATAACATGAACTCAACTTAAAGGTGGGATCAGTAGTTTTTGAAATATGCTGTTGGCGAATGTTGATATTTGAAATCAACCCAAACAAACACACCCCTTCTTCATTGCTCCGCCTCCAAGACCAAAACTCACACTCCAATCAGCGCGACTTTCACTAACTGGCCTCCGTTATGCACGTAATCCGAAAGTGGATGTCTTTTTATACAGAAGCGCTACAGAATAACGCTTCACGAAAAATAAAGCGCAGATGATGAACGAATGACAAGGAAACACAAAAAATTAACGTACACTACACAATAGTAATTACAAACAAGAGTTGGTTGTTAGTTACAGCACAGCAGCTCCAGACACACAACGACACTCAAACCCAGTGTTACTCGCGTGTGGAGCGAATCCAGCGCTGGAAAGCTTTTCTAATATTAACACGGGGCCTAAAGCTCTTGCCCAGACATAACCCTTTATTTTCCAGTGATTTCTTCTGAGATTTTCTCTTTTGTATTATGCCTCATCTTTATTTCTGCAGTCTTTCTTCAGTTCAAATCTCCCTCTTGCTCGTTCTCTCTCCTCCACCGTCATACGCCCCCTAATGCTGATTGGCTACACGTTTGTTGTTGGTGTCGGACCGACTAACATCCAAACAGCATATTTAAAAAAACTACTGATCCCACCTTTAAGTTTTAAACTAGTACATTTCAATGCACATGCAATTCAACAGCAAGCTCGTGCTGCTTATATTATCATACATAGCTTTGCATTAGCCACCATGCATTAATCACATTTAAAAGGAAAAACAAAACATTTTAACTCTCTATATTACTCTGCATTTAGGTCTTTAGCAGTTTAAAACACAAAATATGTCAATAAACTGAACTTTAGTGCGATAACAACAAATATATTTTACATTGCTTTTTCCACTACCATTTACATGGCTTATAGAGTTGATAACATGGACTGAAGAAAAGATGACACACTACTCATCACGTATCAACACTACGGTACATCAGGAGGCTAAATAGCGCTAAAGGCACTTGAATTTGTCCTAACACAACAGTGTTATAGGGACATCTTGTGGACAACACAATACACTGCCTTACATCTACGTAAACCGATTCCAAAAAAATTAAGTACTTGTAATTAGATTGCATTACATTTTAAAGGTGCTCTAAGCGATGTCACGCATTTTTTAGGCCAAAACATTTTTTGTCACATACAGCAAACATCTCCTCACTATCAGCTAGCTGCCTGTCCCCTGAACACACTGTAAAAAAATGCGGTCTCTGTAGACAGCCCACGCTCCGTAAACGGCAACAAAAACAAACTGGCCCAGCCTGGACCACGAAACATAACAAACAGTGTTCCAGCCAATAACCGACAAGAATGATTTGGGGGGTTTGTTTGACAATACTTTGAACATCAACAAGAAGTGACTTCACCCAACATCACTTAGAGCACGTTTAAAACACTCGGAATGAGACTAGTTACTTTTTTATTGATTACATGATTACATGTTATTCTGGCAGTAAATTATTCATAATTCTTTGATTCTCCCTACTACTTCTTTTTTTCTTTAAAATTTTCCTTTATAAAAAAGCCTACTGCTTATGTTCAGAAGGTCTTCCAGGTTTGTGGAATTACACACACAGACCAGCCAATAGTCATGAGCCTACCACTGAAAACTGAGACCCACACAGCATTTGATCAATGGATTTACATTAATCATTTCACTTGTGTTTTCTCAACATTGCATATCTATCAACTACTGATGAAAACATTCCCCAACTTTTTTGTTGACTGCACCTCTTTTTCCCAATATATTTACTTGAAGTATCCCCTGAGATTTGAAGTTAATAAGTTAGGTCAATAATAAAATGTAGTCATTAATAATAAATAAATAATAATAATCATTATAAAAGATGCAGCTCTCTGTGAACAAACACCTGAAATTTGCACACAGAATGCCGAAACAGACAGCACTTCAGTGCCACATTGAGTTCTCTTTGAACTTGAATAAAAAAAAAAACACACACAGAAAATCATGTCAAAATTTCTGTTTTGTCGAATATCCTTGCTGTGAGAAAATAGATCCGCCTCATATGCGTCTGGTCTTAAAGTGACAGCTGCCTAATAAACCTGCTGCTGTCTGTGTCATTGATGTAAATAAAAGAGAAAATGACTCACTCCTCTTGACTGAATAACTTTCGTAGTTTTAATAAGGATCAATCTATATTGAATTTATAATGTATGCAGTGAAGACTGCGCAGTGTTTGATTATTCAATTTCTGTATATTTAACTTTTAGACATAACTTTGTATAATATTTCTGGTCTATTTTTATCCCCTTTAGCTTCAAGATCAGTCAATTCTTGAGCTTGTTTTAAATGAGTATCTGGGCACATCCACTGATAGGATCAAAATCCGAGATGGTTTTCGAGAGATGTTCGGAGACTTTATGTTCAACATCCCAGCTCGCAAAGTAGCGAATTTCCACAGAGGTGAGAGTTTGTTCAATGCCCTGTAGAAGTATGACTGTGTTAAATGCTGTTTGAGTGATACACAAAGATAATTATCATTTTCGTCTATTTCTAGATGCTGGTGCACCAGTATACGTGTATGAATTCCAACATTCTCCCAGTACACTTAAAAAGAAAAGACCCAGTTTTGTTGGAAGTGATCATGCAGATGAAATTGCATTTGTTTTTGGTTTTTGCTTTGCAGATGGACTTATAAAGCTGGAAGGTACAACCCCAATAATATTAGGAAATTTAACAAATAGATTTAGTGTTTTAGAAGTACGGTCACATTAGCGAACTTTCACAAAATTCCACAGAAAAATGGTCCATTGTATATTGTCAGCAGTGTAGTGATGTATGAAGCACAGCTCACAGAGAAATCACTTTCAGACCAAGCAGCTTTCAGTTGGTCAACACAGTGAATTTGCTTTAACACGTTGGGAAATATGCGTGGGGAAAACTTTCGGCCTCACTCGAAATTTCCAATTACGTGTATTACTGTTGAAATTACTGGATTTCGACTGTGAAAATTTGCTGAAAAACGTTAAATGTGACCATACCTTCAGATCTCAAACTTTAGTCTCGTTGGTATCATTAACCACAAAATTTGTCAAAGTAAGGATTTTATAGGTAGTGACAATCAATACAGTGTTTCTCTTAGTTTTTCCTATTTTACGTCTTTCTTCCCGATTTTAATTCAGATGAATTCTCAGAAGATGAAAATGAACTTTGTAGAACTGTCATGGCTTACTGGGGGAACTTTGCTCGCACTGGGTAAGTGAGATTTTGTCAAGCTAGACGCGTTCTTTGGTCAACATATTTTTTTGATACCGAAACAACATTCCTTTCTGAAAGTTTAGTCCTAACGCTAACCCCTAAAGCTTACCCTACCCATAACCTATCCCTAAAATAAGAGGTGAGTAACACTGATGTAGAAGCACCTAACCCTGGTTGTAAGCCTAAATTTGACATAAACTGTAATCTTGGCCCTTAAATCTGATTGGTTGATTGAAATGTTGTTCCAGGATCAACAAAGTTGTCTCAAAGTTGTTGCACTTGGTGAAATAAGATTCTGCAGACAAGACCAGTTGAATTTTTTTGGAGTGATAAAGACAAAAATGTCTTTAAAGGATAAAATTCTTGAAAACATTATCAAGTAGTTTGGTAAAATCTTTGAAGCAGTTTGTTCAATTGTTATAAATATTTGACACAAATCTAATGTCTGCCAAATTAAATCATGTGGTGCAACCAATAATGCAGAAACATACACTTAAAACAGGAAGTGATGATATAATGAAGACCCCTGCCATCCCCTCAAATAAATCAGTTAAGGTTGTAAAAAGTCATGTGATGCAGTTTCCGAAAAAACATGATATTTATGAATTAATACTATAAATACTGTGATAATTTAACATGACATTTAACATAAGCAATATATTTTTACTACATTTATTATCCTTTGTTAATGTTAGATATTAAAAAACAATCGATCATTGTTTGTTCGTGTTAGTTCACATTTCCTTAACTAATGTTAACAGAGACAATTTTGACTTTAAAAATGCATTAGTAAATGTAGAAATATTAAATAAGATGAATAAATGCTTTATAAGTATTTCCAATTGTTAGTTAACCAATGCATTTACTAATGTTAACAAATGAATGCATCGAATTTTGACACAGCATTCACCTTGCCATAATCCACACAGAATCGGACCGAGCCGTCCGTTTTAGACACTAAAACTATCGGGTTCACCAATCACTGTTGGATTCCTCTATTACTCCCATATCCAGCATCACCTCTAATTCGGTCTGAACCACTTTTTTTTGTGTTCAGGCAAACGATACCACGCCTGTCTCAGTCTCAATAGGGTGCTGAATGAGGTTCGTTTGACCAGACAGGGGCGAGAACACATCTGCAAATTCTGTTTGCAACCTCGGTAGATCAGTGAGCTGCGAGGGTGAGAGGTGATCTCCTCTCGGGGCCAGGGCGAGAGATTTGTTTTTACTGCTCACTTCTGAACTGAGATCTGGCTCCGCCTCACTCCATTTTTTAAGGAGTTTGAGATAGTAAATTTGATGTGCCCCACTTCTGTCCATTCGCACTACCTCATGATTGAGATCTCCAACGAATTGTGTGACGTGTCGTGATTACACTGTTAATTTGGAACTGGAAGTAGGGAGCAATACAAGTACTTTATCTCCCGGTGTAAATTCGCGTATTCTAGTTCCCCTGTTGTATAGCCGGCTTTGTTTGTCCTGGGCCTGTAACAAATTCTCCATAGAGAGCCGCCCCAAAGTGTGGAGTTTTGTTCTCAAGTCCAGGACATCCTGAATTTAATTTCTACTACGAAGGTCCTTCTTCCCAAGTCTCTCTCAGCACGTCTAACACCCCGTGGGGATGAACGTCCATAGAGAAGCTCAAAGGGGGAAAACCCTGTGGAGGCTTGGGGGACCTCGTGCACAGCGAACAAGAGGGGTTTCAGCCATTTATCCCCATTTTTGGCGTCTTCATGAACAAACTTTCAAATCATGGTTTTTAATGTGCGATTAAATCGCTCCACCAGGCCGTCTGTTTGTGGGTGATAGACGCTGGTGCAAATCGATTTAAAGCCCAATAACACGTAAGGTTTGCGGAGGGTCCGTGACATAAATGCAGTGCCTTGGTCGGTGAGAATCTCTTTCGGGATTCTCACCCGGGAGATTAAATGAAACAGCACGTCCGCTACACTTTTTGCGGAAATGCTGCCGAGCGCCACTGGGTATCGTGTTGCATAATCCACTAGGACTAATGCAAAGCGATGCTCATGTGCGGATTGTTCTAATGGCCTGATAAGGTCTATACCAATTCGATCAAAGGGGAACTGCATTGGAGGAAAAGGGTGCAAAGGCGCTTTTGGAGCGGCCGGTGGGTTCACCAACTGACATTCATGACAAGACGCGCACAACCTGCGCACAATCTCATGAATGCCCGGCCAGAAAAATTGTGTCATTTGACGATTAAGTGTTGCTGCTTGCCCCAAATGTCTGGCCATAGGGTTATAGTGAACCACCTGGAAAAGCATTTCCCGACGGCTTTTTGGTACTAACAACTGAGTTGTATCTTGCTTTGTCTGAGTGTCTTGGGTCACTCGATACAACCTGTCCTTTAAAATAGTGATGAATAAAATAATGATAAAAGAGTGGTCGGGTTTTTGGAGAAGCTGCCCATCGATGAAACGGACCTGCTCAAATGCATTTTTAAGCTTTTAATCTTGAGACTCTTCCAAGGGAAAATGATCGCCTTCCATGAGGGTTCTCCTCTCAACAGCGCTCCGTTCCCCTGGCTCAGTTTCCATTGGTCCTGGCTCAGCTTCCCCCACGACCGCATCTGCGGCCATCTCCAGACAGCAGTGGGATGAGACGCACCGGCCAGTCCGTTTGGGGCCACCCACATGCCTCTGCGGACCTCTCAGACAGGTCTTTGAAGGCCTCAGGATCGTCTTGAGGACCCATTTTGTTTAAAGGCACGTGAGTGGGCAGGGCCTGGGTAGATGGAGTTCCCACAGACAGGGTCGGCGTGACTGGGACTCATATTTTATTCAACTTTCTACAGGTAACAAATAAAAGAAGTCGCATTCACTGCGCATTCACTCTCATTAACTCAGTTCAAATAATGCATAAATCCAGCAATAATCCTCCAGCATTCAGTCTCCCAGCCTGTACGAGTGCCCAATCTCTCTCTCTCTGTAATTTGCACTTGACCTTCTTACACACTGCTTGTCCTCTGGCTCTCTCTCCCACTGCAGACCTCACTGAACCACGCCCCACTCGCCACAATGAGCAATACATTTTTACTATATTTATTAACCTTTGTTAATGTTAGATAATATATGAAATATTTTGTACAAGATCTGTACACTAGCATGTATTTAAATGGTAGGAAAAATATGCATTTAAATTATAAGAAAAATATATTACTTTTTGCTTAATGGTTACAATACACAACATTTTTAAGGTCATTAAATTCAAACTTTTTTTAAAAAGTTTTATGAATTTTAGTAGTATTTTAAACTATATTTTAAAAAAACTTTTTCAGGTCTCCGAATGGTCCGGGCCTTACAAAGTGGCCTGAATATGGAGCTGAGGCTGAGTATCTCGGCATTGGACTGGAACAGAAACCTGGCAAAAACATTAAGGGACAACACTTTACTTTCATGACTCAAAAACTCCCACAGATTATAAAAGAGTGGAATGAAGGCAAGTTATCAATTTCAGAATTTTTTTTTTTTTTGTCATAAAACCATCATTTATTTGCTAAATGCAAGTCAAATTGGATCTTTTTTGCCTTATGCAAACTAAATTAAATCTTTATATTATATTATTATTGGTTTTCTTGACAGGACCTGTAGTGGAAACAAAATTAGGATCTTTAAGAGGTTCCTTCCTGACTGTGAAGGGCAAGGAAACTATCATCGGTAGCTATCTCGGTGTACCATTTGCCAGGCCCCCAGTGGGGTCTCTGAGACTGGCTCGGCCCCTGCCTGCAGAGAAATGGCAAGGAGTGAGAGATGCAACCAAACAGCCACCAATGTGAGATGCCACACAACCATATTTAAATTCAAATGTGTTTAGACATTTCCAGTATCTAATGTACCGTGGACAGTGGTGGAGGAAGTACTGAATCTCAGTACTTAAGTAAAAGTACAAATAACCAGAGACATATTTACTTTAGTAAAAGTAAAAGTACCACAATGAAAACCCTACTTAAGTAAAAAGTAAAAAGTACCTGATTTTAAATGTACTTTAAGTATTAAAAGTAAAAGTACTTTCATAACAATTTATTCTCTTAATGTCTATATTCTAATAATTAGGGCTGTAACAATATGCAATATGAAACCGAAATCTCGACACTCGGATCCACGAACCTGTGTCGCGGTGTGAGTGTGAGAAGGCAGAATCGCGACACACCCCTTATTTGAAGTTAACATTATACAATACGTAGACCTGGATAAATTCTTTCAAATTGGGCAATCCCAGCGTTATGGTCGTGACTTGCAGTAAAAACTTGAAATGTAAATTCTCAAATACCAATTGAAACTGTTTATATATCCATACTCCCTTAATAAAGAAGTCCAGACATTAGAAAAATACTAGTCTACAGACACATGCGTTTTATATTTTAATATGAGGGAAATATAAATCCGTAACGGACGTGACACAAAAAAAAAATCTTTAACTTTTAGGTGGCAAAATATTTTTTAGTAATTCTGTGAATTTCACTGTGCAAACCAAAAGTAATACCCACCGGATGAAAAACATATCACAGAACATATCATATTCATTTTATTTTTTGTGTTCACATTTATGAGGAAAAAACAATGTTACGGACGTGTCAGTTCTCCGTTACGCACGTGAGCGCTCTGAAAGCGGCACTATACTGCTTTAAAACGTTCACAGAGACCTCAAAAGTGAATTTCGTTTCGTATTAATTGTATCTTAATTTTAATCAATATTTCATTCATGTTTCATGAATTTAATAAATAAGTAAATATAGCAGAAAATAGATCAGGACACAGAGGCACGGGCGCGTGAACTGGTGAAACTTATGAACCGAAACTCAGGTCTGTACTTGCCTCACAGACCTGAGATGTATATATATATATATAGGCTATAGAAAACTTGAAATGTGTACTTTTAAACAGAACAATTCAAAACGAAAGAAAACAGACTGTTTTCTGCATGTAATCCGTATGAAATGTGCATTTCTCTCTGGCGCGTTCACTGCAAAGATCGCGCGTCAGCATCAATTAAAATGTCTCCTTGTTATATTTTACATATTCATAATCATTACTTTTGCCGGTTCTTTGTGACAGCTTTATTGGCAGCGCCACAGTTGCATGTTACATGAACGCGTCAGCACCGAAGCATGGAGATTTTTTTCAATCCCTGTTTTGGCAAGGGGAAAAACTGATCAGAAAATGTAACGAAAATGTAACGAAACGTTGTAAAAATGTAGTGGAGTAGAAAGTATAATAATTGCTGCAAAAAGTAACGAAGTAAAAGTCAAAAGTATGCACTATTGATTCTACTTAAGTAAAGTACAGATACGTGAAAAATGTACTTAAGTAAAGTAACGAAGTATTTTTACTTCGTTACATTCCACCACTGACCGTGGATTCTTTAGGTGCATTCAGGACAGGCAAGTGAGTGTCCTTGAGCTGGAGTTTCTCTCTATGGATGTGGAGATTCCTGAGGTCTCAGAGGACTGCTTGTATCTCAACATCTACACTCCAGTCAAACCTGGTGAAGAAGACACCAAGTTGCCAGTAAGTTCAACAACAGCTTTTTGGGATTGAACGTCCTCATAGAAATTGGGTCGAGAATGTTTCTACGTGTTTTCTAGGTCATGGTTTGGATTCATGGTGGAGGACTTTCTCTTGGTTCAGCTTCTGTATACGATGGCTCTGTTCTGTCAGCGTATCAGGATGTGGTCGTGGTGCTGATTCAGTACAGATTGGGACTGCTGGGATTCTTAAGGTTGGTGCCATAAATTATTTAACAGCTGCAGATTCCCTGGATCATATGAAATGCTTAATGAAAGCGTAAAGATCAGGTGTGAATATTTGCTCTGACAGCAATTTGATTCAAGTGTGATTCTTAAATGATGCAGTGCATAATGAAATCTGAAAATTGGTCTTTGGTACAATTCATAATATTTTAATGAAAAGTTTTTTTATTTATTATGGCAGTTCAAGCATAAAAGTCACTTCATGTTACATTGTTATTACATCAGATGCTTTATAATTATTAAAATAATTAATCAGAAAATAATTCTGTATTAATTTATTATTAAAAAAACAATTAAATAAGATGCAAATATAACTGGATTAAAAATCCACAATAGAAGATTGGAATCTTGATTTAATGGATCTTTACTACAAGTTGGTCAAAATTTAGTCTGTAATTGATAAATTAATCAAATCTGGATTATATTTTCATTTTCAAATAGATTCTTTTAATGCTTTTTTAAATTTCAATAGCCGTAATATTGTTAATTTTTTTGGAAATAATTTGTCTTTTTCAAATGTGTAGTTTGACTGCAAAAGAAATCCATTTCTTTTATTTTTTGTAAAGTTATAGGTAATAGTAATTAAAATCAAATAAATAATAATAAAAAAATCACATCTATACATTAGGTCTACCAAAGTTAATTTGTTAAATTTAAGGATGAATTAAATGTTTAATGGCATTAAATTGTTGCAATTAATGCTTGTAACTTGGCATTAAAATTGATTTATGTTTTTGTGCAATGTACGTATTAGTGATGCTCTGAAATTTCTGAAACTGAAAAGATTTGGCCAAAATCATTGACAATTTCTCCACGAAACAGTGACAAATTTAATTAGCGAAAAAGTTCTGAAGGGCCAAAATGATTGACGAAATTTCATCATTATTTAATTTTGGCTTCAGTGTTTCATTAAAAAACCTCATCTTGGTGCAACACTAGTACACATGATTTAAGCCCTATTATGTGAATACATTTTTCTGTATTTACATTTACGCATTTGGCAGACGCTTTTATCCAAAGCAACTTACATTGCATTTGAAGGTACACATTTTACATTCTTATCAGTTCTCAGTTCTTGCTTTCCCTGGGAATCGAACCCATGACCTTGCGTTGCAAGCGCCAACGCTCTACTGTTTGAGCTACAGGAAAGAGCTCAGTATTCAATCACAGATTCAGATAAAAGTTTCCTTTTCTTTTTGCAGCACAGGAGATGAACATGCGCCAGGAAACTATGGTCTTCTGGACCAGGTTGCTGCTCTTCAATGGGTTCAGGAGAACATCCACAGTTTCGGTGGAGATCCTGGATCAGTGACCATCTTTGGAGAGTCTGCTGGAGGAGTCAGTGTATCCATGCTGGTGTGCATCTTTATTTAGTAACTGTAGAAACAATAATTTAGTTGTAATGATTGTAAAATTATTTGTATTGAATGATGGAGTCACTTTCTGTGTCATTATGTCTTTAAGATTCTTTCACCATTGGCTTCTGGTCTGTTTCATCGAGCCATTGCAGAAAGCGGGACTGCCTTTTTTCATGGTTTAATGATGGATAATCCTTTGCTGATAGCCCAGGTATCATTTTCCTTCATAACCTTCTTATATTTTCATCATTTTGTTATTTAAAAGTCTTCTTAAGTCCTCATGTTAATGATCATTGCAGAATGCAGCCAAATCATGCAACTGTGACAGTAGTAGTTCATCAAAGATCGTTGACTGCATCATGGGCTGGTCTGAGGAGGAAGTTCTGGAATGTTCCAAAAAGGTGTGAGATTTTTCATAAAAATAAGCCATTAAAGGGATAGTTCACCCAAAAATGAAAATTACCCCATGATTTACTCACCCTCAAGCCATCCTAGGTGTATATGACATTCTTCTTGATGATCTGATACACTGTGCATGTGTCGCGTCTGAACACGTTGTTGTCTTTGGAGCTCTATCGATTTGATTTATAATTCTTGATTTTCTCTTTAAACTCACTTACAACGAACATTTTCCACTTTTCCTCACTGAGAAGCACTACTGCTCAAACCTCATAGTTACAACGCGGACTGTTGAGCAGACGCGTCTCAAGCCTATTAGCGATCCAACGCTGGATACTCCTATAGGTTACGTCCGTGGATCACGGCTGAACGCGTCTTCTCCACACTCACTTACAAACAAACATTTTTTCTTTTTTTTCGCCTATCGTGCGTCTACTCTACACCCGTACCACTAAAAAGACGGATTATATCCAAGAGTTTAGTCATAAATTAGTATTAATACTGATAGCATCACTGGTAGCGTCGTTGCTAACTTACTGTCCATCTGTTAAAATGGCGAATATATCAGATGTAAGTAGTCTACCTTTTGGTGCAGGTGAGGACACATTTGCAGCGGAAGACACGAGTCAGGTCTAGACCAAGACTCTCTCCGACCCTCCCGGTTTTCGAGTTATCCACACAAAACCGCTTCTCCCCTCTTCGCGAAACAGAACGCGATGCTATGATCATCGGCGATTCCATCGTTCGACACGTACACGCTACATTAGGTAAAAGTAAGGTGCACAGTCACTCCTTTCCTGGTGCTCATGTTTCTGAAATCGCCGCTCGCGTTCCCGAGATTCTGAACAGTGACGAGCGCGTCGGAACTGTGGTCCTGCACGCGGGAGTGAACGACATCAGGCTGCGCCAGACGGAGGTTCTGAAGAAAGACTTCAGGAATCTGATCGATACGGTACGCAGCACATCGCCCGAAACAACGATTATTGTGTCAGGACCGCTTCCCACGTACCGACTAGGACATGAAAAGTTTAGTAGACTATTCGCGCTAAATGAATGGTTAATGTCATGGTGCAATGAGCAGAAACTGCTCTTTGTAAATAATTGGAATCTGTTTTGGGAGCGTCCTAGGCTTTTCCGTGCCGATGGCTTACACCCAAACAGATTCGGAGTGGATCTTCTGTCGGATAACATCTCCAAAATGTTAAATACCGTTAGATGACTAGTTACCAAAAGTCCAAATCATAGTCTCTGCTGCACCAATTTAACTGATATAAATACTAGTGTAGAACATTGCATAGAAACTGTGTCTATTCCTCGTTTAGTGAGATCAAATAATAAATCTACTGCAGGATCTAGGAAAAATCTAATTGTTATTAAAACAGAAAATGTTGCTATTAGTAAACAAAAACAATTTCTAAAGCTAGGGTCTTCTAAACATTAGATCACTCACACCTAAGGCAGTTATTGTAAATGAAATAGTCACAGATAATAGCTTCGATGTACTTTGCCTTACTGAAACTTGGCTTAAACCAAATGATTATTTCGGTCTAAATGAGTCTACTCCATCTGGATACTCCTATAAGCATGAGCCCCGTCTGATTGGTTGTGGCGGCGGTGTTGCAGCAATCTATAGAGATATTCTCAATGTTACTCAGAAAACGGGTTATAAGTTTATTTCGTTTGAAGTACTTGTACTAAATATTACGCTCTTAGATGTTAGAAAAAAATCCCTATTATCTCTAGCCTTGGCTACCGTATATAGACCGCCTGGGCCTTACACTGATTTCCTAAAAGAGTTTGCAGATTTTCTCTCAGATCTATTGGTCAATGTCGATAAAGCATTAATTGTTGGAGATTTTAACATACACGTAGATAATCCAAATGATGCGTTAGGGGCTGCGTTTACAGATTTATTAAATTCCTTTGGGTTCAAGCAAAACGTCACCGGACCAACTCATCGTCTTAATCATACACTCGATTTAATTATATCATATGGAACCGATCCAACCGATATAGATATCATTCCACAAAGTGATGATGTCACTGACCATTATATGGTAACTTGCATATTACGTACTGCTGTAATATGTCATGCGGCGCCGCGTTATCGACCAGGCAGAACAATCCTTCCATCCACCATAGATAATTTCTCAAATTGCTTATCTAATCTGTCTCAGCTGCTGCCTGAACCCAAACAAACAGATGAATTAGAAGAACTAACTAGCACTATGAGCTCCATTCTCTCTGGAACACTGGATATTGTTGCACCAATTAGATTAAAAAAGGTCAGAGAGAAAATTAAAACACCATGGTACAACAATACTACGCGTGTTCTAAAGAGAGAAACCCGTAATTTAGAGCGTAAATGGAAACAAACTAATTTAGAGGTCTTTAGAATCGCGTGGAAAGACAGTATGTCACGTTATAAAAAGGCCCTAAAAGCGGCCAGGGCTGAGCACCTCCGCAAACTAATAGAAAACAACCAAAACAATCCTAGGTTTTTATTTAACACCGTGGCTAGACTAACAAATAAACAGACATCACCCGAACAAAATATCCCGTTACAGTTTAGTAGTAATGATTTCATGAACTTCTTCACTGAGAAAATAGAAAACATCAGAACCACAATTGTAAACGTTCAATCTTCAATCGCGCCTTATTATTCAGCCTCAATTATCACCCCACAAGAACAATTACAGTGCTTTACAGCTATAGAACAAAAAGAGTTAAATAAACTTATAATTTCATCTAAAACAACATGTTTATTAGATCCTATACCAACTAAACTATTGAAAGAAGTGTTACCTGTAGTGGAAGAGCCTCTCCTCAATATTATTAACTCGTCTTTATCTTTAGGTTATGTTCCAAGAACATTTAAACTGGCAGTTATAAAACCTCTCATTAAGAAACCACAATTAGATCATAATAATCTAGCAAATTATAGACCCATTTCAAATCTTCCATTTATGTCTAAAATATTAGAAAAGTTGTGTCCGCTCAATTGGGCTCTTTCTTGCAAGAAAATGACATCTATGAAAAGTTTCAGTCTGGATTCAGGCCACACCATAGCACTGAAACTGCGCTCGTTAAAATCACAAATGATTTACTTTTAGCTTCTGACCAAGGCTGGATCTCAATACTAGTTTTACTTGATCTTAGTGCTGCGTTCGATACTATAGATCATACAATACTCTTAGATCGACTACAAAATTATACTGGTGTTCAAGGACAAGCATTAAGCTGGTTCAGATCATACTTATCAGACCGCTACATTTTGTCTATTTAAATGGAGAAAAATCGATCAAAACTTCAGTAAACTATGGAGTGCCGCAGGGATCTGTGTTGGGCCCTCTATTATTCCCAATATATATGATGCCACTTGGAAATATTATAAGGAAACATGGAATTAGTTTCCATTGTTATGCTGATGACACTCAAATCTATATTTCATCACGGCCGGATGAAAACGCTAAATTATCCAAATTGACAGAGTGTGTTAAAGATATAAAAGATTGGATGACGCGTAATTTTCTTTTATTAAATCCAGACAAGACAGAGGTAATACTTATCGGTTCAAAAAACCGCCCACAAAACCTCTTACAATATAACTTTAAAATCGTAGGATGTCCTGTTACTTTATCCTCTACAGTAAAAGACCTGGGTGTTATACTCGACTGTAACCTGTCTTTTGAAAATCATATTTCATATGTTACAAAAACAGCCTTTTATTGTTTTTGATGCTTATTGGACAGGTAGGTGCAGTGTGAGATCGATTAAAAAGCATACATTTAGTTTTGCTAAAATTTAGAAGCAGTTGAAGGGAACGGAAGGAATGTTTTATATTATTAAAGCTTTCTTGGAGGTTTTTTAATACAGTGTCCAACGACGGGCCAGACGTATAGAGGATGGTATCGTCTGCATAGAGGTGGATCAAAGAGTCACCTGCAGCAAGAGCAACGTCATTGATATATACAGAAAATAGAGTCGGCCCGAGAATTGAACCCTGAGGCACCCCCATGGAGACAGCCAGAGGACTGGAAAGAAGGCATTGAAACCTGTCAGAGAAATAATTTGTAAACCAAGCAAGGCAATCATTTGAAAACCCCAGGTTCTTTAATCTATCAATTAAGATGTTGTGATTGACAGAGTCAAAGGCTTTGGCCAGGTCAATAAAGACTGCTGCGCAATAGTGTCTTTGATCAATAGCAGTTATGATGTCATTTGTGACTTTTGCTGAAGTACACCCATGACCGGCTCGGAAACCAGATTGCATGTCAGAAAGGCTTTGATGAGATTCGAAATGGTGAATAATTTTTTTTATTGATAATTCTTTCGAAGACCTTCGAAAGGCAGGGGAGGATGGAGATTGGTCTATAGCAGTTTGGATCTAAGCCATCCCCTCCTTTGAATAAAGGGATTACTGCAGCAGTTTTCCAATCTTTAGGTAACTCTGATGAGTTGAGAGAAAGGTTAAAAAGACTGGTGATGTGAGTAGCAATAATTACTGCAGACAACTTTAAAAAGGAAGGTTCCAGATTGTCTAATCCTGATGATTTTAAGGTGTCAAGATGCTGCAGTTCCCTTAGAACGTCGGCTATCTGGACATGGGCAAAGGAGAAACGTGGGAAGTTTTGGCTAAGTGCTACAGAGGGTGAGGGGCTGTTAATTAGGGTTGGGTTCGCCAGATGAAAAGCACGACCAGCCATGGCAAAATGCTTATTAAGGTTCTCAACCATGAAGGGCTTGTCAGTGGTGATAGTATTATCTAGCTTTAGTGCTGTGGGTAACTGTACGGAGGTGTTCTTATTCTCCATAGTTTTTACTATATCCCAGAACTTTCTAGAATAAGTATTGCAGATGGCAAATTTCTGTTTGAAAAAGCTAGCCTTAGCATTCCTGACCAACTGTGTGTATCGATTTCTGGCTTCCTTAAAGAGTTGCCAGTCTCTGGGATTGTTCGACGCTATTGCCGTACGCCACAGAATGTTCTTATGTTGGCTAAGGGTGGTGAGTTCTGGAGTAAACCACGGGCTGTATCTACTTTTAGTTCTGAGCTTTTTATAAGGGGCATGCTTATTTAGAACAGCTAAAAAGGCATTTTTGAAGAATGACCAAGCATCCTCAACTGTAGGGACAAGGTCGATATCCTTTCAGGGTACCTGGGCTAGATCAGATAGAAAGGCCTGTTCGCAGAAATGTTTTAGAGAGCGTTTGTTAATGATAAGAGGAGGCCTTTTGATTGCAGACCCGTTACGGACACATGCAATTATGCAGTGATCGCTGATGTCTTTGCTGAAGACACCAGAGATGTATTTAGTGGGCATATTAGTTAGGGCAATATCTATGAGGGTGCTCTATGAGGGTGCAGATTTTAGGTTGTATCTAGTGGGTTCGTTAATGATTTGCATGAGATTGAGGGCATCAAGTTTGGAAAGCAAATTGGATGAAGCATTAAGCATGTCCCAGTTTAAGTCCCCAGCAGTAAAAACTCAGAAGATAAATAGGGAGCAATCAGTTCACATAGGTTGTCTAGGGCACAACTGGGTGCAGAGGGGGGTTCTATAACAGGAGGCTATAGTCAGGGACTTGTTTCTAGAAAGGTGGATTTGCAAAATTAAGAGCTCAAACTGTTTCGGCAGGGACCTAGATAAAAAGACAGAGCATTGTAGAGCCTGTCTACAGTAAAGAATGACTCTGCCTCCTTTAGTAGTTCTGTCTTGACGGTAAATATTATAGTCCGGTATTGAGACTTATACATTTTTAGTGGATTTCCTGAGCCAGGACTCAGACACTGCTAAGATATCAGGGTTAGTTGAGTGTGCAAGGGCAACAAATTAATCCATTTTAGGAAGTAGGCTTCTGATGTTAATATGCATGAACCTCAAATTATTACTATTACAGAAGTCTGCATAAGAAAGCTCCTGGGGGGTTGAGATTGCATCTCTAGGAGAGTTGTATAAACCAGTTGGACCAGTGATGGTCTCAGCGAAAGTGGGGGGAGGGGTAAAGTGGATGTCTGAGCTATCATGACTGTCTGATCTATGCTGAAATAGAACAATAAAAACTAACTCAAGTAACAATAAGCGAAACGTTGACATGAAATGCATAAAACATTAAATAAGTAGGAATAAATAAATACAGATACAGACAAAAAAAAGAAAAGCGCTGCGCGTGAAATTATGCACGCGCGCAAATAAACAACAGAGATGCTGAGTAGTAACGTGTCCTTACGGTATATTGGTGATCGGGCTTCTCAAGTTCGATTCACAAAATCAGAGGAAGATGTATGTAGTGTCAAAAATCCAAACAGTAGAAAGAAAGGAGAAAGGAAGTTCCAAATCCAGCCAGATAGTCCAAGCAGGTATCACATCCAACAACAGAATGTTGCTAGTGTGGGCCCGCTAATCCAAGCAGCTAGTCCCGACAGCTGGCCAAAAGATCCTTTTCAAGGGCGAACATCACGTCGGAAGGCACACTGAAAGCATCGTTGTAGAATCCTATCGGCAGGGCACTCGCGACGGGCCTGTGGAACTCCGAGAGGACAGCGCTGGGGAGTGAGGACGCCAGCCAGCCGACCAGGCCGAGGTAGGCCGAACTCCGTTGCTACCTGCTACTACGGGGTGCTGTAATGTGCGTGGTTGCGGCTAGTCAGCTGAGCTAGGTAGTTGATGGCTGTTACTGGCCAGATGGTTGGCTGTAATAATCCAATAAGTTGAGGAGAGGAGTGATCCTGTAGATTATTGTGCAATCGAGGGAATCAACAATGTAATAAAAAGAGTCCAGGATGAATAAGGTGATGAAGCCCACTGGAGTGTGCGTGAGGATTGTTTTTGTAGAAACAAGGTTATAAAATGACGTGCACGATTAAAAACAATAGACACACTATATACACAGACGCGATACAAACATGTCTTGACCTCGAAACGCCGTCTTGTTTTAGGTAATAGTGGCCCACAACTGATTAGCTGAAGTATTTCAGTAAGACAGTAATAACGTGATTTAGCCAGTTAGCCGGAGACCTACACAATATAAAACTCAAAACTGCTAATGTTTCATCTTGACGTCACAACGAAACGGCTTAGGACTCGTTTGAAAAACGATTCATTTAATTGACTCAGAGTCGACTCTTACTTTTGAGAGACAATAACTTTATATACGGTGCACTTTCAGATTTAAAAATTTGCAGGATGTTTTCATTCACTTAGAGCTATGTTACACACTACATGAAAGGTAATTTTGAAAAATCCATAATAGGGGCACTTATGGCAGTGAATGGCCATCCTTTTATGGAAAGTCCATAAAAGTGCATCCATCCATCATAAAAGTGCTTCACATGGCTCTGGGGGGTTAATAAAAGCCTTCTGAAGTGTAAGTTTGTGTAAGAAAAATATCCATATTTAAAACTTTATCGACTAAAATAACAAGCTTCCGGCAGACGGCCTTTATTAACCCCCCGGAGCCGTGTGGAGCACTTTAATCATGGATGGATGCACTTTTATGGACTATATGGCCAGTCACTATAATTATAAAGCTTGGAAGAGCAAGGACATTTTTTAATATAACTCCGATTGTATTCATCTGAAAGAAGAATGTCATATACACCTATGATGATTGAGGGTGAGTAAATCATGGCTTAATTTCATTTTTGGGTGAACTATCCCTTTAAGAAAAATGTTTTTGAAATCATACGGTGTAAAGCAGAAAGATCCCTTGTGAAAAAGTTTGTCATTTATGACAATTCATTTATGATTTCAGACACTTAATTGCATGTTATTTACCATTAAATTAAAGTATTAAGTAAAAAAGTAAAAAGTATTAGTTTAAATTTATATTTAATGCAGTTTGTTGAACTAGAGAGTGCTTTAGTTTAAATACATCTTTATATCCAATTTCATGATTCTATTGACTTTCAAATATGGTTTGAAGTGTACTGCCAAATGTACTGACAAGCAATTATGATAAACTGAAATATATACTCAAACTATAAACTGAAACTGTGTTCATAGTTCGAGATGATGCACTTCAGTGTTGCTGTGGATTCTCATTTCCTTCCCAAGCCTGTAGAGGAGATCATTCGGAAACAAGAGTTCAGTAAAGTTCCTCTCATCACTGGTATTACTAATGATGAGTTTGGCTATTTAATGCCCACAGTGAGTAAATATTACATTTATTATTATATTCAATATCACACTCCAAACAGCTTTTATTTTAATAAAGCAAGCAACAGAACATGCATTAGTATCCACAATATATATATAATATATGTGATTTACTTTAATTTGACTTCTTTTTTTTTTACATCAAAAATGAAACAAAAAGTGTTATTCAAAGGCTGAAATTCTTAAGTAGTTTTAGACAGGGATAGTTCAGGTTACATCAGTTGGAATAAATGAATAAATGTTGATATTAAGGTAAAATGCCTTTTTTAACCCTAAAGTTCCCATATTAAGCTACTGTATTTTTGTTTTAAAGGTCTTTAAAAATATAACATTCATTCACAAATTCAAGCTAATCAAAACACTTGTTGAAAATAAAAGGCATCAACTGTATGAAATCAACACACACACAAAGATCTCAGATGCATTTATAATATATTCATATTTTAGGTTTTATTTTTTTTATGCATAAAGTTTAATGTTATTTCGCCTTAGTATTTTTTCGGTCCTGGATGGATTGATGGGATGGATAGAGAGCAAGCCACAAAAGTCTTGACCCTGAATTACCCTGACGTAAGATGCACATTTACATTATATAATATTATGCTTTCAGTTAATAGTTCAAATCTTTTTTCTTTGAATTATGTGCTTTGAACTCAATTCCCTTTAGCCCAGGGATCGATGGATTATTGACCTGGTGGCAAATGAGTACCTGGGTGACACAAACGACCCGATTCAAATCAGAGACATTTATAGAGAGATGATGGGGGATCTGATTTTTAATATCCCCACCCTCCAACTGGCAAAATACCACAGCGGTGAGAAGCAATCATTTACTGAATCATTCATATTTAACTATTGCAACTGTGTAAACACTGTATATAGTTAAAGGGTTTCATCATATTTGCAGAGGCATTTAACTCTTTTCCTGCCAGCGTTGTTTTGGTTTTTTTGTTTTTTGTTTTTTTTTGGGGGGGGGGGGGGGGGCAACTAACCATTTTAGTTGCATTTTTGATAATTTTCACAAAATTTTCATGGCCCCCAGAATATTTAGTTGTATGAATATTTTACATGAAATATGTCCAAAAAAAGAACAAAACCTCTGCTTTAAAAAACTAATTCTAGCTTTATGCATTGTTTTTATCAACACTTGAATGTGGTTAAATTTCATACAAAAAGCAACAAAAATCGCATTTACGTCCAGATCAGATTCAACGATGATCAAAACATCAACATTTCACTCAGTAACATTAGGCAGTTTTGATTTATATGCTGTTTTAATGTTTGATGATCTCAGGGTATTTTCACATGTGCATAAGACATTTTCTGTCACTTGTTTCTGCTGCTTCTTCGCCAGTATTTTGATCAGGAGATTCTGTACTTTTTCAGAAGAAATGTCATAGCGCCCCCGACCATATAAAAGTGAAAACACAGAAAGCCGGAAATTTCCGTCAATGGTGGGAAAGTGTTGTGTCATAAATGACGGAAAATTCCGTCAATGTCAAGGAAAAAGTTAGTTCCCTTTCAAGGGAACTCGAGCTGCGTCGAGACACTGTGGGAACGCCTCTATGTGATTGCGTCGTGAAGCCCTATGAAATGAGTCGCAGCACGCTCAGTCAGCCCTCGAGGGGCATTGTGAGAACGGCTACCATTGAGAATGCTACACTCCCGCCTCGGCTCGCCTTCCTCTTGCCGAGGCAGAGCGGCGGCTCAAGTCGTTTGCTTCACAAATGGATCTGGCAGAGGGGATAGAGACGGGCTTCACCCTTTCTCTGTCTTCACCTTCCAGGTCCAGTGTCTCATCTCAGGGTGTGAAGCACGCATTGCGGTTTCTTCCGTCCTCGAGTGAATCACCGATACTGCAGCTACCCAGTTTTGAGGAACTGGATGTTGTTAGTATCGAAACTGAAGACTCACCACGCCAGTCTCCAGCATGTAAAGCAAGCAGCATTTTGAATCATGTGTCCTTCCCTGCCCTCACTACATTACGAGTGGGGATACACGCAATTAAAGTGTTGTTTGTCTGGGAGCGGAGCATGTATGTCAGCTCTCGTAAAAGAAAAGGTGTTCTTTCATAAAATTCCCAACGTGTAGACAAGAATGCACTTTCAGGAGTTTTAGCTCCGCCCCTTTTGGCTTTCCTCTTGATCAAAATAAATAAAAAGGAAGAAAGCTTAAATTGCAGTTTGCTGAGGCAGCGCGTATTCTGGATGCATTAAAGAATCTACGGATCGGATCGGCATCGCGTAGGTTATGAGTCTGCAATATATCTATAATGCGGAGGGAACTGAGCTGAAGGAGTACAAGAAACCTTTTCTCTTGTTCCTATCATAACAACAAATATGTGTTTGCAAGCAATGATTCTTTGTATTCAAATATGAATATTGAAAAAATGTAATTCAGACCATGTATACTTGTCTGATTGTTTATTGAAACTGCATTTAATTTTGAGAAATGAAATGAAATATTTGTCTGGCTTTATATGCCTGTTTGAAATACTATGAGGGCACGCACCGGGTGCTTTGTGCCCTTTCTAAAATCCATACTTAGAGATAATAACGGTCCTTAGATCCATTTTACCATAAGTAGGCCAAGTCAGGCTTCTGAGGGTCCCCCTTCCGAGGGAAGACGTTTCCCACCTCATATACGGTGCCCGTCTCCCCTCGGTGCCCTAAGGGGGCTGTTCTGGCAACCCCGCCATGTCGTGTGCTTCGGGGCGCAGTGGTCTCCGGCATAGCGGCACTGGGATGCTCGCCCCCTCTGAGGAGCATGGCATGGCATCCTTCTGGCATGGAAATGATGGCAGTGTTTCGAGCACTCAGACACTTCCTCCCAGACCTGAGGGGCCAACATGTGCTTGTCCGCATGGACAACACTGCGGTGGTCTCTTATATCAACCATCAGGGGGGCCTTACGTATCCAGCTCCCCTGGGGCTGGATGCTATGGTAATGATGTGGCCGAGGCTACACCTGTACGCTCTGCTCTCGGGAGTTCTGGAGAGAGTTTGCCGGGACGAGGCCCGTCTTCTGCTAGTAGCCCCATTCTGGCCGGCCCAATTACGGTTCTCATTCCTAGAGTCTCTCCTCGACGGCTCTACTCAGGAAGGACCATCTCTCTCAGGCGAGCAGGTTGATCCTTCACCCCCGCCCAGAATTGTAGAAACTGTGGGCTCGGCCTCTGAGGGGGCTCAGCTCATAAGTTCAGGTCTCTCAACCGAGGTTGTTGAGACCATCCTCCACTCTAGAGCTGTTTGTTTGCTTTGGGTCACCCATAAGGGGGTGCCCGGCATCTAAACGGGATCGCAAGTGGGAGGTCGAGGCCATCTCAAAATACAAAAGTTTAGAATGATTTCTGAAGGATCATGTGATACTGAAGCCTAGAGTAAAAATATTCAGCATTGATCACAGGAATAAATTACATTTAAAATTTGTTCAAATAGAAAATAATTATTTTAAATTGTAATAATATTTCACAATATTACTGTAATTTAATCAAATAAATGCAGTCTTGGTGATTTGAGACTTTTTTTAAATGCATTCAGAAAATCTTCAAAACATTTGACAGTTAGTGTGTGAATGTGTGTGCCATTAAAACCTCAGGTATCTTTTCTTTTCATATACATTTTCCCTCTTTATTGTGTTAATTGTTAAATTATGCAAATCTTTAAATTAATATATTAAAATACATTTCTTAGTATTAATCATTTGTTTACATTTTTAATTCAGTATAATTTAAAAACTTAAACTCTAATGTTAAACATTTCAGAATGCATTGAAAATATTATATATTTAAATTAAAATAAATTAACATTGTTATATTTTATTAAAACATAATTTTGTTAAATTAATATTTAAGTATATTAATAATTTAATATTAAACAAATGAAAATATTTTGCTATATTTATATTAAAATATTTATATATACATTTTAAGCCCTCTTGTTAATCATTTCAGAATGCAGCCTAATCATTGAACTGAATTAGAGAGAGAGAGTTGGCATGTTTGCATGATCCTTTTGCTCCCCAAAATCACAGTGAACTACTCTGTGAGTAAAAATGTTTGTAAAACCAAGGAACCCTGTTGTGATTTTAGGCTCAGGAGCGCCGGTTTACCTGTACGAATTCCAGCATCCTCCCAGTATGATCCAGAAGAAAAGACCCAGCTTTGTTGGAGTCGACCATGCGGATGAACTTTTCTTTATTCAGGGAACCTGCTTTGCTAAAGCTCATCTCAAAGCAACCGGTAAGACTCGTGATTGCAAAAACAAATGCATTCTTTACCAACACTGACATTTTCTGAAAGGGTTTTAAATAAGTAGTAAAACATCATTTAATGGTTCAACCCCTTTAGCTCCTTTCACAAAGGAAGAGGAAGAGCTATGCAGGACAGTGATGGCCTACTGGGGGAACTTTGCACACACTGGGTAAAATATCCGTCCTGATTTTCTCTCTCTCTGTGTGTGTAGAAGAACAAAGTATATTGTTTCGACACTCTAATATGTCTATTTTTCGGCAGGTCTCCGAATGGTCCGGGTCTGACACACTGGCCTGAATATGAGGATGAGGCCGAGTATCTCGGCATTGGACTGGAACAGAAACCCGGCAAGAACCTGAAGGGAAAACACTTTGCGTTCATGACCAAGACGCTTCCAGATCTAATACGACAAGGCCGAGAGAAAATAGACCACTTAGAACTGTAAAAAAAAATATCTTTATCTTGTCAAAAATGAACACAAAGCACTTGAATGTATGAATAACACAAAAAATTACTGTGATTTTAAGAATTTAAATAAATAACCTGAGAAAATCAAATTAGCATTGATGCTAAAGTTTGAATTTGAGTAACTTTAACTAATCTGTTTGGCACTTAAAAAATAAAAGCTGGACAACATTTAAGATTTTCCTCCATTTTATTGAAAACAAACGAAGGCTAAAGCTGCAAACCTCCCTGAATTTGAATGCAACGAGGTGCAAACTAGTCATGAATTTGCGCTTCGAGACTTTGGCACATTTAAATAGACAACAATAATCCAACTATTGACAATATTGCCAAATAAGCAGATTAACATCACCCGTACCGGACGCTCGACTCACTAATGGAGCTGTTTTGATACACATAAAATTATCATAATTATTGACATGTTTTTACTTTCAATATAATTACAAACTTAAAAATAAGGAAATTAAAGAACAGCACAAATGTATAAATTACAGTTTTAGAATTGAAGTCAACATGAAACAGCATTCGCAACCCATTTGTGAATCAGTGAATCAGGACATTGAACAAGGAAAAACTTGAACTTGATTTTATCCATTGGGAATTGAGAAATTGAAGTAAATAGGGTACATTTTGACGTATAATTGACGGAATTATGGAAATTAAAGGGAATTATTTGGAAATTTGGGGTAATATATACAAACTGTGTCATATATAAACATAAACATAAACATTTTGTATGATCATAAGCATGCAAACTATTACAAATAAAAAAAAAAGGCATTTTTGACTTAGATTTATTTGTGAGTTCTTTTCTTTCATTGAACAACAAAAAAGTATATGATATTTAGTATATGATATTTGGATATTGAGTTTAAAGCGCGCAAGCAGACCATCTATGGGACAAGCCGGATTCCACCATATCTTTATGTACACAATAATAATCTTTTACATTGTAATCCTTTTATTTTTGGCTAGTTTGTGTGCTGCTGCACGTCCCTGTGTGTGTAATAAGCAGAGTGTATAAGCAAAGTGAGCTAGTGAACAGTCCATTTCACAGACTTACCACTTATCAACAGGTCTTAGTTTTAACCAGTACGCATCTTAAGCCTGGAACACACCAAGCCGACGCCGACGAACTAGCGCTGATTAAAGCCGACTGTGTTGTCGCCTCCCGTTGGGGTAAAAAGCTGCACTTGAACACACCATAGACAGTAAAAGAAATGGACACAGCGACCCCATTGGATTCAGCGGAGGAAAGTGAAGTCAATTAGAAGCACTCACTTCCTGATGGCTGACCGTACTGCGCAGACTCAAACTGAGCTTGACGACGTAGATGTGACGTGAGCAACCTGTCTGTCTTCTAGTAGCTGTGCCAAGAGAAATCTGAATCATTCCCTTCCGAAACTTGCAGAGACGGAGAGTGTGAGTAGGAGCTGTCCATGAGCTAGGAGCAGGAGCAACTTTTGCTAAGTATTCTGATTAATTATTTTGTCATTTGCAAGCTTCTCCTCCTGTCCATATGGTAATTTCTCTACTGTGCGACAGAGTCGCGTGGTTATGACGCAATCGTTAGCCTATTTTTACAAAAACTGCTTCTACGGGGTCATAACGTAAGATACAAGGTAATGGAGCCTTTTATACATTTTCGTGTTTCTTTAGAAATAAATAATGGAGTCTTTAAACGCCTCATATGTAAAGTTATTCGCTGTTAAAGTGACGCCAAAATGAATGGGAGTCAATGGATGCTAACAGCAGGTGATGGTCTGCTAATCAATGGCGGCCCCGGGGAAGCTTCAGCTTCGTCTGAAAGATTACACCCTTGGAACACACCCGAGATAACTACAGCCGACTGTTTGCTAGAATGCGCGTTCTGCGTCTGTGTGTAAATGAGACAACTGTCTATTTCTGCAGATATATTCGTCTATATATTCGTCATTCAAAAAGGGAAACCGATGCTACAGGCTGCAGATACACAAACCGTAAACAAAGCAGTGCGTGCTTATTGTTTTGAATAGCCTATCAATCCTGCTAAACACTTTCTTTATTCCACTCCGCTCATTGTTAATATTGAAATAATCGCCATGGAACACTCAGGTAAGATGACGTAACATTAGAACAGCCTTCTATCTGTTCCGTTTTTACTTCTTCGCTCGCTGTTTTGCTATTATTCTCGTGCACTGACTAGTTCAATAAGCTGAACTGAACAGCCAATCAGAGTTCCCTCTTTCACCGACGGCCCGACACCGATTCAACATGTCGAACCGGCCGAAAACAAGCCGACTAGGACCAATTTCTGCCAACGGTGCGGAACACACTGAGAAAACTTTGTCGGCTGACGCACAAAAACTTCCCGACGGCCGACCGTCGGCTTGGTGTGTTCCAGGCTTTACCTGAACACTTTCATGATTCTTCCAAAGACCCAGGAATTTCTTGGGGAAGAGGCGTCTATTATCAGGATGACATCTCCAACAGAAAGATTTTTCTTTAGGCCCTAACGTTACTTGAGTCCATTTTTGACGATCCTGAAGCAGGTCAGCAGGGTACTGAATTTGCTTCCATTTGCGATGTGCATATATATTTTTTATTTTTTGAAAGGTATTGGTTGCCTTTTCGTTAATAACAGGTGATTAGGTGTCAAGGGTTCAAGATCTGTGGGATCATCTGTTGTAACTAAGTGGTCTGTTGTTTAATAATGCTTCTACTTCACACAGGCATATGCAAGCTCTCATCAGTGAATGTTTGTTCTTTCAGCACATTTTTCACTGAGAGTGTCTTTCCCACACTCCACTGAAATGAGATTCAGAAGCTGGGTTGAATATCCACTGTATTCCATTTTGCATGAGAATGCTTTACATTTTTGATTGGTTCCATTGTTAAATGGCTTTGGGCAGTTCAATCTCAGCACCAATGAAATTAGTACCGTTGTCACTTCTCATGAATGACACCTGACCACTCCTGCTCACAAAGCATCGGATGGCATTTAAACATGAGTCTGTGTCCAGTGTATGTGCAACTTCAATATGCACAGCTCTTGTTGTCAGACAGGTAAACAATACACCATATTTTCCGACTTCTACTTGTACCTTGTCTGACTTCAAACGGTCCAAAGTAGTCTACCCCCACATTGGTAAAGGGAGGTTGATCTGGTGTTATTCTGTCATGTGGCAGCTCTGACATCTTCTGCTCTACAGCCTTTACTCTGATCTTTCTACATGTCACACATCTGGAGACAAATGTCCTCACAAAGTTTGCAGAAGGAAGACAGAATTTTTTGTCACAACTTTGAAAGAATATAGTTGCACAATGTCCAATTCTCTTATGAATGATTTTTTTTCTTGTTACAATGCAGTACCGTATTAACTACAATACAAAATAATAGTCTACAAATAATTAGCAACACAAATTTGTGTATTTGATTTGTCTAAAAACAGACAAACTGTTTCACATTTATGAATAACATAAATTCACGTCCATGAAACCCAAATACTCCTGAAAATAGTGATCCTCAAAGAGCTGAAGATCAAAATATTACATTTAATTTTAAGTTTATCGCTTAAGTTTTAAATCGTGGCTTTTTAAAAAAATCTGGCAACCACAGTTCCCATTGCAAAGTTAATTGTGTGGTCAGATCACGCAGTTACACTTGTGCTGTGAACGCTCATTCTGCAGGAGGACTGGACCGTTCACGGCATGGCGATGAGGGAGTCTGTCGTGCTTTCGCTCTGCATGCTGATCGCACTGACTCTTCAAAACACTGTGAAAGCAGAGGATGGTAAGTCAGATTCATGTGTCATAATGAGTGCGTTTACTTGCACAACAGTACGCTAACCGTTTTCTTGTCAAGGTAAGATAGCGGCATTCACACAAGCGTTGAAGCAATCGTGCTTTCACGGGTTTAACGTCAAAGTAATCGGACATGCATGCGCACAAACAACGCCAATACAATGAAACAAGGTATTATCAGTTTAATTCCAAAACCAGACAAAGACCCCTTGATCATTGACAACTGGAGACCAATAACATTATTGAACATTGATTATAACATTTTAGCCTTAGTTTATGCTACTAGATTAAAGAGTGGTTTAAATAAAATAATTGGAGAATCTCAAACTGGTTTTATGGCAAAGCGTCATATTAGTTCAAATATTAGGCTTATATTGGACCTGTTAGATTATAACCAATTTGTTAATTCAGATGCACTCATTTTATTCCTTGACTTTTACAAGGCGTTTGACACAATTGATCACCAATTTTTATTACAGAGTTTACATGCATTTGGTTTTGGAAATAAATTCATTCAGACTGTTAAAATGTTTTACAAAGGCATTAATAGTTCCGTTATATTACAGAACAATACTTCTAGAAGATTCTCCATCAACAGAGGAGTGAGGCAGGGTTGCCCAATTTCCCCATTTTTTTTTTTTTAATTGTTGTGGAACTATTAGCGATTAGTATAATTAAAAATCCAAATTTACATGGTATAACATTATTTAATAGAGAAATAAAAATATCACAATTGGCTGATGATACAACTTTATTTCTAAAAGATTAGACTCAAATTAAGAATGCAATCGAATTAGTTCAAACTTTTTCTGATGCCTCGGGTCTCCAGTTAAATATTACAAAGTGTGAAATTCTCCCAGTGCATGAGTCTTCTGAACATTCAATGTTTAACATTCCAGTGAAAGAATATGTTAAATATTTAGGAATTTATATATCTAAAAATTTGACAGTTAGACAGCATCTCAATTTTAATAACAAGTTTAAAAAAACAAAAAATATTTTTGACAATTGGTTAAGAAGGGATTTACCTATTTTAGGCAGAATCTTATTAACAAAAGTAGAAGGTTTATCCAGATTCATTTTTCCTGGGCTGTCTTTATTTGTTCAAGATTCTACTGGTAAAGAAATTAATAGATTATTAGTTGATTTTTGCTGGAAAAATAAGCACCACCATCTTAAAAAAAACTTTATTTGTTAGGAAAGAAATCTGAAGGAGGTTTTGAAATGCTGGATTATGTAGACATGAATACTTTTAAGATTAATTGGATCAAAAGGTGTGTTATTGATACTGATTCAATTTGGTCTTTTATTCCACATAATATTTTTAAGATAGTTGGTGGTCTTAAATTTCTTTTAACTTGCAATTTTGTACCATCTAAATTACCTATAAAACTGTCTAAATTCCATGAGCAAGCACTCTTGGCCTGGAAATTGTGCTTTGTGCATAATTTTTCTCCTCACAGAATGAAAATATGGAACAATGAATTGATTACAGTTAAAGGCAAGAGTTTATTTTTTGAGAAATGGTTGGATCACGGGTTAATCTATTTAAGTGAGTTATTTGATTCATCTTTAAAAATTAAAAAAAAATATATTTTTTTTGTCCAAATTCAATTTTCCTATAAAATTTAAAGAATTTTCTGTAGTAATTAAAGCTATTCCCTCTGGGCTTATTAATTTAATGTGCAGCCACCTGACTTATTATAAAGTTGAAAATAAAGATTATGATCTCCTTATAAATGGTAAATATATTTTTGATAAAAAATGTACTAAAAAAGATATAAGACAAGTATTTAACGAACAAAAGAGAGTTACTCCAAGAGGGAAATTTTACTGGAATTCCAATTTCAGAGATGTTAATTGGAGAAAAGCATGGCTGCTCCCTTACAAATTTTGTATTTCTAACAAAGTAAGAGAAATTCACCTGAAGATCTTACACAAAATATATCCAACTAATTTGTGGCTTTCTAATTTTATGGATATTGGGAAAGAATGTTCCTTTTGTAACAACTGTGAGGAGTCTTTAAATCATCTGTTTGTTGATTGCCAGAGTGTAAAGTCATTTTGGAAAGATTGTTTTTTTACTTTTTCAGTTAAAATTAATCTAACGATAACACTGAATGTGAAAGAAATTATTTGCTACTTTGAGAATGATGATAAAAATATTCACAATTTTGTAAATTTTATCATCCTGAATGGCAAATTTTTCATTCATAAATGTAGATTGTCAAAATCTCCTCCTTTATACAAGGTTTTCTCTAACGAACTCACTCTGTTAATGAAGTCACTTAAAATTGTAAAAAATTCAAAAGCTATGTCTATTGTAAGATATTATGAATCTGTATTTGGTGTCTTGTGAATGTCTCTTTTTAGTTTTATTTTTTTAATTTATTTTTTTATTTTTTTATTTAATCATCTTTGGAGTTTATGTTACTCGTGCCTGTTTTTTTCTGTAATGTTATTTACATGTTCTAAATAAAAAAAATAAAAAACAAAAAAACAAACAACGCCAATAGAACGTATGTTACATTAGTTTACTAAAGGGTAATAGGGTATTGTGTGGGGTGACAAGAATACAATATTTAGTAATGAATTCAGAATAAGAAAATAAATGACCATTTGTGTTTACAAGTTGAGAAACCAAAATAATATCATTATTAATCAATCTGGAAAAAGTAATCTTGATTATTCCAAATAAAATAACTGTGGAGATTAAAATTGTGTTTGTAAATTAAATGCCTGCATTTAAATATTTCCCCCTCCGAAAGTCCCTGCTTGCGAGGTAGTACCAGAGGGGTCCGCAGGCATAGATATCATATAAAGGCTAGATGTCTCGTCCGCGCTGCTGGCCAATGGAGCTCGACATCCGCACACGGCGGCCATCTTACGACAGGGTGCTCGCTCACTCATAACATGGTGCATGTACTTTTAAATAACCATAACTTGCTCAATTTTCTACCGATTTTCAAACGGTTTGGTTTGTTATAAACGTCAGAGATGTAGCTATTATACTGCATACATATGAATAATTATGTTCAAAATGTTTAAGCATTCAGAATTATAGCCACGTTAATAACGTTTGTAAGAAACCAAACCGTTTGTAAATCCGTCCAGATTTCAGCGAGATAAGAGGATTTGTGTGCGTGCTGCTCACTCACCTTAATTTACAGAGCCCTGTCCTAAGATGGCTGCCGGTGATGCCGGAAGTGACTCCGCCTTAAGACATCTAGCCTTTATATGATATCTATGTCCGCAGGGACTTGGGCGCTGATACTGATTGGTTGAGTTCATGCCGCTTTTAGATTGGTTGACTCCAGGCAGCATTTCGATTTTATTTCACCCACCATTTTTAAAAATCTGTTGCGTTGCGTGCAGTAAGAGTTGTTTGCTATTCAAATCAACAATGGAGTTTAAAAAATACGACCGATAGACCGACGGCGAGGTTCAGGCTTTATTAAGCTTAAATTCAGAGGATGAAATCCATCAGGAACTGTAAAGTAGCGCGCAGTCCTACATCACCAGACTAATTTGCCTAATCGTCACGGTACTTAGACCGCGGTGGAAACGCAGACAGCAACAGCAACAGCAACAGGTCTGGGGGAAAAAAGTTCCTGGGACAAATTGTTCCGGGTAATTTCGCAGCTTAAGTCTCTTTAGAGCCAGGAATTTAACTTTTTCTTAGCCTTAGCAATTACTGGATCAAAGTTTAGTTTTTCCCTCGCATTGTCATCTTTGCAAATGACTATGCCCAAATAACTCACTTGAGACTTGAGACTTGATTTCGTGTTATAGTATATTTTTTTCCTACTATGGAAGTCAATGGGACCCAAAAACTGCCTGGTTACTGATATTCTTCTAAATATCTTCCTTTCTGTTCAGCAGAAGAAAGAAATTCATACAGGTTTGAAACAACATGAGGGTGATTATATGATGACAATTTTCATTTTAAAAGTGAACTTCTCCTTTAATAAGAACATTACAATTATGTAATAGTTTGGTGTGAGCTTTTACGTGTTAGGTGTTCTCTTTTGAGTAGTCAAACAATCCCAAGAAAACACCTTTAAAACAGAAAGAAAAGTCGGTAACACTTTATTTTACGGTGCCCTTGAATCGATACAGAGTAATTACTTAATTAATTACTTAGTAATAGACGTTGTAATAACATGTAATAAAATGTACTTAACATGTAACTAAGTTATGGAACAGTCTGTACTTACAGATTGTAATTACGCACATGTAATAGGCAGCTACTGTTACACATGTGTAACAAGCCGAGTTGGATAAGGTTTATAGATACACATGAAGTACACTTAAGTACATTCTTGATACACTTTATTTTACGTAGCTCATCCCTGTGTAATATTATGTAATTACAATGTAATTAGGAAACTACTGCATGCATTTAAGCTGTGAACTAGTGAGTTAAATCAAAGTAAGGCAGAGATGGATAAGGTATGTATACACAAAGTATACTTAAGTACATTCTTGATACACTTTATTTTACGTAGCTTATACCCGTGTAATATTATGTAATTGCAATGTAATTAGGAAACTACTGCATGCATTTAAGCTGTGAACTAGTGAGTTAAATCAAACTAAGGCAGAGATGGATAAGGTATGTATACACAAAGTACACTTAAGTACATTCTTGATACACTTTATCTTACGTAGCTCATCCCTGTGTAATATTATGTAATTACAATGTAATTATGAAACTACTGCATGCATTTAAGCTGTGAACTAGTGAGTTAAATCAAAGTAAGGCAGAGATGGATAAGGTATGTATACACAAAGTACACTTAAGTACATTCTTGATACACTTTATTTTACGTAGCTTATCCCTGTGTAATTTTCTGTAATTTTAATGTATTAAGGAAGCTAATGCATGTATTTAAGCTATGAACTAGTGGGTTAATTCAGATGGATAACATATGTCAACGCTATCTCACGACCAATTCGTACGAATTCGAACGAGTGATAAAAAGTTGGCTAATTCGTACGAATTCGTACGACCTCACTCGAACGAATTTGTACGATTTGTCTAAACCCATGTGATGGGTAGGTCTAGGGGCGGGGTCAGGGGTAGGTCATTCGTATGAATTCATACGAATTGGGCAATTCGTAAAATATGTACGATTTAGCAAAAATCGTACTAATTCATACGAGTGAGGTCGTATGAATTCGTACGAATTAGCCACCTCGTAGAATTAGTACGAATTGCCGTGAGATCAGGCTGCATATGTAGATACACAGGAAGTGCACTTAAGTACAATCTTGATACACTTTATTTTATGTTACATACAAGTAATGCTACAGAACATACAAATTTACCATGTGTAACTGCAGATCTCAGTAGCCTAACATATTTAAGCACTTGTTGTTACATTGTGTTATACTAAGTACTTTCTTACATAATTACAGTGTACCAAGTCCGTAACACGTATGTAACAGACTCGGCTTGTTACACATGTGTAACAGTAGCTGCCTATTACATGTGCGTAATTACAATCTGTAAGTACAGGCTGTTCCATAACTTAGTTACATGTTAAGTACATTTTGTTACATGTTATTACAAAGTCTATTACTAAGTAATTAATTAAGTAATTACTCTGTATCAAGGGCACCGTAAAATAAAGTGTTACCGAAAAGGCATTTACAAAATAGATTGGATAAACATATAACAAATCTGACCAAAATGTCTCTGTTTGGGTAAATTGCCAAAACAAGTGAATAACTTCTTCCTCCGAAGAATGACAAAAACAGCAATTCACAAGTAAAATAATGAAGTAAATAATGACAAATGTTTTTGAAACAAAAAAGCTTGTTGAATTGCAGTAATTGAAAAAATATGCATTGCATTAACCCTGCTTGCATTTTAATGCATTGTATTTTTTAGGGCTTGCATTATTATGGGCTGAAATTCAACATGGTTGTATGTTTAAGCTGTGAATATTTCAATTCAAAACATTTCACACACATTTTCATTATTAAAAATTCAATAATTCATATTCACCTTTCAGATTTCACTTCCAAAATATTCATTATGTTTAAAAATACAACCTATAATATTCAACAGGCAATTTTCGGTCTATTTCGGTCTATTATTTCGCTTTACAAATTCCCTTCCACAAATTCAGTGGTTCAAATTCGACAGAAAATTCAACATTTGACATCCGAGAACGGCAGGAATATCAGTAGATTGCCGATTGATAATCTCCATAGCTGTTAGTCGACCTCACCAGCAGGGGGCAGACAAAGCAGACAAAGACCATACTTTCTCCCATGGGAAATTCTCTACAATATTATTCCAATATGGTATTACATAAGGAATTGTCATTATCTCTCTCTGGAAGAGTATCAAATTACATTTGTTTATAAGTCACAATTTAAACTGTTGATGATTGTTAAAATATATTTACAATTTTAAATGTTAGAAGATAATATTAACTTAATAAAATAACTAAATACAATTAGCAGCATGATAAAAAAAATGGCAACAAGAACATTCTTTGTGTGAAATATGTAATGAAATGCCCTTTGAGGTCTGTAATATCTGACAGCAAGCCACAATTGTAATTTTCATATTGTTTAAATTCCTCTTATTTAAGTGATCATTAATTTTGATGGTGTAAATGCACATGCTAATATGAGTAGTGTGATGGCCATGGTTGCCAACCTTGATTACCTGGTTGAAGTAAAACTTTCTTGACGGCTGAATATATCACATACGTACAGTATATACTAGTATTCTGTTTAAATTTTAACCGCACAACCTAACATGCAGAAGAATCATCAGGAATAAACAAATATTCTCTGAAAACATTAGACATTATACAATATTTTCAGTATTATATACAGTACTTTAATGTACTATTACACCTGAATAGACTGAATAGATCTCAGCAGGTAAATACAGATAAAATTCAAAAACAAACATAACTTAATATCACTAAAATGAAATAGACAATTGCGCTTACAGACGTTCACATCCACACATGTAAACACAACACAACGTCTTCACTTACAGGTCAAGAAGCTGTCAATCAAAAACTCAGTAGCCAATGAGAACACACTGCTGCTAGCCCCGCCCCCACGAGAGCTATGTGCCAGAATGGCAAACGAAAACGTACTCGGTTACTAACGTAACCTCGGTTCTCTCTAGAAGAGGGAACGAGTACTGTGTTTTTATCAAAACGCTACGGGAAAAGTCTCTTTTCACGAAATACTGAAGCAAAAAATTATCCTTAATTTTCATACATGTAAAGCGCGTTGCAGCAGTAGTCAGCTATGGCGAGACGGCTTGCTCGCTTATTGGCTGCTCTGCGGCAACTGCATAAGCCTATCGAGCGAGGCCTGAGGTGACGTCAGGCCAATGAGGGCGCTTCGCGCCCTCCTTGCCATTTCCCGCCGAGACGGGTGTGGCTAACCTCTATAAAAGGAGCTCGAAAAGGCTGATTCACTTGATTTTCATCGCCGAAGCGAACCAGAGTGAACCGTACGCACGGCAGAGAACGCAGTACTCGTTCCCTCTTCTAGAGAGAACCGAGGTTACGTTAGTAACCGAGTACGTTCTCTTACGAGAGTCCTCTCGTACTGCGTTTTTATCAAAATGCTACGGGAACCCCTTGTAAAACGCCGTGCGTGCTGGGATAAAAACACCGATCACTGGAAGCTAAGCCAGATGTACAGTGCATAATCACCAGATAGACTCACAAAGAATCCGGGAATAAGGGATGGGGGACCTTAATTCCCTAAACTGTAACGTCCGCAGACGTAAACATGACCTCACAGAGAGAGTCTAGAGACAAGAGGGGATTGACGCGAATATGACATCACATAGACAGGGTGGGGAACCTGAACTGAATGTGGGAAATGTGGGTCTTACACAATTCTGCCCATAAGACAGTCGGTAGCGCGTTGCGCATGCGATTTCAGTGTTCTAGTTAGACAGCTGAATCGACTACACCGATAGTAGCTTAGCCTGCAAGGCGGGAACTTCTAGGTTGTAAAACCTGATAAATGTAGACGGCGAGGCCCAGCCTGTCGCCGTACATATATCCTGTAAGGAAATCCCGCTGGACCAAGCCCACGAGGAGGCAACGCCCCTCGTGGAGTGCGCTCTGACTCCCAACGGGCACTGAATGCCCTTGACAGTATAAGCCAGCGCTATGGCGTCAACTATCCATCTGGATAAGCTCTGTTTCGAAACAGCCATTCCCTTGGAACGTCCACTGAACGAGACAAAGATCTGCTCAGTCTGTCTGAAGACAGCGGAGCGGGACACGTAAGCTCTTAAAGCCCTAACAGGGCAAAGAAAACTTGAGTCCCCTTCCTCACTTGACCCCGGCAGGGCAGACAGGGAGATAACCTGAGCCCAAAACGGCGTGTTGAGGGACTTTGGCACATAGCCATGCTTAGGTTTGAGTATGACTTTAGAGTCATTAGGTCCAAACTCTAAGCACGCTGGGCTCACGGAGAGCGCGTGCAGGTCGCCTATGCGCTTCACCGAAGCGAGAGCCATCAAAAACACTGTTTTGAAAGACAAATGTTTGAGGCTAATAGATTGGATAGGCTCGAAAGGGGCACCTTTCATGGCCGCCAAGACTGTAGAAAGGTCCCACATAGGAACTGAAGGAGGTCTGGGTGGATTCAGCCTCCTAGCTCCCCTGAGGAAGCGGATGACTAAATCGTTCCTTCCTAGTGACTGACCCAGCATTGTTCCGGAGAACGCTGTAATAGCCGCCACGTAAACTTTGAGCGTGGAAGGGGATCTGCCCTTATCCAACAGCTCCTGTAGGAAGGAGAGAACCTCCGTCACCTCACAATCGAGAGGTGATAGGCTCCGAGCTGTACACCAGCCGGAGAAAACCGACCACTTTGAGGCATAAAGCCGCCGAGTCGACGGCGCTCTGGCCTGAGTGATGGTATTTATCACTCCCTCTGCGAGGTCAACGGATATCCGTTGAGCGCCCACGCATGAAGGGACCACAGCTCCGGGTGTGGGTGCCAAATCGAGCCCCCGGCCTGCGAGAGGAGATCTCTCCTCAATGGCACTGGCCATGGAGCGAAGTCTGCTAGCTGCATCAGGACTGGAAACCATGCTTGGTTCCTCCAGAACGGTGCTACAAGCAGCACTGGGCATTCTGTTTCCCTGACCCGCTCTAACACCTGTGGCAGGAGGGAGACGGGGGGGAAAGCGTATAGCGGGCAGCGCGGCCACATCTGGGACAGCGCGCTGTCGTTCTTGGAAAAGAACACGGGGCAATGAGCGTTTTCGCGGGACGCGAATAGGTCCACCTCCGCTCTGCCGAATCTCTCCCACAACAGCCGGACTGTTTGTGGGTGTAGAGACCATTCGCCCAGGGGAATGTTGTTCCTGGACAGTCTGTCTGGGCCCACATTCTGGAGCCCAGGCACATGCACTGCCCTCAGCGAGCGCAAATTGTGCTGAGCCCATATTAGGAGGCGTTTCGCCAGCCTGTACAGGGATGTGGATTTCAGACCGCCCTGGCGATTTATATAGGACACCACGGCCGTGTTGTCCGAACGGACTACGACGTGTTGGTCCTTGATATGGGGACAAAAACGCGTCAGCGCGTTGTGCACTGCCAGCATTTCCAGGCAGTTGATGTGTTGGAGCTTTTCTCGCTCCGACCACAGGCCGAAGAACGGTCTGCCCTCGAGCAGCGCTCCCCATCCCGAGGTGGATGCGTCTGTCGACACCATCCTCACTCTCGAGGAAGTCCCCAGGCTTACACCTGATTGGTACCAGCCGTCCGCCAACCAAGGTATCAGGGCTGTCACACAGCTTTGATTGACCTTGAGGCGTAACCGGCCGGACACCCACGCTCCGCTCGGTACTCGCGCTTTCAACCAGAACTGCAGCGGGCGCATGCGGAGCAAGCCCAGCTGGAGAACTGATGATGCTGAGGCCATGAGACCCAGCATCCTTTGAAACTTCCTGAGCGGGGTGAAAGCGCCGCGGCGGAAAGACTTCGCCGCGCGCTGAATGTGCAGCACGCGCTGTGGCGACAGCCGCGCCGTCATAGACGTCATAGACTGCGAGTCCAGAACGATACCCAGAAACGAAATCGTTTGACTGGGGTTCAGTGAACTCTTCGCCCAATTGACCGTGATACCAAGATTCTCGAGGTGATCGAGTAAAATGGTTCTGTGCTCCACGAGCTGAGATCGTGATTGAGCTAGGATCAACCAGTCGTCCAAATAGTTCAGCACTCGCATGCCTCTGAGTCTGAGAGGAGCGAGCGCTGCGTCCATGCATTTCGTAAATGTACGAGGTGCCAGGGACAAGCCGAAGGGCAGGACTGTATACTGGTATGTCTGACCCTCGAAGGCGAATCTCAAGTATCGCCTGTGATGTGACGCTATCTGTATTTGAAAATACGCGTCCTTCAGATCTATCGACATGAACCAGTCTTCTCGGCGAACATGCGTGAGAATTTTGCTGGTCGTGAGCATTTTGAAACTGCGTTTCACTAATACTCTGTTTAGCCGTCTTAGATCCAGAATGGGTCTGATACCGCCGTCCTTTTTGGGAACTAGAAAGTATCTGCTGTACAGCCCCCCTTCGCTTTGAGCTCGGGGAACACGCTCTATCGCCCCTTTGCTTATCAGTTTTGATATTTCGGCGCGAAGTAGGTGTGCTACTTCTGAAACCACCGTAGTTTGGACGCGCGCTGTGAAGCGGGGAGGGCGTCGACAAAACTGTAGCGAGAAGCCTCTCTTTATAATGCCTAGCACCCAGTCCGAAACCCCTGGAAGCGCTGCCCATGCTTCTGCATGGCTGGCTAAGGGCTGGATGCGAAGCGCGCTCTGTTCGCCGTGCGACAGAGGCGCTTCGGGGCGCAATAACGTAGGCATTATGCCTGTGGCATTCGAGGCGGGGGGCGCGCTTATTACAGCGGGCAGAGCGCTCGTCCTCGACCTTACTACAGCGCTTGACTGAGTGAGGGAGGGCTGAGCGGGTCCCGTGGGACTCATGTCTGCGAGTAAATGTGGGCGGGAAGCGGGCACATTCACTGCTTTGGGCGCGCTGTCTGACTGAGCAGAGCGAGCGTGCACAGGTCTCGTTTTTACAGAGAGCCTGTGGTCTGTGAGACATAGTGTTTGTGCGGGCACTTTCACTATGTTGGAAGGCTGAGGCTGAGAGCTCCGCGGAGTCTGTTTTTCACAACTCGCTGCAGAACCGGAGCGCTTCGGGAGGAAGTGCTCGAAGGCTTGAGCCGCTTTCTGGGCTTCAGTATATCTCTCCACGAACTCCGAGAGAGAAGAACCGAAAAGGCCAGCGGAAGACAGCGGGGCGTCGAGAAACGCGTTGCGCTCGGAATCAGCCATCACCGTGAGCGTCAGCCATAGATGCCTCTCAGCAACAGTGGCGGAAGCCATACACTTTCCCATGGCTTGTGCAGCAGACTTGGTAGCGCGGAGTGTTAGATCTGAAGCGCTCCTCAAATCCGCGATGCAGATAGCCTCAGGTCCCATCTCGTCCAACTTACGGAGGAGATCACCCTGAAATATCTGCAGTGTAGCCATGGTGTGTAGCGCTGACGCGGCCTGCCCAGCGGCGGAGAAAATTCGCGCGAGCAGCGTCGACGTCATGCGGCAGGCTTTTGAAGGCAACACCGGTTTAGTCCGCCGTCCAGCAGAGGGCGGGCAAAGGTGGGTTGCTATCGCCTGTTCCACCGGCGGAAGTGAAAGGTAGCCTCGGTCTTTCGCATTATCCAGGGAGGAAAATGCTGGTGACACAGACGAGCGCGTTCGCGCAGAGAAGGGCGCATTCCAGGCCTTCGCAACTTCTTCATGCAGCTCAGGAAGAAAAGGAGCGGGCTTTGAATCCGGAGAAGTGCGCTCACCAGGGAGGAAGCTACCATCCAGCCGGGTGCGAGAGGGGAGCTCCGGTGCAGACCACTCGAGGCCGAGGCTCGCCGCGGCCAGCGCGAGTACTCGCATGAGCTCTCTCTCGATGTTGGCTCTCGTAGTGGGCTTGCGGGCAGCAGGCGCGAGATCCTCGGAGCTCGCCCAGTCCTCGCTGCCTGAAGCTAGCAGAGAGCAGGAATCCTTTTCCCCCGACACGGCCTCGGAACCGACTTCCTCTGATGAAGCGGCGGCAGACTGCGGGCGCTGAGCATCAGGAAGTGATTCGGGAGAAGCCGGTGAAGCAGGCGGGCGAACCGGCGAGCTTAGTCGGGCTGGAGCGGGTTCCGGGACCCGCTGCGAGCGGCGCTTCTTACGGCGCGGCGGGGAATGCAGGCTCTGAGAAGAATGCCAGGCGAGTCCGCAGAGTCACCATCAGCAAAAGCTCGCAGTGAGGGCAGCCGCCGTCAGCGAGCGCTGCATGGTCCTCACCCAGACAGGAGACGCAGACGACATGGCGGTCTCCCTCGGTGAGTGGGGCTCGGCACGAGCCGCATGAAGGCATCTTTAAAAAGACGCAGCTCTTTTAGGGGGTGAGTGTCGCAAGGCGAACACACACACACACACACAAGAACAGTAAAAGGATAATGAAAGGATATGCGTCGGAAAGCGCAGCAGGTACGGCTGTAGAAGGCAGCGTAGGCCAGCGGCTTCAAGTGGCTCGTCCCGCTGAAGTGCTTGCCTCAGACGACGCTTGCTTCCTCGTGATCCAGCGATGCGTGCGCTTCGCTGAAGAGATGAAAAATCGAGTGAATCAGCCTTTTCGAGCTCCTTTTATAGAGGTTAGCCACACCCGTCTCGGCGGGAAATGGCAAGGAGGGCGCGAAGCGCCCTCATTGGCCTGACGTCACCTCAGGCCTCGCTCGATAGGCTTATGCAGTTGCCGCAGAGCAGCCAATAAGCGAGCAAGCCGTCTCGCCATAGCTGACTACTGCTGCAACGCGCTTTACATGTATGAAAATTAAGGATAATTTTTTGCTTCAGTATTTCGTGAAAAGAGACTTTTCCCGTAGCGTTTTGATAAAAACGCAGTACGAGAGGACTCTCGTAAGAGAACTTCAGAAGCATAAATGAAAATTCTGGAAGCGCATTTGTAAGTTCAGATCAGCGAAAGAAAGATGAGAAAACAGTTAGTAACATGCATTGTATTAAAAACAAAGTTAAAAAATTCGATTTATTCTTTTTCAGTTTCAAAGATATTTTATTTAGTTTCAATTTATATTTTCATTAGTTTCTTGAAAAGGTATGTTCATTATTATTGGCACAAAAGTAATTCCATAGTATGGAGCTCTGATTTTATAATTATAGATTTTTAGCGCAATTTTCCAACGGACAAAATTGCGATTGTTAACTCATGATTTCTGTTCTGTCTGTGCGCACCAATCTTGCACTTCTATCTCCTCCTCAACCAGACCACCTAGAGACTTCGGGTTTTCGGCATTATGTTAAGGAAGGTCTAATCTCGGGAACGCACAAAAAAAAAAAAAAAAAAAAAAAAATTCCACGAAAAGATTTACTATCTCTTAGTGTTGTGATCCCATGACGTCAGAAAATTGCGCTAAAACACTCACTGAGTTTTTATTACTTGTTTTTTGTTGCTCTACAGAAAAGCATATTTCCGATCTTTGTGTCAGTTAGGTTCAAAGAGTAAATACATGGCCATGGAAATGCAGAAACCTGCAACAGAAAAGACACTCCAGAGGGAATAGCATTGAAAACAATAGCATATTCATTAGCAGTTATAGGACTTTTATATTTCTGTAAAAAAAAAAAAAAAATCTAAATAGTTATAAAGTCTGCCCTGTGAGTTAAAAAGCTGTTCAACTAAAAAAAGGTAATTTTTCAACCAGTTGTCAAAGAAAAGTGATTTATTCTTGTAGAGAATATCCTTATTTTCCATAAGTAATATCTGTGCAGAGAAAAGTTGTGTTTGTATATTAGGGACCAAGCGAAGAGCACCTGTTTATAGAAATGAGAAGGTTTGAATGCAATCTTTGTAACATTATTACTTTGTAACATATAGTATGAGGAAATTCAGGCCACCAACTTTAGAGAAAATATAATTAGGGATAATATTCCAAAGTGAAGAGGGATAATTTAGGCAATTAAGAAAAAAAGGAAAAAACACTTTATTTTCTCTCTCTTTTTTTAATAAATTACACAGGACCTGTCCTGCAAACCAAATCTGGGGCCCTGAAAGGATCACACATGAAAGCAAAGGGAAAGGACACAGTTGTCCATTCTTACCTGGGCATTCCGTTTGCCAAGCCACCCGTGGGTTCATTGAGACTCGCTCCACCCCAGCCTGCAGAGAAATGGGTCGGAGTGAGAGATGCTACAAAACAGCCACTCATGTGAGAAAAAATCAAGGCTAATCCACCTGTAGATCAATGCATTTGCTTCAGGTCCTAGATTTTACACTGGAGATCAAGTGGTGAGACTTGTGTTACTCTGTGTCTGTCCCAGGTGTCTGCAGGATAAGCATATACTTGAAGAATTTATAGCCAATATATCTATGAATATAGAGGTTCCTGATTCAGCAGAGGACTGTCTTTACCTCAACGTCTACACACCTTCTAAACCTGGAGCTAATGACAAGTTGCCTGTAAGTGTGAATGATTTGGTTGAGCGTGTTGCTTTGTCATGCATATATGTTTATGCATTTTAATATTGTTTTTTTAATGTTGCAAAAGGTTATGGTTATGATCCATGGTGGAGGTTTGTCGATGGCCTCTGCATCCATAATTGATGGACATGTTTTGGCTGCCTATCAAGATGTAGTTGTGGTCCTGATTCAATACAGGCTTGGTCTACTTGGATTTTTCAGGTAAATCAAAACTAAGTTTCTTTTAAATCTAAAACGTGCTAGCAACTGTCAGGAGTCAAGTTTGATTCCTCTGCTTGATTTCCTTCTCCTTCACGTGCACTCTTGCACAGCTGTCCACTATCTCAATCAGCGTTCATGCCCTCGCTCACACCTCATCACACACCTGTTCCCCCTTTTGCCCTGATCTTCCTGCTAGTTAGATCTCATGTTCTACTCTCCTCTTTGGAGGAGATTTGTGTTTTATTTTGAATGGTTTTAAAATATAGGTTTCACATAGGCCTATATATTTTATACGTGATGTGGTAGATCGGACACTTATCATAGAATTTGATTACATATGCCCGCATAAACTCATGTCCCATGAAATATGACAGGAGCCATCGTGCCATATTTTCTCACATTTGATTTATTACCATGTCAGAATGTGTAGAAAACATTAAAGACACCAGAATGACAACATCACAATTTATTAGACATCGCATTCACAAAGGTTAGTCACATTAACAGCTATTTATTACACTGTAGTGTAGCTGCATGGTTTCTTTGAATTGCCAGCCTGTTAAAATATGGAAAAGAAAAAAAATTGTTTTAAACCTAGCACTACGTTTTACTTTTATCAGTCTTTTTGTTGTATATGCAGCTTTTCTCTCTCTTAATGTGTCTACGAGAGAGAGAGATAGAAAGATCCATTTATTACTGAAAAAAGAGACTGCAACCGGCCCATGCAAAAACAAGGATAATATCGAAAGGGCATTAAATGTAGTCACGCAATGCTGATGTTGTTAACATTAACAATTTATGAACAAAGTATAATTTGCACGTTTGACGTGATATGATAAGCGATCGTTAGATTTAATCGGCCCGATTTACTGCAATGCTTTTTCCCCTTAGTTGGTCAGAACAAAAGTGGATGTTACTTACTTGTTCAGATTACATTTTCTGGTGAAAATTCTTATGTTGTTCATACTTCCAAAAAGTAGAATCTATCCACACCACCAGTGCGGTGATTGACAGCCGCACATTCTCCTCAAAACATTGGATTCATCCGCGCTGTGCCATGCCGAGGCACAACGCACATAAAGTTGATAATACCGCCAATAACTGCAATTGCAGATTTCGAACAGAGATGGCGACAAAGAGGAAAAACTGCAGACTGCAGCTTTAATACAGCTGGAAACATTCCGAGGTTTGATATTTTCTGATAATGACTATTGTCAATAACAACGCTGTATAATAACCATGACTGGTGCCATCTTGCGTCCACTCAGCGACTGTATTGAAAATGATTACTCGTCTTGTTGCCAGGAAGCTTGTTTTGTACATTATAATGGATTATAACGTAACAGGCTGGATGTACATTTTAGGACCTTAGGACCAATGATAGAAAGGTCATACAGTATAGTTTGTCTATATAACACAACTAGGATAAAAATAGGATTTTTGAGTATGCGATAATCATAATTTAATCATAAAATTACTCTTGTTTTGCATTAATAAGTGCAGTTCCCATTCAGTCAGTCACATTCAATATTACGTAGATACTGATGTATTGGGGTGTCGCCTGGGAGCCCAATCACCTTGTATTTGTAACTAAACGAGCCAATGGATAATGGCCAACGAGATTTGCATGCCGAGCCACTCCTACCTGGTCATACAGGTATAAATATGGCCAGCATGCACTTCTCATTCATACTTTGCTTCGGAGCCAAGCAGTTATGACACGGATCGCTCATTACAGTCATCCTTCTGAAAGAGTGGATTCCTGTGGCAGAGAATAGCAATTGCTTTAAAAGAGCTTTCCTTTGAAGATTCCTCCTAAACTGCTATTTTAAGTACCATGATGTGGAGATCTCTCTTGCTGATGTGAGGGCACATCCAGCAGTGATTCACATGCTGAGAGTTGTGCACCGAGAAGTGCCACCCCTCAGCGCTTCGGTGTGTCAGAGCAGATTTCCTAAAAGAGCAAGCATGGTCCATGTGTTTTTGGATGCGGTCATTTCCAGGCTTCAACTGACAACCATGATTGCTGTCTCACATCCCTGGGCCAAGAGCATGCAAATGCAAATGTTTGTGAATGGTGCGTGATTTCACTGTGGAATCATGTCCATGTTGGCATTGTGGTTGCAACTCTCCTTCTTCATGGAGGCACTTAGTCCCCTCTGCAGTTAACCAGCCCGCCACTGCTTCTCATAGCAGAGCCGTGGGTCTGGTTAACACTTTGGGAGACCTGAGGGCTACAGGGGGAGCTCTTCCGCCGGGCCAGACCCCACGGACCTCTCAATCTCTAGCATGCCATTTGCCATTGAGCTGCCGAGAGATGCTGCGGGTCCCTCTCGTGGGGCACCTTCAATCGCTGCATCGGAGAGTGGGCTATTGACCTCTGGAGAGGATGATGAAGCTGAGCTGCCCACCTCTGGGGTGGTCGCTCACACTAAATCGGATTCAGAGTTGACGGCCATACTCGCCACGGGCATTGGGCTTGAGTGGAACCCTCCACCTTGCCACGAGCGCTTGTGGTTGAATGATTTGTTCCTGGGTGTGGTGCGCGGTTCACAGACACGTTCTGCCCCAGTGCCTTTTTTTCCAGAAGTTCATGAGGAGGTTCAGAAGTCGTGGAAGGCACCTTTTACTGCCCGAGGCCACTCTGTTGCCTCCTCTATTCTCTCTACCGTCGATGGCGTGGCTGCCAAGTGTTACATGGACATACCACAGGTGGAATGTGCAGTTGCGGAGCATTTATGCCCACAAAGTGCTGCCACCTGGCAGAATTGTCTGTGCCGATGCTAAGGCTTACAGTGCTACTAGACAGGCCTCCTCCTCCTTGCATGCTATGGCCATCCTATAGGTTCATCAGATAAAAGCTCTCAAAGAGCTGCAAAAGGGTAGTTCTGAGCCGGGGTTGATGCAGGAACTGTGCACAGCGACTGACCTCGCCCTCCGGGTGACGGAAGTCATGGCGCGGGCCCTCTGCCAAATGATGTCCACCTTGGTGGTACACCAGCTCCAGCGCGACCAGAGTAATCCTGTCTGCCCAGTCGAGCCCCCCGCAGGAAGGTGATGCTAAACCCTGAAGTATCCATCTTAGCGACCCTGAGATGGGTGTCCCAGAGGTGGAGGGAGCTGCTCTGAACCGGGAGGTGGTGAATGCACCACTCCTTCCCCCAGAGGACCCACTTTCTTAATAAAAGAGCAGTTTCTTCAGCCTCTGGGCCATATTGGGTGTGCGCTGGCAGTTAGTAACGCTCCGCTTCCGCACTCCCAGCTACCTCTTCCTTCGCCACAGTCAGGGAGTTCGCATTTCGAGGACATACTGCTTCCTCACACCTCCCTAGCCAGTCCCTCACAAGACCCACGGAGCCAGGTCAGGTTTCACGCCACACTCACTGCCTCTACTTCAGGACTCTGTGCTTCTCAGGTTAGGCCCCAGTGCTCCTCACTGCCGCTCACTGTTATGCAAACCTAGGGATCTGGTGCTCAGGCACCTCAGCCATCTGGGGCTTTGGGTCAACTGGGAAAAAAGCAAGCTCTCCCCTCTCTTTTCTCAGTATGGAGTCTCACCAACAAGCGCACACAGCACTGAAGCACTGAAAAGCCCTTGAAAAGTGCTTGAATTTCAAAAGGTTGAACGAACCCTGAGATAATTAATGTAAAAAAAAAAAAATTTGACTATTTCTGCCACAATACCATGGTACAGTTAGCGTTACTACATTACATCCATGGTGAATGTTGGTGATTTGTGGATTGAAAAGCCTTCTATAACTTTTTCATGACACAATGTTTCTCTTGGTTTACATGTCAGCGCTGTTTGATTGGATATGGTTTTTAACAGAATTCTGCACTGAATTTGAATGCTTCACACTATATATTGCAGCTTTGTTATTAATTCTGCTATGAATTCAAACACTTTCTTACTGGATCTCGCTGTGTAACAACGGTGTTGCGTGATCGAGATCGGCCCGCAAGTACCTGTTCTGAGCTCGCCTGAACATTATTGTCTATTATTGGCCCAAGCGGATAAACAGTCCGCGTAGCGTAGCTCAAATGAGTAGCACTGTTTTGTTTCACTTTCGTTTCGTTTGCCGTCAGATTTTTCTCAACAGAAATGGCAGCTCTTATCAGTTGGCCAGCATGGTGGCGGCACCAGTGCGACCTCTAACAAAATTTTGTTGCACCAGCAGGAAAAAAAGGTTGAAAAATACAACCATTTGGTCACAGTAATGAGCCTTGTAATATTGCCGCACTTTTTCTTGTTTTACCTGTCCAGGTTTTGGAGTAACACTAAAAGATGACATATCGAGCATTATTAAGGTTTAGTTTTGGTTTGCATTCACAAGGCCTTGTTATGCATTCACAAAACTGTTTGAATGGCCATAAAGTCCTATTAGTTCATGTTTGTGATGCTTTAGAATCTCTGATTAGTGTAATTGATTCAGTGGAATTGATGTCTAAGGTCTCTGATGGAGTTGTATGACCATATTCTGCCCTTTAGCACAGGAGATGAACATGCACCAGGAAACTATGGTCTTCTGGACCAGGTAGCTGCACTTCAATGGGTCCAAGACAACATCCACAGCTTTGGGGGCAACCCTGAATTAGTGACCATCTGTGGAGAGTCTGCTGGAGGAGTCAGTGTGTCTTTACATGTAAGGATTTATCATTTAAAAAAATATTTTTCTGTAATATTGGCTACTTTGAAGATATAATTTTAAGTTTTAATTTAATTACACTCAAACTTTAACTTTTATTGGATGCCCTCCCTCAAGCTTAGCTGGGGGTGTTAGGCAGAATGTAGTTTCGCGTAGCCAGACCTTCAAACTGACGGCAGAAGATCTGGACTCTATCGTAGCTTTTCTTGGCCAAGGACCGCCCAAGAGGATGTTTGACTGACAATTAACGCAACCAGTCAGAGTTTGCTTCGTTTCGCGTCATGTTTAGGGGCATGACAATATAATGTCGACAGACCAGTGTGCATCTAATAAATGATTATTTCAAGAACGTTGTGCAAGTTTACTGCAACAAAGGTGCTGCAAAACGCCATTTATACTTTTGAAAATCCAGCGTTTAGTTGATCCTGGTAAGTGCTCATTGTCACAGTTGTAAACACAACAGCTTTATTCTTCCACTAGGTTTTGGCGTCACAGCATTTGTTTCCAGGCAGACCAATAAAAAATGCGACACACACGTCTCCTGGATATCCTTTACAATTCAACTAATCAGATCGCGATTTTGAAACTCCTGAAGTGTTACCAGAAAAGTGTGCCATATGCATCAGTTCAGCCAACTGTCCGTGGGTGAGATGTCTGAGGCTGAGACTAGGCAGAATGTAGCCTCAAAGAAGAGAAGGTTTGATGGATTTAAAAGCTAGTGTTTTTCTAACACTTCCATCAGTTCCCTCTCCAGTCCCCCCCCCCCCCCCCCTTTTTCTTTTTATTATATCAGGGCATAAAGTAATCTAATTCTAAAATGAAAAAAAAAAAAAAGAAATTCAAGCATTTTTCATACAAAAAAATGAGCATCATGTCTGTCAAAGTCATGGTAACTTATGAGCGGGAACATAGAAACGAAGACAAGCAAACTTAAAGTCAAAGGCAAAATGAAACCGAAACAAAGGCAAAACGTGACAGTACTCCCCTCTCCGAAAGTGACTCCTGGCGCCGTAAATGAAACATATTTCATTTAATTTAAAAAAATTACAAAATAAAAGTTCAGGAGAGTTGAGGACTTCCATGGCAGAGCAGAAGACCACTGCAGCAGGACTGACAACCCCCATGGAGGAGCAGAAAACTACCACAGCAGGGCAGACGAGACTGAAGATCCCCATGATGGAATCTATGGTGGGAGGACCCTGGGTGGAGTTAGCGGTCCAACAGCCAATGGTGGACCCCGGAGAACTGGAGGCCCAGGCGCAGCCAAGAAGATGGTGAGACCAGACTACACCTTAGGTTCAAGAGGCTGGGCGGAACCACACCGAGGTGGAGCCAGGGTGCTGGTGGACTGAGGCAGAGCTGGTGAGACCAAGGACCAAAGTGGAGCCGGAGGGGTGGAGGGATGAAGCACAGCTGATGACCCCAGAAGTCTGTGGCGCAGGCAGAGCAACATCTGACTAAGCTGGATCCGAAGGGAATAGGAAGCCGAGGGGGTGAGGAGTAGGGATGCATGATATATTGGCCACTATATCGGTATCGGCTGATATATGTTCATTTTTAATATTATCGTTATCGGTCTGATAAGAATTTTTTTTTGATATCTTAAAGCTGATAAATAATGGATTATTTCCTTCAATAAGTAAGTTGTAATATTATGTTTATTTTGTGCATATATTGTAAATCTGATTTATCACATTATCTGATTTTAAGGGTGAGACTTTTGTTTTTGTAATCAGGCTCTCAAAAATTAAATAAAAAATTGGATTGAGATTTATTGGCGAATATATCGGTGCATCCCTAGCGAGGAGCCAAGGTGGAGCTGACTGGTCTATGGGCCAAGGTGGAGTAAAGGGCTCAGCTGCATGACGCGCAGCCAGGGAATCCACTTGCCACAGCAGAGATGGTGACCGGAAATCCCTAGGTGGATTTAAATTGCAGGGTAGAGTCAACCGAGGAGGATACGAGGGACTAGAGGGAGCCAGCAGAGGCGGGGCCAAAGGACTGACTGGCTTCGGCAGAGGAGGCAGGAGAGGGAGGATAGGTGGGCGCATCATCAGCGGCAATGCATACTTTGAGCTGGGGGGTGAAACAGACTTGGGACTGCCTGGGATCAGTGGTGGAAGACCGGCACTGGCACCCGGAGGACGTGGGCTCTGTATCTGAGAGACCTGAGGATGGCTTCTCTCCAGGTTCCTCTGGTCATATCTGGTAGGCCCAATGGGGAATAATAATTAGCTCCAATCCAGTAAAGGGATTTTAGAGTCACATCATCAAACTGAGAGCACTGGGTGAGCTGACAAAAGTGAGTAGAATAGTTTCTACTCACTGTTGGTACTCATTTTCGGGCAAGGGCGATAAACTTTGCTGCTTGATCCATAGTCCTTTCCTTTCCACCAGTTGGTCTGGTGTTCTGTCACAATCTGGTCCACAAAGGATGACAAAGAGAAAGGTATCCGTTTCGAAGAGTAACTTTAAAGGGGTCATATAATGCCATTTTTGTACAAGCTAATATGATTCTTTAGGGTCTAAATTAAAAGTTTGTAATATACTTTAATTAAAAATTCTCATTAGTATTGTAAGAAAACACTCATTTTACCTGGTCAAAAACAGCTCTGTTGTCAGCACGCCATTTAAGTGCATGTGTCTTTAAATGATAATGAGCTTTGCTCACCCCGCCCCTCTGTTCTGTGGGGCGTTTTGCCACAACAACACACATGTAGAGTGTTGCCTTGACAACAGTTGAGGGTAACGCTATATTTTGAAGAATGGTAGCGGGAGACTCTGAGGACACTGTGCAACCGTATCAATTTGAACCGGAGTTGGAAAACAGGACGTATCTGAATGGTTGGTTAACGTAATCTATGATCTTTGATCTATCTTTGTATGCACTGGCAGGGTAGAGTAGTGAGATACGAATGCTATGTGTTTACTGATGTATACGTTAGTTCATTGACAGATTGATGTTACAGCTAATGGTCATGAAAAACTTTTTTCCGGTAAATGTAGGCTTGTCCGTGATGCGCAACGTTATCTATGCAGTGTTAGGTACAACTGTCAGGGCTGAAGCACTAACATTTTACTGATCTGTTTAAAAAATAACCAGTCTGTGAGACTATGACAGTCATTAGGCACATAAACAACACATACTCAGACAGGAGCCAATACCTTTTTCAATGTTCTCGTTTATAAAGCAGTCTGGTGAAATGATTTGCGCAAACATGAAAGCATTGCTGTTGCGCGGACTATGATGACAGACAGCTCGCTCACGAGCGAGGGCGGGTCTGTGTTAAAACACTGCTGTCAATCAACAATCGTGGGAGGGGCGTCGATTTTGTAACGTCACAAAATCGAACGGCTTGATTAGAGACAGGGGAAAACATATAAGGAGATTTAAAAAAAAAAACACTGGATGGATTTTTTTATCATTTTATGATGGTTGTGAACAGGCACTGCCAACACACATTTCAGTACAATCAACTTGTAAAAGTGCATGTATCATTATATGACCCCTTTAATTAAACAACACAAAAGAGAGTTTCAAAGTAACAGTGTGTACTTAAACTCAAACAACACCAGACAATGAATAACTGAAACCGAGGGTATAATACAGACAAGATTGCAAACTCAATATCAAATAGATGTGAGAACTAATCAAAAACCATGGTAACTAATAATGAGCGGAAACATACGAAAAAGGAGAAGCAAACTAAAAGTCCAATATGAAAACGAAACCAAAAATAAGGCAAAATGTGAAAGTGTCACTGACCCATTTTTTTCATAGGTTCTTTCACCATTATCTGCAAACCTCTTTCATCATGCTATCGCAGAGAGCGGTACAGCAGCAATGGATGCTATAATGAGTCCCAACCCTCTTGCATTCGCTCAGGTCAGTTACACCTGTTAAATTTCTAAACAAATTCATTTAGAACTTTCTGTAGTAAAAATGAAATAAATTTAATGTAAATATCACTTGTTTCTCTCTAGGCTGTAGGAAATATATCTGGCTGTGATATTTCCAGCACAAAGACGATTGTTGACTGTGTGATGCAGCTGACAGAAGAAGACATCTTGACAATTGCTAAGGTCTGTCTGTCCAAATACTAGTCTTTCTAATTGAACCTCTGTGAACACTCATAAATTTATGCAAACTGTCCACCTATGCACTAAACGGTGTGTTGTCTTTTGAAACAGGAGCATCCAATGCTTCGTTTTGGAGTGGCAACGGATGGCCATTTCCTTCCAAAACCTGCAGCAGATCTTCTTCAATCCCTCCAGTTTAATAAAGTGCCTCTGATCACCGGAATCACTAATGATGAGTGTGGATATATACTGCCTAATGTAAAGACGGACCTTTTCACTTTTAAATGTGTAAAAATACAAACATGACATTTTTTTTTTTTTTCAAAATTAGAACTTCAGTCAGAATTTTACATTACGTTAATATTTACCAACTGTTTTTCCATAGTTCTTTTCACCTCCAGGATGGACAGATGGGATGGACTTAGAGCAGATTGTGCCATTTTTGAAGATGTTGAATCAAGATGTAAGAGTATATTACTTATATCTTCAGTTGTACATAATATTTATATATACACTGGGGAGTAACTGATTACATGTTTATGTAACCCCTTCACCGGGGTCCTACTCGCCCCGCTCTGCGCGGGCCTCAGGAGGCTTAACACTGCAGCCTCTACACTCTTAAACCGAATTAGTTGACTTTACTCGCAAATCGCGAGGAAACCCGTTGCCTTATACCACTTTAGTTTTTACACAAGCAGAAACTAAACATGTTGAGTTGTATTAACATGGAACCCTAACCTTTTACACAAGCTGAAACTAAACATGTTATGTTGTATTTACATGGTTTAGGATAATAGGTTTACTATTGGGTACCCAGCATGCATTGCAAGTGTCACCATTGTTGAGATTCATATACAATTCCGTTGGATTTTCTGCTGTAAAATCACAGGAAGAGTCAAGTGCTACTGACTTTAGTGACTTATAATCTCTATTGATAACAGCATCAATAGGCAGTTATAGTCAATTTATCACTTTACTCTTGGCTCTTTGCTATAACTATTGTGCCTTTTAAACTCACAGTTAAAGCAGCCAGAGAAAATAAAATGTTTAAATATCAAAGGCAAGAGCCCAACTAAAGCCAACACCTTTCACCATCATGGTGACTACAAATGAAACCATAAATAATCAACATCTAAACCTCTGTTGATTCTCAACAAGATCTTTTGTAGACTTCTGACAGAAATAAAGTCAGTCTGTTTAGTAATAAGTTAAGCTGGTAATGTTCGACTCTTCGGTTCAAACTTTAAATGGCGCACTCTGCGCACTGTCACCTGTTTAAATAGGCCACGCCCCTCCCTTACAGAAGCTTAACATAGCGAGTTATCTTAGCTTAACATGATTAGTGCAATGAATCTTTCAGCTAAATAGTACAAACAACTAATGTTGTTTAGTAATGATAGCAGGTTTTTACTAAACATAAAAGAATAAGTAATGATTACTCGTAAGTTTAATTAGAAACAAAATCTGGGTTTACAGTGTAGCATCTTTTGCTAGAAAGCCTATTGGGATCAGAGGAGTGAAGTTTACTCGCACAGCGACTACTAGCTGGCCTCCGTTACACTCACCCCCCCTAAACCATCCGGGTCACGGCACCAAAGATGGCACCAAACCCTCTTTCTCTCTGCGCGCTTACTGGTCTCTAGCACCGCCGCTGCTACTCTGCGTTGTGTTGTGTTTGTTCGTGGGTGGTGGTAAAGAGCAGGGACACAGACACAGATGAGTTCGGGATCATGGCTTAACCGTTTATTCCACAGCACGGCATCTATAGAATTGATAACATGAACTCAACTTAAAGGTGGGATCAGTAGTTTTTGAAATATGCTGTTGGCCAATGTTAATATTTGAAATCAACCCAAACAAACACACCCCTTCTTCATTGCTCCTCCTCCAAGACCAAAACTCACACTCCAATCCTAACACAGCCCTGCTCTGAGTCGGTCTCGATCCCTGATCTCCCTGCATGCGAGTGAGAGTGCACTAACAATGACACTAAACACCGTATTCACTTGCAGTTGTCAGCGTGACTTTCACTAACTGGCCTCTGTTATGCACGTAATCCGAAAGTGGATGTCTTTTTATACAGAAGCACAACAGAATAACGCTTCACGAAAAATAAAGCACAGATGATAAATGAATGACAAGGAAACACAAAAAATGTACATACAGTACACAATAGTAATTACAAACAAGAGTTGGTTGTTTACAGCACAGCAGCTCCAGACACACAATGACACTCAAACCCAGTGTTACTCACGTGTGGAGGGAATCAAAGCAACCTCCACTTCTGTTTTCAGGCCTTCCCGCATTAGCTCTCTCCAGTGCTGGAAAGCTTTTCTAATATTAACACGGGTCCTAAAGCTCTTGTCCAGACATAACTCTTCATTTTCCAGTGATTTCTTCTGAGCTTTTCTCTTTTGTATTATGTCCCTCTTGCTCGTTCTTTCTCCTCCACTGTCATACGCCCCCTAATGCTTATTGGCTACACGTTTGCTTTTGGTGTCGGACCGACTAACATCCAAACAGCATATTTCAAAAACTACTGATCCCACCTTTAAGTTTTAACATTTCATTGCACATGCAATTCAACAGCAAGCTCGTGCTGCTTATATTATCATACATAGCTTTGCATTAGCCACCATGCATTAATCACATTTAAAAGGAAAAACAAAACATTTTAACTCTCTATATTACTCTGCATTTAGGTCTTTAGCAGTTTAAAACACAAAATATGTCAATAAACTGAACTTTAGTGTGATAACAACAAATATATTTTACATTGCTTTTTCCACTACCATTTACATGGCTTATAGAGTTGATAACATGGACTGAAGAAAAGATGACGCACTACTCATTACGTATCAACACTACGGTACATCAAGAGGCTAAACAGCGCTAAAGGCACTTGAATTTGTCCTAACACAACAGACATCTTGTTGACAACACAATACACTGCCTTACATCTACGTAAACGGATTCCAAAAAAATTAAGTACTTGTAATTAGATTGCATTACATTTTAAAGGTGCTCTAAGCGATGTCACATGTTTTTTAGGCCAAAACATTTTTTGTCACATACGGCAAACATCTCCTGTCTCCAGCTTCCTGTCCCCTGAACACACTGTAAAAAAAACGCAATCTCTGTAGACAACCCACACTCCGCAAACAGAAAGAAAAACAAACTGGCCCAGCCTGGACCACAAAACATAACAAACAGTGTTCCAGCAGGTCACCGACAAGAATGATTTGGGGGTGGGGGGTTAGTGCGCGTGCACATGAAGGGGGGTGTCGGGAGTGGAGGAAAGAGAAGCATGAAGAGGAAAGTTAGCTAGAGAAGAGATATCCTAGACAACGACTAACGTTAAAAATGTATATTCAAATAACAAAGAAGAGGGAAAGGTGAAGGAAAAGGCGAAGGAACGCGCAAAGTCCGGAATTAGGGTTCGAAAAAGTGTTCAAAAGGTGGCGAGAACTCCGCTGGCAGAAGGGCTTCCAATCCGAAATTCAGGTGTCTCTGTTTTTGCTGGACAGGTGGGTAAATCCAGTTTGGTTTTTCTAAATAGTTCATGACTGTTTCAGGAAGCATGGAAGGGAGGGGGAGGGGGAGTGGACGGGATGAGGAGGAAGGAGGGTCGAGCTAGCCTCTGTTTTGTTTGACAATACTTTGAACGTCAACAAGAAGTGAATTCACCCAACATCGCTGAGAGCACCATTAAAACACTCGTAATGAGACTAGTTACTTTTTTTTTGATTACATGATTACATGGTATTCTCACAGTGGCAGTAAATTATTCGTAATTCATTGATTCTCCCTACTACTTCTTTTTTTACTTTTAAATTTTCCTTTATAAAAACGCCTACTGCTTATGTTCAGAAGGTCTTCCAGGTTTGTGGAATTACACACACAGACCAGCCAATAGTCATGAGCCTACCACTGAAAACTGAGACCCATACAGCATTTGATCACTGGATTTACATAAATCATTTCAACATTCTCAACATTGCATATCTATCAACTACTGATGAAAACATTCCCCAACTTTTTTGTTGACTGCACCTCTTTGTCCTAATATATTTGCTTAAAGTATCCCCTGAGATTTGAAGTTAATAAGTTAGGTCAATAATACAATTTAGTCATTAATAATAAATAAATAAATAATAATAATAATAATAATAATCATTATAAAAGATGTAGCTCTCTGTGAACAAACACCTGAAATGTGCACACAGAATGCCGAAACAGACAGCACTTCAGTGCCCCATTGAGTTCTCTTTGAGCTTGAATAAAAAAACAACAACACACACACACAAAATTATGTCAAAATTTTTGTTTTGTCGAATATCCTTGCTGTGAGAAAATAGGATGTGTGTCAGATCCGCCTCATATGCGTCTGGTCTTAAAGTGACAGCTGCCTAATAAACCTGCTGCTGTCTGTGTCATTGATGTAAATCAAAGAGAAAATGACTCACTCCTCTTGACTGAATAACTTTCGTAGTTTTAATAAGGATCAATCTATATTGAATTTATAATGTATGAAGTGAAGACTGCACAGTGTTTGATTATTCAATTTCTGTATATTTACCTTTTAGACATAACTTTGTATAATATTTATGGTCTATTTTGTATCCCCTTTAGCTTCAAGATCAGTCAATTCTTGAGCTTGTTTTAAATGAGTATCTGGGCACATCCACTGACAGGATCAAAATCCGAGATGGTTTTCGAGAGATGTTCGGAGACTTTATGTTCAACATCCCAGCTCGCAAAGTAGCGAATTTCCACAGAGGTGAGAGTTTGTTCAATGCCCTGTAGAAGTATGACTGTGTTAAATGCTGTTTGAGTGATGCACAAAGATAATTATCAATTTTGTCTATTTCTAGATGCTGGTGCACCAGTATACGTGTATGAATTCCAACATTCTCCCAGTACACTTCAAAAGAAAAGACCCAGTTTTGTTGGAAGTGACCATGCAGATGAAATTGCATTTGTTTTTGGTTTTTGCTTTGCAGATGGACTTATAAAGCTGGAAGGTACAACCCCAATAATATTAGGAAATGTAACAAATAGATCTACTGTAGTGTTTTAGATGTACAGTCACATTAGCAAACTTTCACAAAATTCCACAGAAAAATGGTCCATTGTATATTGTCAGCAGTGTAGTGATGTATGAAGCACAGCTCACAGAGAAATCACTTTCAGACCAAGCAGCTTTCTGTTGGTCAACACAGTGAATTTGCTTTAACAGGTTGGGAAATATGCATGGGGAAAACTTTCAGCCTCACTCGAAATTTCCAATTACGTGTATTACTGTTGAAATGACTGGATTTCGACTGAAAATTTGCTGAAAAACATTAAATGTGACCATACCTTCAGATCTCAATCTTTAGTCTTGTTGATATCGTTAACCACAAAATTTGTCAAAGTAAGGATTTTATAGGTAGTGACAATCAATACAGTGTCTCTCTTAGTTTTTCCTATTTTACGTCTTTCTTCCCGATTTTAATTCAGATGAATTCTCAGAAGATGAAAATGAACTTTGTAGAACTGTCATGGCTTACTGGGGGAACTTTGCTCGCACTGGGTAAGTGAGATTTTGTCAAGCTAGACGCGTTCTTTGGTCAACATATTTTTTTGATACAACATTCCTTTCCTAAAGTTTAGTCCTAACGCTAACCCCTAAAGCTTACCCTACCCATAACCTATCCCTAAAATAAGAGGTGAATAACACTGATGTAGAAGCACCTAACCCTGGTTGTAAGCCTAAACTTGACATAAACTTTAATCTTGGCCCTTAAATCTGATTGGTTGATTGAAATGTTGTTCCAGGATCAACAAAGTTGTCTCAAAGTTGTTGCACTTGGTGAAATAAGATTCAGCAGACAAGACCAGTTTAATTTTTTTGGAGTGATAAAGACAAAAATGTCAGGGTGGTAGACGGATATCAATAAAAAGCTTTCTTTAAAGGATGAAATTCTTGAAAACATTATCAAGTAGTTTGGTAAAATCTTTGAAGCAGTTTGTTCAATTGTTATAAATATTTGACACAAATCTAATGTCTGCCAAATTAAATCATGTGGTGCAACCAATAATGCAGAAACATACACTTAAAACAGGAAGTGATATCAAAATGAAGACCCCTGCCGTCCCCTCAAATCAATCAGTTAAGGTTGTAAAAAGTCTTGTTATGCAGCTTCCGAAAAAACATGATATTTATGAATTAATACTATAAATACTGTGATAATTTAACATGACAATTGTTAAAAAAAACTGTTTACAGTATGTTTCATTAGTTAACATCAGTAAATGCATTAGTTAACATTATTTATAAGCAATATATTTTTACTACATTTATTAACCTTTGTTAATGTTAGATATTAAAAAACAATCGACCGATCATCGTAGTTCATGTTAGTTCACAGTTCCTTAACTGATGCATTAAAAATGTTAAAAATGCATTAGTAAATGTAGAAATATTAAATAAGATGAATAAATTCTTTATAAGTATTTCCAATTGTTAGTTAACCAATGCATTTACTAATGTTAACAAATTAATGCATCGAATTTTGACACAGCATTCACCTTGCCATAGTCCACACAGAATCGGACCGAGCCGTCCAAGTAACCGATGCTAAACTAAAACTATCGGGTTCACCAATCACTGTTGGATTCCTCTATTACTCCCATATTCAGCATCACTTCTAATTCGGTCCGAACCACTTTTTTTTGTGTTCAGGCAAACGATACTACGCCTGTCTCAGTCTCAATAGGGTGCTGAATGAGGTTCGTTCGACCAGACAGAGGTGAGAACACATCTGCAAATTCTGTTTGCAACCTCGGTACATCAGTGAGCTGCGAGGGCGAGAGGTGATCTCCTCCCGGGGCCAGAGCGAGAGATTTGTTTTTACTGCTCACTTCTGAACTGAGATCTGGCTCCGCCTCGCTCCATTTTTTAAAGGGATACTTCACCTCTGGAAAGATGAATGTGTATTTAAAAAGGGTCATTTATGTAGAAGAAATGTGAAATTATTTTTGAATTTGGAGCTTTCTAGACTGAGAAAAGCCAGAAAATGTATTTTTGGCTTATGTGGATGAAAGACAACAACTCCCAGAATGCACTTCCTTCGCTGCCCTAGGAGGCCACTCCCAAGCCACGCCTACCAGAGCGCAGTTAAACAAAGAGTCTAGGCTACTAGTGAGTCTCCGTGACGAGTCTGCCCAGGATTTCGCGATCGCCCAAAATGTCCGGGATTCGGCTTTTGCGTTCTACAGTCGCCATTCATTATGTTTACTGTGGCGAGCAGGACGAGACTGAGGCCCGTGGGAGAACGATGAGAGGCCGGTGGCGTGATTTCTGATGAGCGACACCTGTGAGACACACCGGTCTCGTATCTCTCACGGAGGAACGGGAAAATGTTAAAACGCACATCAACCGATCACTTGTTTAGCGTTCATGTAAACACTACATTCAGATTCACCAATCGGAATGAATTCAGTTAGATTGAAAGAAAAGGTGTGCATGTAAACAATGAATGGCGACTGCAGAAAGCAAAAGCCGAATCCCGGACATTTTGGACGATCTCGATGGCCGGACATGTCCGGGAAAAAGAGGATGGTAACCCCTACTACTCAGCTTTCTCCTACTACTCAGAACAAGAGTCTGCTAGCTTAGCTTCCAAAAAAAGATGGCTGACACTAAGTGTACTTTCTGTGAGTGAGATCCCACCCTCTATGAGCATGTTGAAAACATGTGGGACAGCCCCTACTACTGGCTGTAGTCTTTAGCCTCTGGCCAAAAAATCCTCCGATGACGCAAAATGACGATTTTTGCGTCATCGGAGGATTTTTTCCAGACAAAAAATACATAAATCTCTTGTCTCAGGGGGATATGAGGGTGGAAAGCACGGTAATTCAAAAATACTACAGGTTTTCTACTAATACAAAGCTCAGTGCTAAATCCTGAAGTATCCCTTTAAGTAGAAGGTGCTTAAAAGTTTTAGTTGAGATAGTAAATTTGATGTGCCCCACTTCTGTCTGTTCACACTACCTCATGATTGAGTTCTCCAACGCGTTGTGTGATGCATCGTGATTACACCGTTAATTTGGAACTGAAAGTAGGGAGCAATACAAGTACTTTATCTCCTGGTGTAAATTCGCCTGGTCTAGTTCCCCTGTTGTATAGCTGGCTTTGTTTGTTCTGGGCCTGTAACAAATTCTCCATAGAGAGCCGCCCCAAAGTGTGGAGTTTTGTTCTCAAGTCCTGGACATCCTGAATTTCATTTCTACTACCCGAAGGTCCGTCTTCCCAAGTCTCTCTCAGCACGTCTAACACCCCGTGGGGATGAACATCCGTAGAGAAGCTCAAAGGGGGAAAACCCTGTGGAGGCTTGGGGGAACTCGCACACAGCGAACAAGAGGGGTTCCAGCCATTTATCCCCATTTTTGGCGTCTTCATGAACTTTCAAATCATGATTTTTAATGTGCGATTAAATCGCTCCACCAGGCCGTCTGTTTGTGGGTGATAGACACTGGTGTGAATCAATTTAATGCCCAATAACACGTAAGGTGTGCGGAGGGTCCGTGACATAAATGCCGTGCCTTGGTCGGTGAGAATCTCTTTCGGGATTCCCACCCAGGAGATTAAATGAAACAGCACGTCCGCTACACTTTTCGTGGAAATGCTGCCGAGCGCTACTGAGTATCGTGTTGCATAATCCACTAGGACTAATGCAAAGCGATGCTCACGTGCGGATTGTTCTAATGGCCTGATAAGGTCCATACCAATTCGATTGAAGGGGACCTGCATTGGAGGAAGAGGGTGCAAAGGCACTTTTTGAGCGGCTGGTGGGTTCACCAACTGACATTCATGACAAGACGTGCACCACCTGCGTGCAATCTCATGAATGCCCGGATAGAAAAATCGGGTCATTAGACGATTAAGTGTTGCTGCTTGCCCCAAATGTCTGGCCATAGGGTTACAGTGAGCCACCTGGAAAAGCATTTCCCGATGGCTTTTTGGTACTAACAACTGAGTTGTATCTTGCTTTGTCTGAGTGTCACTTAATGCAACCTGTCCTTTAAAATAGCAAAATAATGATAGAAGAGTGGTCAGGTTTTTGGAGAAGCTGCCCATCGATGGAACGGACCTGCTCAAATGCATTTTTAAGCTTTTAATCTTGAGATTGTTCCAAGGGAAAATCATCGCATTCCATGAGGGTTCTCCTCTCAACAGCGCTCCGTTCCCCTGGCTCAGTTTCCATTGGTCCTGGCTCAGCTTCCCCCACGACCGCCCCCGTCCTCCGTGTCAGTGTCCCCACCTCCATTGCTGGACACTGATCAATAAAGTGAACCCACTGTCTTCTTAGGCAGCCGTGCAACAAACTGCTTCAGCACCACTTTGTCGATGATTTTCTCGACGTCGCTTCCTTCGGCCATCAGCCATCTGCGGCAAGCGTCCTGGAGCTGTTGCGCCATCACGAAGGGTCAGCCACATTCTCAGAGGTCCAACGATCTGAAGCTGTGTTGTTCAGGACTCAGGCCGACCCGTTGTTGGATGCCGCGTCTCAGATCTTGGTAGACCAGGAGGTTCTGAACTGGCAGATGTTGGGCGGCCATCTGCGCCTCTCTGGACAGCAGTGGGATGAGGCGCACCGGCCAGTCCGTTTGGGGCCACCCACATGCCTATGCGGACCTCTCAAACAGGTCTTTGAAAGCCTCAGGATCGTCTTGAGGACCCATTTTGTTTAAAGGCATGTGAGTGGGCGGGGCTGGGGTAGATGGAGTTCCCACAGACAGGGTCGGCGTGACTGGGACTCATATTTTATTCAACTTTGTACAGGTAACAAATAAAAGAAGTTGCACTCACTGTGCTCTCAATAACTCAGTTCAAATAATGCATTAATCCAGCAATAATTCTCCATCATTCAGTCTCCCAGCCTGTACAAGTGCCCAATCTCTCTCTCTCTGTAATTTGCACATTAACCTTCTTACACACCGCTTGTCCTCTGGCTCTCTCTCCCGCTGCAGACCTCAACCACGCCCTACTCGCCACAATGAGCAATACATTTTTAATACATTTATTAACCTTTGTTAATGTTAGATAATATATTAAATATTTTGTACAAGATCTGTACACTCGCATGTATTTAAATTGTAGGAAAAATATATTATGTATTTAAATTGTAAGAAAAATATATTACTTTTTACTTGATGATTACAATACATGACATTTTTAGGGTCATTAAATTCAAACTTTTGTTAAAAGATTTATGAATTTTAGTAGTATTTTAAACTATATTTTAAAAACCTTTTTCAGGTCTCCTAATGGTCCGGGTCTTACAAAGTGGCCTGAATATGGAGCTGAGGCTGAGTATCTCGGCATTGGACTGGAACAGAAACCTGGCAAAAACATTAAAGGACAACACTTTACTTTCATGACTCAAAAACTTCCACAGATAATAAAAGAGTGGAATGAAGGCAAGTTATCAATTTCAGAATTAATTTTTTTTTTTGTCATAAAACCATGATTTATTTGCTAAATGTGAGTCGAATTGGATCTTTTTTTGCCTTATGCAAACTAAATGAAATCTTTATATTATATTATTATTGGTTTTCTTGACAGGACCTGTAGTGGAAACAAAATTAGGATCTTTAAGAGGTTCCTTCCTGACTGTGAAGGGCAAGAAAACTGTCATCAATAGCTATCTCGGTGTACCATTTGCCAGGCCCCCAGTGGGGTCTCTGAGACTGGCTCGGCCCCAGCCTGCAGACAAATGGCAAGGAGTGAGAGATGCAACCAAACAGCCACCAATGTGAGATGCCACACAACCATATTTAACCATAACCATACATTAAATTCAAATGTGTTTAGACATTTCCAGTATCTAATGTACCGTGGATTCTTTAGGTGCATTCAGGACAGGCAAGCAAGTGTCCTTGAGCTGGAGTTTCTCTCTATGGATGTGGAGATTCCTGAAGTCTCAGAGGACTGCTTGTATCTCAACATTTACACTCCAGTCAAACCTGGTGAAGAAGACGCCAAGTTGCCAGTAAGTTCAACAACAGCTTTTTGGGTTTGAATGTCCTCATAGAAATTGGGTCGAGAATGTTTCCATGTGTTTTCTAGGTCATGGTTTGGATTCATGGTGGAGGACTTTCTTTTGGTTCAGCTTCAGTGTACGATGGCTCTGTTCTGTCAGCGTATCAGGATGTGGTCGTGGTGCTGATTCAGTACAGATTGGGACTGCTGGGATTCTTAAGGTTGGTGCCATAAATTATTTAACAGCTGCAGATTCCCTGGATCATATGAAATGCTTAATGAAAGCGGAAAGATCATCAATTTGAATTTTTTATTATTATAAGGTGTGAATATTTGCTCTGACAGCAATTTGATTCAAGTGTGATTCTTAAATGATGCAGTGCATAATGAAATCTGAAAATTGGTCTTTGGTACAATTTATAATATTTTAATGAAACGTTTTTTTATTTTTATTATGGCAGTTCAAGCATAAAACCTCTATGCATGAAAGTAATGCATAAAAATCACTTCATGTTACATTGTTATTATATCAGACACTTTATAATTATTACAATAAATAATCAGAAAATGATTCTGTATTAATTATTTAAAGGAGCACGCCAACTTTTTGGGACTTTAGCTTATTCACCGTATCCCCCAGAGTTAGATAAGTCCATACATACCCTTTTCATCTCCATGCGTGCCATAACTCTGACGCACCCACCGCTAACCTAGCTTAGCACAAAGACTGGAGGTAAACGGCTCCAGCTAGCATACTGCTCCCAATAAGTGACAAAATAGCACAAACATTTCCCTATTTACATGTTGTGATTTGTATAGTCACAGCGTGTACAAATAACAAGGTCACATGAGACACAGCCATCTTCTAACCGTATACATACTGGGAACTATATTCTCAGAAGGCGAAGCACTGCTACTTGGGCGGAGTGATTTGCTCGCAGCACCTGAGAAGCCCCATGGTGAGGAGTAGAGAGTTCGCTCAGAGTTGGAGTAAATCACTCTGCAGAAGTAGCAGTGCTTCGCCTTCTGAGAATATAGTTCTATACGGTTAGAAGATGGCTGTGTCTCATGTGACCTTGTTATTTGTACACGCTGTGACTATACAAATCACAACATGTAAATAGGAAAATGTTGGCATTATTTTGTCACTTATTGGGAGCAGTATGCTAGCTGGAGCCGTTTATCTCCAGTCTTTGTGTTAAGCTAGCCTAGCGGTGGGTGCGTCAGACAGAGTTACGGCACGCACAGAGATGAAAAGGGTATGTATGGACTTATCTAACTCTGCGGGATATGGTGAATAAGTCCCAAAAACTTGGCGTGTTCCTTTAAAAACCTTTTAAAAATAAGATGCAAATATAACTAGATTAAAAACCCACAGTAGAAGATTGGAATCAATTCAATTCAATTTAAATTCAATTCAAGCTTTATTTGTCATTGCATAAATACAGTGTATTGACACAACGAAATTATTCAATTAGACAATTACAGGTGCTACTCCAGATCAGTGCTTTTAAAAGATAAATAATTAATAAAATAAAATGTACTAATTTATAAATATATATTAAACAAACCCCCCCATCCCTTTCATACATTGCACTCTCTCTTTTTCTCCCTTCCACACACTCACACACACCCTCCCACACACAATTCTAAAATAGCAGCAGGTTACAGCATAGCAGCAAGTTTCAGCAAAATAAAAATATAAATAGATTGTTTGCCAATGAGATCATCTTGTCACATTCACCGTCTTCTTCCTCATCTGTGTGTGCACTACACTTCCCATCATCCTCCTTGGCACACCTGCACACCTACACTCTATCAGCCATCATCATCATCACCTGCACTCCCTCGTTAACAAGCCCTATATATTCAGCACTCTCCCTTCACTCCTCGTCTGGTCTCGTCAATACAAGACACACAGACTCCCTTCCTACAAGACTTACCTGAAAACCTACCTGAGACGATCCTCATCAGCCTGTCTACCATCCATCTTCTGAACCTTCATCTTCATCATCTGCAAAGAGAAAGAGAGACTTGATTATCATTCAGCTAAGCATCCATTGTTTATCTTATTTTGGTTTACTCACCATTCATCTCTGGATCCAATCCATTCTGCTAAATAAACACATTAAACTTACCATCTCGTCTGTTCCCTGTGTGAATCGTGACACATCTCTAGAGGTAATATGATATTTCACAGGGTTATTTTTTGTTCAGTGAACATATTGCCCAGAGGAAAAAACTATTTATTAATCTAGCAGTGCGAGCTTTCATTGACCTATAGCGCCTGCCAGAGGGAAGCAGTTTGAACAGGACGTGAGCGGGGTGTGTAATGTCTTTAACAATGGATCTGGTCCGGTTGAGGCAGCGGGAGTTGGCAAGCTCTTCCAGGGAAGGAAGAGGACAACCTATGTTCTTTTGTGCTGAGCCTATGACCCTCTGCAGAGCCCTCCTGTCTGCCACCGAACATCCCGCATACCATGCTGTGATGCAAAAAGTAAGTACACTTTCAATAATTGACCGGTAAAAGGACACTACCAGCTTCTGTTTAAGATGGTTTTTCCTGAGAATTCTCAGGAAATGTAGTCGCTGCTGGGCCTTTTTTGTTATAGCTTTAGTGTTTGTGGACCAAGAGAGATGTTCAGAAATGTTTACTCCCAGAAATTTGAAAGATGAGACCTTTTCCACGCATTCACCGTTCAGGAGGAGTGGGGCGTGGGCTGTGCTGTTTCGTCTGAAGTCTATGATGATTTCTTTGGTTTTTAGTGTGTTCAGCAGTAAGTTATTTGATGAGCACCAGGTTGACAGTTGCTGGACCTCGTCTCTGTACTCTGTCTCATCTCCACCTGAAATGAGACCGACCACCGTGGTGTCATCTGCTAATTTTATGATGAGGTTGGAGGGGTGAGAGGGGGAGCAGTCAGATGTGTAGAGTGTGTACAAGAGTGGGCTCAACACACAACCTTGGGGGGAGCCAGTGCTGAGTGTAAGGGGGGAGGAGAGATGGTGACCGAGTCTCACTTGTTGTAGTCTGTTGGAGAGGAAGTCTTTTATCCAAGCACAGGTGGAGGGGGGAGGTGTAAGCCCAAGAGTTTTTTAATCAGAATGTCCGGGGTTATAGTATTGAAGGCTGAGCTGAAATCTATGAAGAGTAGTCTTGCATAGCTGCCTGAGTGTTCGAGGTGGCTCAGCGTTGCGTGGAGGGTGATGCAATGGCATCCTCAGTAGAACGGTTTGCCCTATAGGCAAACTGGTGAGGGTCGAATGATGATGGGAGACAGGCCTTGATGTGCTGGGCAACCAGCCTTTCCAAACACTTCATTACCAATGATGTTAGTGCGATGGGCCTAAAGTCGTTCAGGCTTTTCCATGCTGATGTTTTTGGAACTGGGATGATGGTGGCGGATTTCCAGCAAGATGGGACGATGGCTTGGGTCAGAGAGATAAAATAAAATAAAATACAGTACAGTACAAACAGTCGGACGAACAGTGGCACAGTGTTCATTCAGTAAATGCATAGCCAAACAGATGTGTTTTGAGTCTGGATTTGAAAGTGACTACAGTAGGAGCACATCTGATCTCCTCTGGAAGCTGGTTCCAGCTGCGGCTGGCATAATAGCTAAAAGCAGATTTGCCATGCTTAGAGTGAACCCTTGGTATTTCTAGCTGATATGATCCTAATGATCTGAGTGATCTGTTGGGTTTATATTCAGTGAGCATATCTGCAATATATTGAGGTCCTAGGCCATTGAATGATTTATATACCAGTAATAATACTTTGGGGGGGTGAAATGCTAGTTTTTTACACTGTTAAAGAGTTGGATTCCCATGCTAAACATGGACAAAGTTTCAAAAATTAAATTGTACGTTTGAAGGAGTATTTCTGTGCCAAAAATACTCCTTCCGGTTTGTCACAAGTTTCGGAAAGTTTTTTTCGAGTATGGGCCTGTGTGACGTCAGATGGGGTGGAATTTCCTAATACGGGTCGTAAGAGCACTTCTCCCGGAAGGGTGCGCGCGCACCCGTAGACCAGAGCGAGAGAGCGAAAGCAGTACGCTCATCAAAGCGCTGTGCTCGGCTTTAGGGAAGTCAATGTCACCAAAGAAGTGGGTTTTTGGTTGCCAGGGCAAGACAACCCTGCACAGATTCCCAAAGAACCCAGCGTTAAGGGACCAGTGGATGGAGTTTGTTTTTCCAGAGCATCAACGGAGTTGTGCAAGTGTTCTTGTTTGTTCCCTGCATTTCGACGATGCTTGTTTTATAAACAAAGCCCAGTTCGACGCCGGATTTGCAGATCGTCTAATGCTTAAGGATGGAGCAGTCCCAACGATAAAGGTTCACGGTCGTGCGTTGGAACCGCAGGCGGTGAGTAAAACTGCTTCAAATGTCTGTGTGTTGTTAGCTATCAGTGCGTAAGCACAGCTTTAGCTCCGCCTACACGGCACACCTCCAGCCGCTCGTTTTTTTCTGGAAAGACTCGGTACAGCCTATCTTTCTTTTATAAATATAATAAAACTAAAGACTTTTTGGAGATATGAAGGATGCAATACTACTCTATAGGTACTCAAGATTAACATGAGATTGACTGAAACTGAGTGTTTCACCCCCCCCTTTAAAATCAATCCTAAATCTAACTGGGAGCCAGTGTAAAGACCTGAGGACTAGAGTTCTCAACGGGCCTGAAAATTACAACCCGACCCGACCCGGCCCGTGGCTTTTAAAGCCCGGACCCGATGTAACCCGACACATCAACATGAATTATCTGCCCGAACCCGGCCCACGGCCCGACGCCGCGTCAGATTATTATTTTTTTTTCTCATACACGTATTCTCATGACCAGCAGACGGGAATTCAAATCAACCTTTAATGTTCACGCCTTTTAACAATACAAACAATACAAACAACTGAAACAATAAACTTTAAATATATAAATAGGCTGTAGTAGCAACGGTGAATTCACTTGCGGCTAGTTTACTTTTCACCAACTCCATCTTCTCTCCAGGCTAAAGGCTCTGCCCCCACCCCTTTCCATGATGCACGTTGCACGCAGCAGCCAGACTTTCTTTACGGTGAACAGCAGCGATGATTAATAAATGTTTTTTTTTCACTGAGCGGAAAAGATTAAGCCCGAGGTCTGACCCGACCCGAGTCATTTGATTATATTTTCGACCCGAACCCGGCCCGAACCCGCGGTTCCCGTCGGGTTTGTCGGGCCGACCTGACCCGTTGAGAACTCTACTGAGGACTGGTGTGATATGATCATATTTTCTGGTTCTGCTCAGAATCCTGGCGGCAGCGTTCTGTATGAGCTGCAACTGTCTTATGGTCTTTTTGGGAAGGCCAGTGAGGAGTCCATTACAATAATCCACCCTGCTGGTGATGAAAGCATGCACAAGTTTCTCTAAGTCTTGTCTGGAAACAGAGCATCTAATTCTTGCAATATTTTTCAGATGATAGTATGCTGATTTAGTTATTGCTTTGACATGACTACTGAAACTAAGGTCTGACTCTAGTGTCACACCAAGATTCCTGACTTGATTTTTAGTTGTTTGACCCCTAGAGTGAAGGTATGCGTTCACCTTGAGAACTTCATCTTTGTTTCCAAATGCAATGACTTCAGTTTTGTCTTTGTTTAAATGTCAATGGAGTCAATGGGGCTGTAATCGTTAGGCGATAGGGGTAAGCAGATCTGTGTGTCATATGCATAGCTGTGGTAAGCAATTTGGTTCTTTCTCATTATTTGGCTCATTGGGAGCATATACAGGTTGAACAGGAGTGGTGCAAGAATTGAGCCTTGAGGGACTCCGCATGTCATGGATGTCCACTCAGACTTATGGTCTCCTATACTCACATAATAACCTCTCCCATCTAAGTATGACCTGAACCATTTTAGGACTATTCCAGAAAGCCCCACCTAGTTTTCCAGCCTGTCAAGAAGTATGTTATGATCGACAGTGTCAAATGCAGCACTGAGGTCGAGTAGATGATTTAAGGTGCTGTACGGTTTCTTCCAAAATTTTGCCATCAATTTCTTTGAAATCAGACATAGTAACTACTTTCTCAGGTGGTCTGATCTGTCTGACCTCAGTGCAACTCAAGGATGTGCTGATCACCTTTCTTATATTATTGATTTTCTCAGAGAAGAAAGAAGCAAACTCACTGCACTTGCTGTCTGATAGCATTTCACTGGGAATCTGGCTTGGGGGGGTTGTCAGTCTCTCTACAGTAGCAAAAAGAGTGCGTGTGTTGTTTAAATTGCTGTTTATAATATTTGAGAAGAAAGTCTGTCTAGCTTTTCCTAGTTCCATATTGAAAGCATGAAGGCTGTCTTTGTAGATGTTATAATGGACTACAAGTTTTGTCTTCCGCCACATGCGCTCTGCTTTTCTGCATTGTCTTTTTATATTTTGCACTGCTGTTGAGTTTCTCCAAGGTGCTTTTTGTCTGCCACTCTTCTTCCTGACTTTAACAGGAGCAATATCATCAATTACACTTTTAACTTTTGAGTTAAAGGACTCAAGGGGCCCTATTTTAACAATCTGAAACGCAAGTGTCAAAGCGCAAAGCGCAAGTAACTTTGTGGGCGGGTCTTGGCGCTGTTGCTATTTTCCCGGCGGGATAAATGACTCTTGCGCCAGGCGCAAATCTAAAATGGGTTGGTCTGAAGAGCTTCATTATTCATAGGTGTGGTTTGGGCGTAACGTGAAATAAACCAATCAGAGCGTCATCTCACATTCCCTTTAAGAGCAGGCGCGCTTGTTCTAAAGCGGATTCCTATCATAACGGCGGATTTGCCAGGCGCGCGCCAGGAGCGGTTCACAGCCAAGGAGAGCAACGCTCTCGTCAGGGACGTTGGGGATGGAGAAACCCACCCAAATTAACTTTGGTTAAAAATGCGTATGATAATTTGGGTAAATGTGTAAGCTAGATGTATGCTTTTATAATAAATTATCTATCTATCTATCTATCTATCTATCTATCTATCTATCTATCTATCTATCGTAATAATGTATGATTTGCAAAAATGAAAACTGCTGCTTCTGTGTAGATGAGAGAATCAAAGTGTATGCGCGTTGTGCACACGCTACATTGATTATGGCCAAGCATGCGCCCTTAAAATAGCATATGAATAACATGCGCAACGCGCCACTGACTTTAAACTATTTTTTCCTGGTTAGTGGCGCAATTGTTTTCTAAACCTGCAAAATAGCATGAAGGAACGTTTGCGCCGGAACACGCCTCCTTTTTTGCGCTGAAACGCCCAGGGAGCGCAAGTTCATTCCCTAGTTTAGCGACGTGCTTCTGTGGAGGGAAAAGCGCGCTTTGCGCGGGTGCAAAATAGGAATGATACATGCGTCGGTGTACAAAGTCAATTGCGCTGGGTGCAAGATAGGGCCCAAGGAGAGAATCAACAGAGTCAACAGATATGCTTGGTGTTAAGGATATAGCCTTCATAAATAGTACACTAGTGTTCTCATTTAAGCATCTCTTCTTGACAGACACAGATCTAGCTTCAGTGGTAGGAGAGATCAATATATCAAAGAAAATACAGAAATGATCAGACAGTGATACAGCCTTAATAACAATCGATGAAATGTTTAGACCCTTACTGATAAGTAAATCTAGAGTGTGTCCATGATTGTGTGTGGGTCCATGTACATGCTGAGTCAGATCAAAAGTTTTTAAAACAGTTTTGATTTCTTTTGCCATATTGTTTTCTGCACTATCTATGTGGATGTTAAAATCTCCGGCAATGGCAAAACAGTCAAACTCTGAGGTAATTGTAATAACAGTTCTGTAAAGTCCTCAGCAAAGGCTGGAGAGTATTTTGGAGGCCTGTAAATAATAAGTAAAATGCGTGGAGCACCTTTTAACACAATACCCAGATATTCAAAAGACTGGTAAGTCCCAAATGATATTTGCTTACATTGACAGATATCTTTAAAAAGAGCAGCTAGACCCCCACCTCTCTTAACAGCTCTGCAGACACTCATAAAAGTAAAGTTAGGAGGGGCTGTTTCATTGAGGACTGTTGCACTGCAGCTGTCTTCTAGCCAGGTTTCATTTAGAAGCATAAAATCCAGGTTGTTTGTGGTTATTAAGTCGTTGACTAGAAGTGATTTATTTTTAAGTGAGCGGATGTTTAAAGGTGCTAACTTAACAGTCTTACTTTTTGTCCCCACATCAATCTTAGTTTGACATGTAATAGGCACCAGATTAGTTGGGTTTGCTGTACGGCTATTGAAGGCCTTAGACTTTCTATCTTGTAATAGAACAGCAATAGAGAAAGATACAGGCACACTGGGTTCCCGCTTGTTCTGTAAACATTTGAGAAAGTTACTGTTATCATAGCAGGGACCCAACACATATCACTGAGAGCTGGTATCAGTTGTTTTTGGTTCACCTCGAGCAGATGGAGGAGGGTGTGGGCCCTGGCGTTGTGGCAGAGGCCGAAGAGCTCTCACAGGAGGAGGGGGAGGGCGAGCTGGGCCCGCAAGCTTTGGTGCGGGTGGTTGAGGTGCCTGTCGTTTTTTGTTTGATATCTGGGGGCTTCCAGCTAAAGAGTGGGATAGTTTGGTTCCAGCATATACCAGTTCTTCCATTTTCTGTGAGAAACACAGAAGTGGCGATGCTGGAGAGAGGAAAAAAGTGGCTGTGATATGCTGTCCTGGCTTCCCTGGCTGTTTTCCAGGAAGTCGTCCTTGGGTGCTGAATCTTGGAGCAGTTCTGATATGTCTGTCTGTGGTGAGCTCTGTGGGCAGGGCTCAGCTGAGATTGTGTCCGTGAGCAGAGGTTGTTATGGCGGAGTGGTGTTATCATTGTCCTTGTGTGATATGTCAACGCATGTCCATTTTGCTCCTGAAGTGAAGTCCCATGGTCATTCATACTCTGTCCAGGTGTGTGTGTGCCATTCAGATTGAGTGGATTGGCACACACTGCAGAAGGATGATTGAGGGAGAAGTAGATATTGTCCTTTAACACTCTTGAACCAAGTTTGTTTGGGTGATCGCCATCCCGATGAAACAGTTGTCTCTGACTCCAGAAGAGATTGAAATTGTCAATGAAGTTCACTCCTTTTATATTGCAGGTTTTTTGCAGCCATGTATTTAGCCCAAGCAACCGTGAAAACCCGTTTGTTCCTCTTGCTGGGAGTGGTCCACTGATGAATGTTTGAACTTTCAGTCTTTTAAGTTTCACAAAGTTCATTAAAATCCTTCTTAAGGAGTTCTGACTGCTCTTTATGAATATGTATTCTTCCCCACATGAATGATAAGTCGATTTACAGTCTTATGTTTCATCAGAATGTTCTGAAGTTCCCTGTTTACATCAGAAGTTGTTGCTTGTGGAAGGCAGCATGTAGTTGTATCCCTGCTCCTAATGTTTCTGATTATGGAGTCTCCCACTATCAGAGTCCTGGGCTCGGCTGCGCTCTGAGCTGAGTGCCGCTGTCTGCTCGACCTTGAGCGCCAGTTAGCATTAGTGTTAGCTACTGGCCCATTCAGTCTGTGTTCGATCACATTCATCACATTTGGGGATTCCTCATTTACATTCATTAGTACTTCAAATCTGTTCTCAAGATGTATAGGTGGTGGTAGGAGACCAGTGTTTGCAATCCTTGTCAGAGCTGTATCTGGGGTAGAGGATGCTACTGCGGCAATATGTGAGGCTTGTGACAATCTGATGTCTCGAGTGCCTTTGGGTCTCGCTCCCTGTTTGTGCCATCGATTTGTAAGTCGATCGGCTTGTTTCTCTACCTGTCGAGAAGCGCTAGTTTCATGGGACTCACCGGCTATATGCTGAGGGTGTCCATGACGAAGCTCTGTTGTGTGCTCCGTCTGGTTTGGTGGTCCCGTAAGTAACTTTGTTTCAAGAACTGCAATCCTTTGTAAAAGTCTGTGGCAGTTAGTGCAGCAAGTAGATTCTTGAACCAGAAGAGGCATTTTCTCGTATCCTTGTAGGCAGTTGTGTTTTCCTTTCCCCGGAATGTAAGCTGGTCGGGTAAAAGAATTTTGCGTTTTTGTGAAAATACAAACTTCGTCGTATGAGCACTGTGCTGATTTGCTGAAGTTAAAATTAGGTGATAAAAGGAAATAAAATATAAAAATATAGGAGATAAAATGTAAAAGCGATAGAGCAAAGCGGGGAGCAGTAAGCAAGAGCGCCCGAACAGTAGCTGAGCAGGAAGTTGATGTTGATGGTTAGCTCTGGCTGAGCTGTACTGTGCCCTATCCCCTGACCTGAATGCTGTGTTGCGATCCCTGATAAGGAGCCGCACTTCACTTTTCATCCAGGGTTTCTCGTTTGGGAAGACCCTGATCCGTTTAGTGACGGTGACATTTTCAGTACAGAATGTGATGTAGGATAGGACAGACTCTGTATACTCCTCCACATCCAGGTTCTCAAATAGACTCCACTCCGTGGTTGAAAAGCAGTCTTGGAGCTGGGAGAGGGCATCCTCTGGCCAGGTGTTGATCGTCCTAATGGTGGGCTTATTTTTCCTGATGTGAGGGGTGTAGGCTGGTATAAGGTGTAGAGAGAGGTGTTCTGACAGGCCAATGTGTGGCTGGGGCACTGCTCTTTATGCATGCTTAATATTGCAATAGACATGGTCGAGTGTGCTGTTCTCCCTGGTGGCACACTTCACATATTGGGTGAATTTAGGGAGAACAGCTTTTAAGCATGCCCGGTTTAAAATCTCCGGCTACTATATGTACCCCATCCGGGTGCGCCTGCTGTCGTTTACTTATGCACCCATGAAGATAGCGGAGGGCTACATTAACATTAGCATCTGGAGGGATGTACATGGCTGTGATGGTTACTACAGTTATCTCTCTAGGTAAGTGTAAAGCCCACTATATTGGTCCAATTGCCGGTTCGCCAATATACGGGGAAGGTATCACGTGGTCTGTCCTCACTCATGCAAAGTACTGGTTGGTTAAATTTGTAATACATTAATCATATGTATTTACTCGTTAATTCATCTGACTCCATAAATGAAAGGTTTTAATAATATTCCAATTCCACAATCAATTCAAATATCTAGAACATGATTATACATTGGTTACACCAAAGAATCTTACCCATCTTGTACCTGAGATAGAGAGAGAGAGAAAAGGAAAGAAAGAGAAAGAGAGAGAGAAAGAGAGGGAGAGAGAGAGACAGAGAGAGACAGAGACCCTATCCCATTCGTGTCCAGCAAAGAAGAGAGAGCCGAGAGAGGGAGCACACCTTCCTTTATCCTCCTGACCAGGTGACATGGGGGATGGGGGAGACCACCCTCAAATGGCTTAACCAGTTTTCTCTAAACTTCTATAAACCTTATTACCTTTTATTTTATCTATCTGGATATGAGATATCTGTACCACTCACTTTGAGACATTTCAAATGACACCAAAAACATAACAGTCAATGATAAACATTCACATTAAACCATGTTCTTGTGTGAGTTCTTCATTGTTTCTGAGAGGAAGTGAACCTCACTTCCTGAATGGGGGAGGTTGAATGTTAATTAGCTAGCAGGGCTCTTTGTCTCAGACCCCAACCAGTATTTTCAGTCTTACAGTAAGTAAAAGGGACGGCAGATGACAGTTAATGCCTCGAGATGGGGGGAACAATATTTATATGTTACATGGCTTTGTGAACACCAGTCATTATTAATATAGATACAGAGTCCGCCTCCTCTGTCCTTACCGGAGTCACTATTCCTGTTGTGTCTGTGGATGGTGCGACCTGCTAGCTGTATGGCGTTATCGGGTATAGCAGGGTGGAGCCAGGTTTCAGACAAGATCATCACACAGCAATCCCGGGCAAAGTTGTTAGTTGCTATTCGCAGTTCTAGGTCATCCATTTTGTGCACAATGGATCTTACATTTGTAAGAAAAACACTAGGTAGAGGGGGCTTGTGTGGATGCTTCTTTAGCCGCAATAGTAGGCCGGCTCTACATCCCCGCTTCTGTTTCCTGTTCCTCTGCCGTTGTCGTCGCTGCCTGCAGGAGCCTGTGACAATCCACGGAGACCCCGGTGCTCTCGATATTTCGAGCGGTATGTTATTTGCTTGTTGAAAATAGTCCGTGACTGGAACATTACTTCGTAAGCCGATGCTGATCAGGTTAGTGTGACTATATACACATTGTGTTTGGCAGAGTTCGCCATACATTTGCCATGTAATTCCTACTAAACATACTAAAAAGCACCGAACTAGAGAGCTCAGAGCCGCTGCACTCACGCGCGCAGCCATTTTGGCGCCAATCTTGATTTAATGGATTTTTACTACAAGTAGGTAAAATTTTTGTCTGTAATTGATAAATTAATCAAATCTGGATTAAATTTTTATTATCAAATAGATTATTTTAATGATTTTTTTTTATTTCAATAGCCGTAATGTATTTTAAATATTTATTTTTTTAAATAGTGTCATTTTTAAATGAGTAGGTTGACTACAAAAAAAAAAGTATTTTTTGTTATTTTTTTGTAAAGAAACAAAAGTTATAGGTATTAGTAATTAAAATCAAATAAATAATAATAAAAAAAATCACAACAATACTTTAGGGCTAACAATTTAAATTTAAGGGTGGATTAAATGTTTAATGGCATTAAATTGTTGCAATTAATGCTTGTAACTTGGCATTAAAATTGATTTATGTTTTTGTGCAATGTATGTGTTAGTGATACTCTGAAATTTCTGAAACTGAAAAGATTTGGCCAAAATCATTGACAATTTCTCCACGAAACAGTGACAAATTTAATTAGCCAAAATGATTGACGAAATTTCATCATTTAATTTTGGCTTCAGTGTTTCATTAAAAAAAACTAATTTTGGTGCAACACTAGTACACATGATTTAAGCCCTATTATGTGAATACATTTTTCTGTATTTAATCACAGATTCAGATAAAATTTTCCTTTTCTTTTTGCAGCACAGGAGATGAACATGCGCCAGGAAACTATGGTCTTCTGGACCAGGTTGCTGCTCTTCAATGGGTTCAGGAGAACATCCACAGTTTCGGTGGAGATCCTGGATCAGTGACCATCTTTGGAGAGTCTGCTGGAGGAGTCAGTGTATCCACGCTGGTGTGCATCTTTATTTAGTAACTGTAGAAACAATAATTCAGCTGTAATGATTGCAAAATTATTTGTATTGAATGATGGAGTCACTTTCTGTGTCATTATGTCTTTAAGATTCTTTCACCATTGGCTTCTGGTCTGTTTCATCGAGCCATTGCAGAAAGCGGGACTGCCTTTTGGCATGGTTTAGTGATGGCTAATCCTTTGCTGATAGCCCAGGTATCATTTCCTTTCATAATCTTCTTATATTTTCATCATTTTGTTATTTAAAAGTCTTCTTACGTCCTTATGTTGATGATCATTGCAGAATGCAGCCAAATCATGCAACTGTGACAGTAGTAGTTCATCAAAGATCATTGACTGCATCATGGGCTGGTCTGATGAGGAAGTTCTGGAATGTTCCATAAAGGTGTGAAATTTTTCATAAAAATAAGCCATTAAAGGGATAGTTCACCCATAAATGAAAATTACCCCATGATTTACTCACCCTCAAGCCATCCTAGGTGTATATGACATTCTTCTTTCAGACTAATACAATCTGAGTTATATTAAAGTGCCCCTATTATGCTATTTTAAAGTTTCCAAATGTTGTTTTGGAGCCTCCTACAACAGATTTACATGCATCAAAGGTAAAAAACAATTTAATTTTCTCATAATATACATTTGCACATCACCACATTTTTCAACGATTCTCAAACGACTCGTCAGATGAACCAGTCTCTCTAAATCCCTCTTTTCGCGAGCTGCTCTGCTCTGATTGGCCTGGCAGCTCAGTCTGTTGTGATTGGTCTAACGCATACGCATTGTGTCGAAAACAAAAACGCCCATTGCAATAACTGAACGTCAGCTCAGGGATTGTACACCTTAAACTAAAGACAGTAACAAACAATGAGGTCAATTTTACCATATCAATCCGAGCTCGAGTCCAATGATGAAACACTGGAAGAACTAATTATTAAACCCAAACCTCCATCTCAAAAGATGGCTCGAGCAGGACGTTTCTCAGTGATACGCTACTCAGTTTGAGGTACATTATGAGATGTTGCAACTGTAATTCCTCACCATTAGCATTAACAAGAGTGTGTCTATCAACAAACCAATTATTTTACTTTTATTTATTTATTTATACACCTAGGATGACTTGAGGGGGAGTAAATCATGGGCTAATTTTCATTTTTGGGTTAACTATCCCTTTAAGAAAAATGTTTTTGAAATTATTCGGTGTAAAGCAAAAAGATCACTTGTGAAAAAGTTTGTCATTTATGACAATTCATTTGTTTTCAGACACTTAATTGCAAGTTATTTACCATTTAGATTTTTTAAAAAGTATTAGTTTATATATAATTTATATTTAATGCAGCCTTCCTTCCTTTTATATTTAAGGCTGTTAATTTGTCGAACTAGAGAGTGCTATAGTTTAAATACAGCTTTATATCTAGTTTCATAATTCTACTGACTTTTAAATATGGTTTGAAGTGTACTGCCAAATGTACTGACAAGCAATTATGATAAACTGAAATATATACTCAAACTATACACTGAAACTGTGTTCATAGTTCGAGATGATGCACTTCAGTCTTGCTGTGGATTCTCATTTCCTTCCCAAGCCTGTAGAGGAGATCATTCGGAAACAAGAGTTCAGTAAAGTTCCTCTCATCACTGGTATTACTGATGATGAGTTTGGCTATTTACTGTCCACAGTGAGTAAATATTACATTTATTATTATATTCAATATCACACTCCAAACAGCTTATTTCAATAAACAAATCAACAGAAAATGCATTAGTATCCACAGGATAGTGGTATTATCTTTTGTATTGTCATGGGGGTGAAGAATCACATGACAAGGATAGCTCAAACAAAGTGCCCGGAGGGTGGATTTATTTACAAAGTGACAAAACCCAGTGAAGGATTAGGGTGGGTGCTCCAGTGAAGAGTGTGTTGTCTTCCTTGTGGTGCAGCGAGTCTGGGCTTTGCTCCTGCGAGGCTGATTGGTCACCCGCTGCTTTCTAGAGAAAGATAGAGAACAGGCGTTAGAGTTCTGTCTCATGGAGGTGTCTCACCCTCTGGCAAAGCCCATGCGGCTTATGTGGCTGTTGCTTGATGGACCGCAGCTGGGGCCGATCAGCCTGTGACGAGGGCATGCAGGTGCTCCTCATCTGTTTCCCGGGCGACGCTGATGAGTCCTTGTGGTGCTTGTCACACTCCCATGAGCATGATCCGTGACCAGGGTGAATTTCCAGCCGAGGAGGTAATATCGCAGCTCCAAGATTGCCCACTTGACGGCCAGGGCCTCCTTTTCCACCGCGGCGTAGTTTTTCTCGGCTGGGGTCAGCTTCCTGCTGATAAACAAGACAGGGTGCTCCTCACCTTCCTGGATCTGTGACAGGACGGCTCCCAGTCCGATATCGGACGCATCTGTCTGTAGCAGGAAGGGGCAGCTAAAGTCCGGCACTCGGAGTACCGGTTCCGAGGTGAGGGCTGTCTTAATGTTTCTGATTGCTTCCTCCTTTTCTGGCGTCCAGTGAACCTTCTCCGGCTGTCCCTTCCTAGTCAGGTCTGTCAGAGGGGCGGAAAGGCTTCTCATGTTTTGGAAAGATGTTTGACGCGTGTTGTTTTTTCAAATGCATGTTATAAGTGACTCAAACTCACAGTGCTTTCAGATGGAGCAGCGTTTACATAGCCATAAATCAATGACAAGCTGCGCATAAAAAAAAAAATAATCGCAGCCTTTGCGATTTTAAAATCGCGATAAGCCATCTCGATTTAAGTGCGATTACATGGAAAGTGCGATTAATCGTTCAGCCCTATTTAGCAGTAAGCCCAGCCCTCCGGAGCTCCGACAGCACCCTCCGCAGACGGTCCAGGTGGTCCTCCCATGCCTCGGAGTGGATCACAACATCATCGAGGTATGCGGCGGCGTAGGCCTGGTGGGGTCGTAGTAAGATGTCATTCTTTGGAATGTGGCCGGCGCCCCCTGAAGGCCAAACGGGAAGGGTCCGGTACCTGCCAGTAGCCCTTGGTGAGATCTAGCGTTGAGATGTACTGGGCCCTTCCCAACCGGTCCAGTAGCTCATCTAACCTATGCATGGGGTATCCATCGAATTCAGAAACCTCATTGAGGTGACGGAAGTCATTGCAGAAGCGGAGGGTGCTGTCAGGCTTTGGGACCATCACGACCGGGCTGCACCACGGGCTGCATGAAGGTTTTATCACCCCTAACTTCAGCATCTGTTGTACTTCCTCCTCAATAGCCTGCCGACGAGCCTCAGGGACCCGGTAGTGCCGCTGCCTGATGATGACTCCTGGAGGCGTGCGGATGTCATGCTGCAGGATGGTGGTCTGCCCGGGAAAAGAAGAGAACACATCAGAGAACTGACCTATCAGGTGCTGCAGCTCTGCCTTCTGGGCAGCCGAAAGATGGGGGTTGACGTCTACCACCACGGGATCGGAGGTGGCGAGGGCGGCGAGTTGGTCTCTAGTCCCAACCCATTTCTTAAGGAGGTTGATGTGGTACAGCCGTTCGGCTCTCCTTCTTCCCAGCTGTCACACACGATAAATAACCGGTCCAATTCTCTCCAGCACCGTATAGGGGCCCTGCCATGTGGCCAGGAATTTACAGGCAGCGTTGGGGACTAGGACCATTACTTGGTCTCCGGGCTGGAATTCCCGTGGTTGGGCGGCTCGGTTGTAGTGGTGCTGTTGGGCCTGCTGCGCTTTCACCATATGCTCCTGTACCACTGGCATGACTCGGGCGATCTTCTCCCTCATCTGTTTCACGTGGTCCACCACGGAGCGATGGGCTTCAGGCTGTTGCTCCCAGGCTTCCTTCGCCACATCCAGGAGGCCGCGGGGTTGCCGGCCAAAGAGGAGCTCGAATGGGGTGGAACCAGTTGAGGCCTGGGGAACTTTGAGGATCCCGAAGAGGATGTAGGGTATCATGAGGTCCCAGTCACGCTTGTCCTCTGCAACCACACGTCTCAGCATCTGCTTTAGGGTCTGGTTAAATCGTTCCACCAAGCCGTCGGTCTGGGAAAGGTACACAGTCGTCCTCAACTGTTTCACCAGCAGTAGCCTGCAAAGGTCAGCCATTAGCCGGGACATAAAAGGGGTACCTTGATCGGTCAGGATCTCTGTTGGGATGCTGACTCAGCTGGAGAACAGGAAAAGCTCCTGGGCGACAGCTTTGGCGGTGGCCTTTCGGAGTGGGACGGCTTCTGGATACCGGGTGGCATAGTCGACAATCACCAGGATGTGTTCATGTCCCCGGGCAGACTTAGGCAGCGGTCCCACAAGGTCCATCCCGATGCGCTCTCAAAGGGCACCTCGATTATGGGCAGTGGGATCAGCGGACTGGGGGAGGCGTCCTGGGCGACATCAGCTGACAGGTCGGGCAGGCTTGGCAGAACCGCTTTACTTCGGCCTCCAGGCCTGGCCAGTGGAAGCGGTCGCGGATCTGCTGAATGGTATTAGCGGCCCCCAGAGGTCCTGCCATGGAGTGTGAATCTGCGAGTTCTAGTACGGTCTCCGTTCTTGTGTTCGGCACGACTAATAACGATTTCTCCTCCCCTCTTCGTTGAGCGACACAATAGAGTAGGCCATTCTGGACAATGAAATGTGGGAGAGGATGGGGGCCAGGCTGAACTTCCTTGTCCTCGATGACGCGGACCTGGGTCCCACAAGCTGCTTCAGCCTGTCGTCTCCGCATTGTTCCTTGGCGAATGAGCCCCCTCCCCGTCACCTGCTGGAACACATCATAAAAAGGATTAGGATTTTGGGAGGGGGACTCACCATCTCTCCCACTGTCCGAGGCCAGAAGGACAGGGCGCTGGTAAGGTACTCGAGTCAGCCTCCGTCTTTGGCGGCTCCCTCTAAGGCTGGCAGGCGGCGTCGCAGCGGCCAGTAGGTGGTCAAACTCGGGCCAGTCTCTCCCGAGCAGCACCGGAACCGGAAGATCCTTAATCACTCCTACTTCTAGGGTCCCCACGGCCGGCCGAAATGGTCACTCTGGGAGCTGGTACTTGTCGGGTGACCCCATGGAGACAGGTTATAGGAAGGAAGGCTGTAGACTCCATACGTGGGGACAGAATGTTCGACTGGACCAGGCTTACCGCACTGCCGGAATCCAGGATGGCCCGAAACGGCTTCCTGTTGACCCTGACATCATCTCTGGAGCTCCAATTGGTAGATTGCTGTGAACAATGCAGCCAGCCAGCCAGCCAGGTTCGTGCAGGAGGTGCGGGGGCCTCCGTTGGCATGGGCTCGTCCCGCGGTGAGGGGGCCACTGACCTGTCTATTTGTCGCTGAGTGCCCTTCGGCACGCGTTGCTCCAGGACCACCCTCCGAGGAAACGGCGGCGCTCGCTCCCCTGCCTCCCGCTGTAGGGCAGCATCTGCCAACTCGATGGCCTCAACGAGTTCCAGGGTGGTACTTGGGTTCTTCATCCCGACAGCCTGTCAGTGTGAACGGGGAAGAGCACGAAGCAGACGGTCGATGACAACGCGTTCCGCCACCTGACTGGCCGATGGATCCAACTCTAGCAGCCAGTGCTGCGCGAACCACGTGAGTTCAGTGGTTTGGGCATGGGCTGGCCGACGGGGTTTATATTCCCAATTGAAGAAGTACTGAGCAGCGCATATCGGAGACAAACCCAGACGGGCCAAAATTTCCCGTTTCACTTCGTCGTAGCGCCTGGCGGTGGCGGCGGGGAGAGAAAAGTATGTGCACGGCGCCTCACCGGTCAGGAGAGGGGCCAAAACCTGTGCCCAGTCATCGTGCTGCCAACCTTCATTGGTGGCCGTGGCTTCAAACATCTGCAGGTATGCCTCTACATCATCGTGTGGGCTCATCTTCGGTAACAACTTGGCGGCTTGTGCTCGGGGGTCCGGCAGTGGAACGTGTTGAGCGGCACACAGCGATGCGAGTTCCTGCTCGCTCTCACCCTGGCGGGTGGCGAGGTGCTCAACTATTTATTGCTTGGTGAGCCATTTGATAAATTCTTCCATGTTGGGGGAGGAGCGCTCACCTATGGCAGAACCAGAGATGGAAGAGAAGAAAAAGAGAGAGGGGAAAAAATAAATAAAAAATAAAAAATGAATAAATAACATTGAGATGTTAAAGAGCTCATTTGGCGGTGATTCTTCACTCTTTTGCCCGCATTCTCCACCAGCGTCACGGGGGTGAAGAATCACACGACAAGGATAGCTCAAACAAAGTGCCCGGAGGGTGGATTTATTTACAAAGTGACAAAACCCAGTGAAGGATTAGGGTGGGTGCTCCAGTGGAGTGTGTGTTGTCTTCCTTGTGGTGCAGCGAGTCTGGGCTGTGCTCCTGCGAGGCTGATCGTTCACCCTCTGCTTTCTAGAGAAAGATAGAGAACAGGCGTTAGAGTTCTGTCTCATGGAGAGGTGTCTCACCCTCTGGCAAAGCCCATGCGGCTTATGTGGCTGTTGCTTGATGGACTGCAGCTGGGGACGATCAGCCTGTGACGAGGGCGTGCAGATGCTCCTCGTCTATTTCCCAGGCGACGCTGATGAGTTCTTTTGGTGCTCGTCACAGTATGCAGGTGCATCTTTCACCTGGTTTGATTTATTTCAATTTGACTCTTTTTCTTTTTTTTTTTTTTTTACATCAAAAATGAAACAAAAAGTGTAATTCAAAGGCTGAAATTCTTAAAGGGGTCATATAATGGCATTTTTGTACAAGCTAATATGATTTTTTAGAGTCTAAATTAAAAGTTTGTAATATACTTATATTATAAGTATAAAAATTCTCATTAGTATTGTAAGAAAACACTCATTTTACCTGGTCAAAAACACCTGGTGCTTTTCAGCACGCCGTTTAAAGGAGACATAACCTAGTATTACCTTGGATACCCACGCTCTATTATAGTCTTTCAGGCCCTTCTAAAAAAGAAAAGTTGAAAAAAAGTGGAAAAAAAATAAACACAGAGCTCCTCTGACCCTTATTTCTGAAGGCATTATTGTCTCGCGAGATCTGATGCGATATTTTGGCTGTCGTGGACGGTCATTGTAATAATGCAAATGAGGGGCACGTTGATTGGTGGCAGGAAGGAGGGGGGTTGACACCGCAGGTAACGCTTCAGCATATCATTCCAAAATGACATCATGGCGCAAGTTGTGAATGAACCCGACCTGGCCGCGACCTACGGAATTCAACCTTATATGCACGAGCCAGACTCTGAACCTGAGCTGGAAAGGGAAGATGTAGAGTCGATGGAAGGACGTCTACAGCAAGATGCCTCTGAATGGTAAAGACAATCATTTTGACTGAGACATACCTTAACATCAGTAACGAGCTAAAACGTTTGTTGCTAGTTTCTCCCACATAGGTTAACCTTTATTTAATGTAGATTACATTAACGGAGATGTAGTCTACTTTTTTTATCAGCTTACAGTGGTTATTGAGATCAACGTTGGCTATCATGTGGTGTTGTGGCGCTCGACTGAATATGAGGGGGAGAGGGGCAGGACGGGCTTCCTGCAGCATAGGTCTGCGGTGTCCATATATGGTATATCCAGAAATTAACATCACGTATTTGAGTGCGCGTGCACGTGGGCTGGTTGACGAACCCTAATCAAACGCTTCACTTTTAAATATCGGCTTCCTGGCCAGTGTATAATCGTTAGGCAATCATAACATACATTTTTTCACGTGGAAAAGTGAAAATTACAGGTCATGACTCCTTTAAGTGCATGTGTTTTTAAATGATAATGAGCTTTGCTCACCCCGCCCCTCTGTTCTGTGGGGCGTTTTGACACAACAACACACGTGGAGTGTTGCCTTGACAACAGTTGAGGGTATATTTTGAAGAATGGCGGCGGGAGTCTCTGAGGAGTCTCAACCGTATCCATTTGATCCGGAGTCGGACCCGGAACAAGATGACGGCCCCAAAGAAGTTTGACAATTAAGGCTCGAACAGGACGTTTCTGAATGATTGGTTAACGTAATGTCACTTTGATCTATCTTTGTGTGTACTGGCAGGGTAGAGTAGTGAGATACGAACGCTATGTGTTTACTGATGTATACGTTCATTGACAGATTGGTGTTACAGCTAATGGTCATGAAAAACATTTTTTCGGTAAATGTAGGCTTGTCAGTGATGCATAACGTTATCTATGCAGTGTTAGGTACAACTGTCAGGGCTGAAGCACTGACATGAGGTCACGGCAGGAATGTTTCTAACAGTAGTTAAAGGACACCTAAGATTTTTTTGTTACCATTCATCTTCATGCAGTTATAACTGTTTTTTTTTTTACATTACTTCTTAATCAGTAACAGACACCATTATAAACCATCTACAAAAGTAAGCTTAGTGTAGTATTACCACGTTAACTTTAACACCTGCGTACAGTTTGTAATAACACAATAACCATAACGCGTTGTTCATTATAAACGTGGGATTATGTATTATATTGAGAACGTCGTACATAGAAAACATGCCGTAATGTATCCTTAGTGTAAACCTTAGCCACATTCATCGTGAAGCGTGCAACGATTTGCAAAGATTAATATAAAGATTAAAATAAAGGTTAAAGCAGGGCTCAGTAGTTTCGGGATTTCTTCGCTGTATTCTCGCTTTTTGCTCGCAGGTTTCTCTCTAGAGCTCCCCCCACAGCTTCGGAATAGATATTTGACAACACTGTTGTAAAAACTCGTTGGCGATTCTCAGACACCATGGCTAGTTGATCAACGACATCAAAGCAGATGGGACATTCTTTAAAACGTCTTCTTCATTCGGGTTCGAACAGCGTGAGGGAGCGCAATAATGACAGCATTTTAGCAGATTTCTTTTGGCCGTAAAGCAATTGTTTACATCGCGAGACCTGATATCACGCGATACTTCCTGACGCGGCGGCCCGCCAGCTCAAAGTTGCAAGTGCGGATTTTCCGCTCACGGGCACCAGGGGGGTGCGAAACGACCACCATACAACCCGAAATAAGTAATATAACCATTCCAATGACTCCGAAGCTGTTCAGTTAAGGTAAAAAAGTTACTTAGATCACCTTTAATAAAACGTTACACTCACTTTTTCTGGAGGTGCAACAGAAACACGAATAGTTGGTACCGATCCTTTTTTCAGGAGCAGCTTCTTAGCCAAACCAGCTTTATATTGACCCTCGTTTGTAAAGCAGTCTGGTGTGTAAAATGATTCGCGCAAACATGAAAGCATTGATGTTGATCGTGGGGAATATTCCCTTCGAAAACAAAACTCAGCCACTGAAAGCCACTGAAAACAAAACTTCAGCGGTTCGGATTTAGGAACATCAAAATGACTGCTGTGTTCCTTATTGCACCCAAAAACAGAACACCACAATTGCTTAGATGCCATTCTGCTCCAGCGTATCAACAATGGCGGACTATGATGACAGCTCGCTCACGAGCGAGGGCAGGTCTGTGTTGAAACGCTGCTGTCAATTAACAATCGTGGGAGGGGCGTCCGACCGTGTGATGTCACACGGTCGAACGGCTTGATTTGAGACAGGGGAAAACGTATAAGAAGATTTTTTTAAAAAAAACACTGGATGGATTTTTATCATTTTATGATGGTTGTGTACAGGCACTGCCAACACACATTTCAGTACAATCAACTTGTAAAAGAGCATGTACCATTATATGACCCCTTTAAGTAGTTTTAGACAGGGATAGTTCAGGTTACATCAGTTGGAATAAATGAATAAATGTTGATAAATGTCTTTAACCCTAAAGTTCCCCTATTAAGCTACTGTATTTTTGTTTTAAAGATCTTTAAAAAAATAGAACATTCATTCACAAATTCAAGCTAATCAAAACGCTTGTTGAAAATAAAAGGCATCAACTGTATGAAATCAACACACACACACAATGATCTCAGATGCATTTATAATATATTCATATTTTAGGTTTTTTTTTTATGCATAAAGTTGAATGTTATTTTGCCTTAGTTTTTTTTCGGTCCTGGATGGATTGATGGGATGGATAAAGAGCAAGCCACAAAAGCCTTGACCCTGAATTACCCTGACGTAAGATGCACATTTACATTATGTAATTTTAACCTCTCAGTTAATAGTTCAAATCTTTCTTCACTTTTTTTTCTTTGAATTCTGTGCTTTGAACTCAATTCCCTTTAGCCCAGGGATCGATGGATTATTGACCTGGTGGCAAATGAGTACCTGGGCGACACAAATGACCCCATTCAAATCAGAGACATTTATAGAGAGATGATGGGGGATGTGTTTTTTAATATCCCCGCCCTCCAACTGGCAAAATACCACAGTGGTGAGAAGCAATAATTTACTGATTCATTCATATTTAACTATTGCAACTGTGTAAACAATGTATATAGTTAAAGGTTTTTTTTTTTTTTTAAGTTGCCAGCCACCGCCAGCATTTTTGATAATTTTCACAAAATTGTCATGGCCCCTAGAATATGTAGTTGTATAAATATTTGACATGAAATATGTTTTAAAAAAGAGAGCAAAACCTCTGCTTTAAAAAACTAATTCTAGCTTTATGCATTATGTTTTTATAAACACTTGGATGTGGTTAAATTTCATACAAAAAACAACATTTTGAACAAAGTTAAAAAAAAAAAAAAAAAAACATTTTTGTCAGTCTACATCCAGATCAGAATCAGAACGATGATCAAAACATAGAACATCACGTTATTTTCACATGTGCATAAGAAATTTTCTGTGACTTGTTTCTTCTTCTTCGTCTTGTTTCTTCTTCTTCATCTGTGTGTTGATCAGGAGATTCTGTACTCTTTCAAGAGATGCGTAATAGCGCCCCCGACCGTATAACAGTGAAAACACGGAAAGCCAGAAATTTCCGTCAATCCACGAGAGTGTTGTGTCATAAATTACGAAAAATTCCGTCAATGTCAAGGAAAAAGTTAGTTCCCTTTCAAGGGAACTCGAGCTGCGTCGAGATGCTGTGGGAACGCTTCTGTGATTCGTCGTGAAGCACCTGGGGAGAACAAGTATTTGATACACTGCCAATTTTGCAGGTTTTACCACTTACAAAGCATGTAGAAGTCTGTAATTTTTATCATAGGTACTGTGAGTGTCGGTATCTAAAACAAAAATCCAGAAAATCACATTGTATGATTTTTAAATAATGAATTTGCATTTTATTGCATGACATAAGTATTTGATACATCAGAAAAGCAGAACCTAATATTTGGTACAGAAACCTTTGTTTGCAATTACAGAAATCATACGTTTCCTGTAGTTCTTGACCAGGTTTGCACACACTGCAGCAGGGATTTTGGCCCACTCCTCCATACAGACCTTCTCCAGATCCTTCAGGTTTCGGGGCTGTTGCTGGGCAATATGGACTTTCAGCTCCCTCCAAAGATTTTCTATTGGGTTCATGTCTGGAGACTGGCTAGGCCACTCCAGGACCTTGAGATGCTTCTTACGGAGCCACTCCTTATTTGCCCTGGCTGTGTATTTCAGGTCGTTGTCATGCTGGAAGACCATCTTCAATGCTCTTACTGAGGGAAGGAGGTTGTTGGCCAAGATCTCGCGATACATGGCCCCATCCATCCTCCCCTCAATACGGTGCAGTCGTCCTGTCCCCTTTGCAGAAATGCATCCCCAAATAATGATGTTTCCACTTCCATGCTTCATGGTTGGGATGGTGTTCTTGGAGTTGTACTCATCCTTCTTCTTCCTCCAAACATGGCGAGTGGAGTTTAGACCAAAAAGCTCTATTTCTGTCTCATCAGACCACATGACCTTCTCCCATTCCTCCTCTGGATCATCCAGATGGTCATTGGCAAACTTCAGACAGGTCTGGACATGCGCTGGCTTGAGCAGGGGGACCTGTGCTGCAGAATTTTAGTGTGTTAGTGTGTTACTAATGGTTTTCTTTGAGACTGTGGTCCCAGCTCTCTTCAGGTCATTGACCAGGTCCTGCCGTGTAGTTCTGGGCTGATCCCTCACCTTCCTCATGATCATTGATGCCCCACGAGGTGAGATCTTGCATGGTGCCCCAGACCGAGGGAGATTGACCGTCATCTTGAACTTCTTCCATTTTCTAATAATTGCGCCAACAGTTGTTGCCTTCTCACCAAGCTGCTTGCCTATTGTCCTGTAGCCCATCCCAGCCTTGTGCAGGTCTACAATTTTATCCCTGATGTCCTTACACAGCTCTCTGGTCTTGGCCATTGTGGAGAGGTTGGAGTCTGTTTGATTGAGTGTGTGGACAGGTGTCTTTTATACAGCTACCGAGTTCAAACAGGTGCAGTTAATACAGGTAATGAGTGGAGAACAGGAGGGCTTCTTAAAGAAAAACTAACAGGTCTGTGAGAGCCGGAATTCTTACTGGTTGGTAGGTGATCAAATACTTATGTCATGCAATAAAATGCAAATTAATTATTTAAATATCATACAATGTGATTTTCTGGATTTTTGTTTTAGATTCCATCTCTCACAGTTGAAGTGTACCTATGATAGAAATTACAGACCTCTACATGCTTTGTAAGTAGGAAAACCTGGAAATTCGTCAGTGTATCAAATACTTGTTCTCCCCACTGTATGAAATCGGTCCAATGGCATGACGGAACGTCACAGGCGGGTGACATCATCGACCAGGAAGCTATAAAGCACACCTGGAACAAACAGTCACTAGCTTCTGTGTCTTCAGCAAGCACTCTATGTTAAATCCATGTCCCTGGTGTTTTTTGTCTGTTTATGGAAAATTGTTAGGCAGGAGTTTTTTCACCCTTAAAAAAAAAAGATAATGGCGAACGAACAGTATTTCAGTGTGTTCATCCCTGCCCTAGTTACATTACGTGTGGGGATACACATGTACTGTGTGTTTGTTAGGAGCGCATCACGCTCAGTCAGCACTCGAGGGGGGCTGAACGCGAGCATTGTGAGAACGGCTACCGTTGAGAGCGCTGCACTCCCGCTCTTGCCGAGGCAGAGTCGTTGAGTTCGCATATGGATCTGGCAGAGGGGTTAGAGACGGGCTTCGCCCTTTCTCTGTCTTCACCTGCCAGGCCCAGTGTCTCATCTCAGGGTGTGAAGCACACATTGCGGTTTCTTCCATCCTCGAGTAAGTCACCGATACTGCAGCTACCCAGTTCTGAGGAACTTTTTATAAACTTCTTGAATACTTGTTAGTATTGAAACGGGAGAAACTGAAGACTCGCCACGCCAGTCTCCAGCATATAAAGCAAGCAGCATTTTGAATCGTGTGTCACTCCCTGCCCTCACTACATTACGAGTGGGCATACATGCGATTACAGTGTTGTTTGTCTGGGAGCGGAGCATGTATGTCAGCTCTCGTAAAAGAAAAAGTGAAGAGTTTGGTTCCAAAGAGTTTGGTTCGCGATAAATCCATTTTGATTAATTTGAGTAAAAATGTGTTTTCTTTACCAAGAATGTGGCAAGATGAAAACCACTATTTTCTGTTTCAAACTTTCACATAGCATCTTTAGGTTATAATAACAAAAAAAAATTCAAATCCAGATTTTGATTTTCAAAGATTTATTATAAAAACTTTTTTTTCCCCAAAATGCAATAAATTCATGACACTTTTTTTTTTCCAAAATGCAATTAATCCATTGAATCAATATAAAAGTTATTTTTCATATTGAAACTGTTGAAAATACACAACAAAATAAGTTGATCCACATATGACAGCCTCTGAACTCGGTCAATATCTTATTACAGGCACTGGACTAAAAATACATTCAATCAGCCATCGCTAGGAAATACCTCCTGAACTTTTTTGACGGCGATCATCTGTAAAATGGCTTGGTCCTGCTCGGTTTTCGTTGACTGAGTAAAACAATTGAAAGTTTTTCAAAAGATCCCCTGGGGTCAGCGTGTCAGCGTGACTGAAGTTTGATGCTGTCGTGTGAGAACAAGCAACAGCCGGCATTTTTCCTCCTCCCGCGTGCCTCGTCTTCTTAATCTCCTCACGTAAATGATTAGATTTCGATGGCTTACGTTTCTTCCCTACCGCAGAATCCACCACAGGTTCATCAATGCCGTCAAAATTATAAAAAATTTTGTTTGATTGTTGATCAAAAAGTACAAAGTAGATGCTAAACTAGGATGCCGGGTGTATTCAGAGCGCCACCATTACTGTTTACAATGCGTGGAATGGTGCGCTGTGATTGGTTGAGCGGATTTATCGCATTCTGCAGAGAAAGGAGACTGGCGTTTGTCGCGGTTTGGAAAGAAAGGGAGAAAACATGACAGAATAACACAGCGGATATCGCATTTTACGTAAAATTTAAAATTTACTTTTCAATACCGACCCAATACTGATTTTTGCAGGAACTCAATTTTTTTAAAAATGGCGTTTATCGCGTTTTGGAACCAAACTCTTCAAGTGTTCATTCATAAATTTACCAACGTATAGAAAAGAATGCACTTTCAGGAGTTTGAGCTCCGCCCCTGTTGGCTTTCCTCTTGATCTAAATAAATAAAAAGGAAGAAAGCTTAAATTGCGGTTTGCTGAGGCAGCGCGTATTATGGATGCATTAAAGAATCTATGGCTCTGATCGCCAATGCGTAGGTTATGAGTTCGCAATATATCTATAATGCGGAGGGAACTGAGCAAGGAGTAAAAGAAACCTTTTCTCTTGTTCATATTATTACAACTAATACGTGTTTGCAAGCAATGATTCTTTGTACAAAGTCCAATAGAAGAGAGCGCATCTAAAGGAGAAGTATCCAGTTGAAGCAAATTAGCTCTATTAAATATTAATAACCAATAATAATAATTAATAAATAATAACTTGTTATAATTGATTATGAATATTTGGATCAGTTAATAGAAATAACTTAATGTTGTAATTTAATATTACAGTCAATTAACCTGTTAATTGAGCAAGTAATATTACTACTAAGAGCAAGTAGTCAAGACCTATGATTAGAGACTCCAGATATGAGCTTGAGACAAGGACAACTTTACGTGTGACATGAACAAGATTTTATTAACTAGACTAAACACTTGAACTACTATAACATACACACACACATACATGCATACAGTTTACCAAGGGAAAGAGAGCTGAAGCAGAATACAGGAAAGCAAGAAGTTATTGCATTGTTTGAAATTCAGCAGATCATCAGCCTTGAGCAAACCATCAGTTTAGTTCTAACATGCCCTTCTTTAAAAGGGGTAATGTATCAAATAATGAGACTAAGTTCGATACTTGCATGTCTCGCTCAAACTTTTCTGATGCAATTTGTTGAGGCTCCAGTTGATCTTTGCTGATGTTGTCTTGATGAGAGAGAACCAGTGTGAGTCAGAGGATCTTTGGTGAATGGAAAGACAAGGCTGCAGCCTGGCACAAGCTTGGGGGTCCTCAGAAAACTTAAGTAAGCGTGCTGATCTTGTGATCAGTGATTTTTAAAGCGTGAAGATGTCACACCCTCTGGAGGTGTGTGAGCCAATAAGAAGTTTTCCCTTTGGAGGGAGATTTTACGACCCATTGTGTTCTAGCAGGGCATTTGAATATGTAATTTCATTAGGTGTTTAAGAAAGGAATCTACAAGATTCTTATAATACTAATGCGTCACAAAGTTAGCAAAATGTAATGTAAATTAAGAAATGGGGGACGAAGATTGGAGTTTATAGAGACTAAACATGCCACACATATGATTTTGGTTAACCATAGTATGCAAGTCTGAAACATTAACCCAAAAGAGTTTAAAAGAATACATAGGCCAAATCACATAAAAGGAAAATCATGAGATGGGAAAATTAGATACATGTTAATACATTTCTCAAGTGGTTATATATAGAATATATAGGATTAAAAGGGTTTATTTCTCCTTCTCAGCAAGAATTAAGTGAGCGTCGAGGGGAAGTTTCATAGATCTTTGTTGAGAGATTGAGTTTGCTGGATTATTAATTAAATATAATGAATAATTTGTGTGTGTCTGATTGGTCCAGATGCTACACAGTCAAGATGGTCTAGGGTTTTTAGTTGTCCATCAAAGAAAACTTTAGGATGACCAAGACTCTCTTTAGAATTACAAAGCTATTCGGCCCATGCCTTCTTTAGGGAGAACACCACAACAACCTTAGCCACAGGTGCAAGCAGTTTCATTCATTAAGACATCTGATTAGTTAACAGTTGTCATGTGATCAACTTCTCTTTACAGCATTAAACATTCACCAATACATTTCCAAACTCAGAAACGCCACTTCATAAATCAATGAAGAAAACAAAAACAAACAAAAAAAAACGTGGGGGGCGATCATAATTGGTCGCTTGGCTCAAGGTCTGTGGCAGGACCATCTCCTTTCCTGGCACATAAATCGGCTGGAAATGATGGCGGTGTTTCGAGCACTCAAACACTTCCTCCCAGACCTGAGGGGCCATCATGTGCTTGTCTAAATGGACAACACTGCGGTGGTCTCTTATATCAACCATCAGGGGGGTCTATGGTCGCACCACCTATACAGACTGGCACACCAAATCCTCCTGTGGGCCCAGGGGAAACTGCTTTCTTTGAGAGCAGGCTAAATCCCTGGGCATCAAAACCAGGGAGCAGACATCCTGTCGAGGCAGGGGCTGAGGCCCGGGGAATGGAGACTCCACCCTGAGGTGGTGGAGCTCCTGTGGACCTGTAGACCTGTTTGCATCTCTAGAGACGACTCATTGTTTGATGTGGTTCTCCCTTATGCCAAGTTCACAATGAACGATTTTAGGCCCAATTTTCACTCGCTGACAGGTTTTGTGAGAGCGCCGTCAAATGCCTGAAATCATAGGCAAATCGGTGCTTGTTCACGCGAGTGACAATCACACAGTATGAATTATCAAAGACGCGATCTGAGGGAAATAGGGAAATTTGTAATGGTAGGGATGATAGGGAAATTTGTAATGGACTCCAGAGCCACAGCATTTCGCCAAAACCTGATAGCCTACATTAAAAAAATTACACAAAATATACACATCATACACATAAAAGTAAATAAACTTCACTAATTCATGTTCATCAGTCTAATTGATACCGGTACAAAAGATTTTTTTTAACCTGTTTTGATTCTAATGGAGATCTTCCAGATGGTAAAAGTTCATAAGAGCGGTAGAGTACATGAGATGGGTCACTTAAAATCCTTTGTGCCTCATTTAATGTGCATTGCTCATCTTTCAGTCCAATCATTTTCATTGAAGTTCGAACAATATATAGTATTTCTGATTTTGATTTTACAGATAGATCACCGTACCAAGTGGACAGACCATATCTAATTACACTTAGTTTGCGGACCAGACAGAAGTTGTCTGCGATTATTTTTTTTTTGTAAAGTCATGCAGTGTGAAACCCCCTGTCGCCATCAGTGTGCACACAGCAGCAACTGAATGTTACCCCAGATAGTCGTGCAGTGTGAAAAGAACAGTGACCCGAAAATCATGCAGTGTGAACTCAGCATTACATATCCAGCTCCCCCAGTACAGATGTGGCCGATGCTACACCTGTAAACTTTCCCCCCAACCGCTCTGCTCCTGGGAGTTCTGGAGAGAGTTCGCCGGGACGGGGCCCGTCTTCTGTTAGTAGCCCCGTTCTGGCCGGCTCGAGAATGGTTCTCGGACCTAGGGTCTCTCCTCGATAGCCCTCCTCTGGAAAGTGGGTGGTCGAGGCCATCTCAACTTGCTTAGGAGTCGGCCGGTCAGCCTTCACCTTTGGCTGTATGGGCTCACTCGACTAGGAGTACGGCTGCTTTTAAAGCATTATCGTCAGGGGTTCCCTCCAAGATATTTGTGATGCAGCGGATTGTTAGCCTTGCCGCACACATTCGTGAGGTTTTATGACCTTGACCTCGGCTCCACTCCAGGGGCGCATGTGCTTTCGTCTCAGTGTGCGCAGAGATTTCACACTGACAGGCACTTGTTACTATGGCGTTGTGGGTATAATGTTCACACAGCGTCTCGGCGCAGCGTCTTGCTCCCTTTTCAGGGAACCAGGGTTACAGTTGTAACCTGAGACGCTTTAAATTAACTAAAACTAATATGTTGTTTATTAAATTTAAATTTTAACAAAATTATAAACGCTACCGCACAAAAGTTTGGAATGATTTCTGAAGGATCATGTGAAAATTCAACGTTAATCACAGGAATAAATTACATTTTAAATAAATTCAAATAGAAAATAGTTATTTTAAATTGTAATAATATTTCACAGTATAACTGTAATTTAATCAAATAAATGATCTTTAAAAATTTTGGTGATTTGAGACTTTTTTCAAATACATTAAATCATAATATTTTTCAAACTTTTGACAGTTAGTGTGTGAATGTGTGTGCCATTAAAACCTCAGGCATCTTTTCTTTTCATATATTTTTTCCCCCCTTTATTTAGTTAATTGTTAAATTATGCAAATATTTAAATCAATATATTAAAATACATACATTTTAATGTAAATTATATACATTAGTATTAATAAATTGTTTACATTTTTAATTCAATGATTTAAAAACTTAAGCTCTCATGTTAAACATTTCAGAATGCATGAAAATATTATATATATTATATTAAACATAATTGTGTTAAATGAATATTAAAGTATATTAATTAAATATTAAAATATTTATATATACATTTTAAGCCCTTGTGTTAATCATTTCAGAATGCAGCCTAATCATTAGAGAGAGAGAGAGAGAGAGAGAGAGAGAGAGAGAGAGAGAGAGAGAGAGAGAGAGAGAGAGAGAGAGAGAGAGAGAGAGAGAGAGAGAGAGAGAGAGAGAGAGAGTTGTGCATGTTTACATGATCATTTTGCTCCACAAAATCACAGTGAACTACTCTAAAACCAAGGAACCCTGTTGTGATTTTAGGCTCAGGAGCGCCGGTTTACCTGTACGAGTTCCAGCATCCTCCCAGTATGATCCAGAAGAAAAGACCCAGCTTTGTTGGAGTCGACCATGCGGATGAACTTTTCTTTATTCAGGGAACCTGCTTTGCTAAAGCTCATCTCAAAGCAACCGGTAAGACTCGTGATTGCAAAAACAAATGCATTCTTTACCAACACTGACATTTTCTGAAAGGGTTTTAAATAAGTAGTAAAACATCATTTAATGGTTCAACCCCTTTAGCTCCTTTCACAAAGGAAGAGGAAGAGCTATGCAGGACAGTGATGGCCTACTGGGGGAACTTTGCACACACTGGGTAAAATATCCATCCTGATTTTCTCTCTCTCTGTGTGTAGAAGAACAAAGTATATTGTTTCGACACTCTAATGTCTATTTTTCGGCAGGTCTCCGAATGGTCCGGGTCTGACACACTGGCCTGAATATGAGGATGAGGCCGAGTATCTCGGCATTGGACTGGAACAGAAACCCGGCAAGAACCTGAAGGGAAAACACTTTGCGTTCATGACCAAGACGCTTCCAGATCTAATACGACAAGGCCGAGAGAAAAGAGACCACTTAGAACTGTAAAAAATAATTCTTTATCTTATCAAAAATTAACACGAAGCACTTGAATGTATGAATAACACAAATACATTACTGTGATTTTAAGAATTTAAATAGATCAACTGAGAAAATCAAATAAGCACTGAGTATATTTTGAAGCTAAAGTTTGAATTAACTGTTTTGCACTAAAAATAAAAGCTGGACAACATTTAAGATTTTCCTCCATTTTATTGAGAACAAACGAAGGCTAAAGCTGCAAACCTCCCTGAATTTGAATGCAACGAGGTGCAAACTAGTCATGAATTTGCGCTTCGAGACTTTGTAACTGGCGAATTTACATAGACGACAATAATCCAACTATTGACAATATTGCCAAATAATTTTTTTCTCCATATTACCAGATTAACATCACCCGTACCGGACGCTTGACTCGCTAATGGAGCTGTTTTAATACACATAAAATGATCACACTTATTGACAACTTGTTTTAACTTTCAATACAATTACAAACTTAAAAATAAGGAAATTAAAAGAACAGCACAAATGTATAAATTACAGATTTAGGCACAGAGCTTTGTTTAATTGTCATTAAAATTGGAAGGAAACTCTGAATTGAAGTCAACATGGCATTCGTATTCAATTAGTGAATCTGTGAATCAGGACACTGAATGGATAAAAAAATGGCGGCAGAATTAGGGTTGCAAATTTACTGTAAATTTCCAGAAATTTTCCATGGGAAGAATTTTGGAGATGTTCCAAGTTGGAAACTTAATGGGAATTAATTGGACATTTGGAGTAATGTATACAAACTAGGGGTGTGACAGTACATGTATTCGTCCCGAACCATACAGCATTTCGTATACGCACAATATTAGCCTATTCATTATATTTACTTAACCTGTTAGTAATGTCTTGATTATTTAATGTGTGTTTAAATAAATTTGTCATGAAAACAAGTTATGACAGCCACTGTGTAAATGATTATATTTCAAAAATGAAAATTAACTTTATAATTAGATTTAGAAGTTAATGCAAAACCTGCCTTGTGCAATTTACATGTTTTTTGTTTTTTAAATTTGAGCGTTATTTTTTATCTAAAAATAAATAGCAACTGAATTTAATAATTTGTGCTCTGTTGTTAATTGCAACCTTTAATATTATAGTAATGTGTAATTAAGGGCCCATATAGTTTACAGCATTAGCTAAGATAGATTTTTTTTTTGAGTCTTAAGAAAATGAATTATAATTTAATTTATTTAAACACAGAGACATATTTGTTAAAAAAAAAAAATAGTTTAATAAAAAAAAGATAAAAGAAGTAATTTTGTGTTTAGTTTTCTCCCCTCTGCTGTACCGAAACGTGATTTAAAAACCGAGGTACGTACCGAACCGTCACATTTGTGTACCGTTACACCCCTAAAAACTGTATCATATACAAACATTTTGTATGGTCATGAGCATGCAAACTAATAAAAAATGTAAAAATGAAATTTTTGACTTGGATTTATTTGTGAGTTCTATTCTTTCATTGAACAAAAAATATGACAGCTCAAGTTAAACGGTACGTGAGGCACTAATTTATGATCGAAAAATCAAAAAAATGCACAAGCGTGGTTGAGAGAAATCGCAGATCATAAGCAAACTTAAGACGCTGCAGAGACATTACACGTCACAGCGATGTCACGTGTCTTTACGGGATGTGTGTGAACGCACACACAGATTCCAGAAAATCACTGGTAGTGTGAATGAATGAACTGTGTGCATGTGATTGAGATTTAGGAATGCGCAAGTTGAAAATTCAACTGAATTTGGATTAAATCTGTTTTTTTTTATTCCCTGGTTTAAATTTCCTTGTTATAGGATAACCTGCAATTTTGCAGAATTCCAGTTCTCCTCTATTAATTCCTGTTAATTCCCATGGAAAGTTTTGAACTTTGAAAATTCCTGGAATTTTGTAACCCTAGTCAGAAGATGATTTTATGCATCGGGAATTGAAAAATGTAAATAAACAAGACAATTTTTTATATATATTAATCAGGATATGTTTCCACAAATCCATTTGAAATATAATTTGAATACTTAGCAGCCAACATAAACAGCTAAAATCACATATTTAGAATAAAATCAATTTGTGAATCAAAGAATCAGGATACTGAACAAGATGAAAAAAGGGGGCGGGACTTGATGTTATCCACTGGGAATTGAGAAACTGATGTACATAGGATCAATTTTGATTGATTAAATTGGCATGTTTCCACAAATGCTTTGAAATATGATTAAAATAGTTACGCAAACACCTTAAACTACATCTTATTTGGAATAAAATCAATAGTTGTACGGTATCAGTCCACGTAAACAGCCGATTCTAGGACAATATTCCACTTAAAACAATTATCACTCAACTTGTAAACACAGGCGATAATACTTAAATTAGTTCATCGATCATATATATACAATCATCCTTAAACAAAGCTGAAATATATTGATAAATGTTTAAATATTTCCAATGCATTTACATATATATTCACTTTACATTATAGTGATTTCTTTTTTTCCATTTTCAATTGCTAGTAATGCTGCAGTCAAATACAAAAGTATATTCAGAGGAATTCTGCCTCTGATAAACGTCTGCGTAGGGAAGAGCACTTGGAAGAGAGCTGCACAGCTAGATGAACAGAATCACTATCATGAGGAAATGAGACAGTCGTCATGGTCGTATTTGACGGATAACCAATCAGCTACTCGCTCGTGTGATAAATATAAAGTAAAGAGATTCTGGCTGTTTTCTTGAATGTTATACATACATGGGGTGAAAACATTGACAAAGCGTCTGGAATCATTCGTTTTAAATGAAAGTTGGCGAAAAAATGGAAGCAGTTGTAAATACAAGATGGATGTTACGGATAAAGAAAAACTGAAGAAGTAAACTGGATAAAATCGATTAAAAGCAACCACAGATGTCGCCACACTGAAGACGAGCGCTTAAAGTATTTTTCTAAAGCACAGAACCACAGGATTTAGAGTCTGATAAAGGTATCAGAGGCACGCTCAGCAGAGTATACGGGTGAGTTTGACATTGTCGTCATCTTCGTCGCCATTTCCAGGTTACAAAAATAACTTAATTAAAAAGCTGATAAGAAAGGCCTAATATAATACAACCGTATGGGCGTGTGGCTGTGGATACAGCTGTGCGGATGCAAGCGGGAGTGTGTGTGTGTGTATGTGTGTGTGTCTGGCGGAGAGCGTAATACCAGAGTGTGTGCCTGATGGCTACAGTAGTGTGAGGTTGGCTATCAGGACGTCCACGACTGCATGTTGCGGAGCATGGCCTCGAAGCGCTGCATGCTGGGAGCCTGAGCGTGGGTCAGCTGGTCGCTCAGCCGGCTGTACAGGCTGAAGGACTTGAGCTCCAGCCAGATGAAGCCGAAGCGGTCGCCGTCGAACAGGACGAACAGACCCGGCGTGCGCTCTGGACTCGTGAAGCCGTGGCCAGCGATCAAGCCTGTTCCATAAAAACTGAAGGAAGGAAAGAAAATCCAGATTTGAATAAAACTATTTAAAATGATTGCCTCGATTTAATTCATACTAATTAATATTATTAATTTAATAATTATATTTATAAAGTTAATTATATTTATTACATTTTAAATCAATTTCAAGTGTCCTTTATATTAATGTTATATATATATATATATATATATATATATATATATATATATATATATATATATATATATATATACAGTACCAGTCAAAAGTTTGGAAACAGTACTATTTTTAATGTTTTTGAAAGAAGCCTCTTATGCTCATCAAGCCTGCAGTTAAAAAAAAAAAAAAAAAAAAAAAAAGTAATATTATGAAATATTATTACAATTTAAAATAATGGTTCTCTTTTTTAATATATTTTAAAATGTAATTTATTTTTGTGATGCAAAGCTGAATTTTCATCAGCAAGTACTCCAGTCTTTGGTGTCTTATGATCCTTCAGAAATCATTCTAATATGATGATTTGATACTCAGTTATTATCAATGATGGAAACAGTTGTGCTGTTTAATATATATTTTTGGAATACTTTTTTCAGGATTCATTGATGAGTAAAACGTTAACAGCATTTATTCATAAAAACAGCATTTATTCAAAATAAAAACATTTCTAACACTATAAATCGTTACCATCACCTTTTATCAATTTAACGCATCCTTGTTGAATTAAAGTACTAATTTCTTAAAAAAAAAATAGTTATTGTTCCCAAACTTTTGAACGGTAGTGTATATTGTTACAAAAGATTTCTATTCTAAATAAATACAGTTCTTTTTAACTTTTTATTCATCAAATAATCCTGAAAAAAGTATCTCAGGTTATAAAAAAAATATTAAGCAGCACAACTGTTTCCAACATTGATCATAAATCATCATATTAGAATGATTTCTGAAGGATCATAAGACACCAAAGAAGACTGGAGTACTTGCTGATGAAAATTCAGCTTTGCATCACAAAAATAAATTACATTTTGAAGTATATTAAAAAAGAGAACCATTATTTTAAATTGTAATAATATTTCATAATATTACTGTTTTTTTTGTTTGTTTTTTGTTTTTTACTACAGGCTTGATGAGCATAAGAGACTTCTTTCAAAAACATTAAAAATAGTAACGTTTCCAAACTTTTGACTGGTACTGTATATATATATATATATATATATATATATATATATATATATATATATATATATATTTTTTTTTTTTTTTTTTTTATAAAAAAACAAAAATTGTATATGTAATATATTACTTAATATAATTATCTAAAAATGTATTAATATAATATACTAATTAATATAATATTTTCATTTAATTAAACCCAAATAATTTTCTTTTATATTTTATATAATTTTTTTATTTCATATAATAATTAACTATTTACAATTTACATTTATTTAAATTGTTTAATTTATTATAATTTTTTTTGGGTAGCATTTCTGTATAGAAATATATAATATAATAAAATATATTGTATATAACATATAAACATAATATATAATATAATATATATTGTTATTGTATATTCATACAATAACAATATAGAATTATTCAGTTTAACAGATTATTAAAATATTACATATAAATTATAATAATATATTATCTAAAAATTTATATAATATACTAAGTAATATAAATGTTTAATTTAATTAAATTAATACATTTTTAATCATTTTCTTTTCTATTTTCTATTATTTTTATATGGACTATAATAATTATCCATTAACAATTAAAATATAATTTAATTGTTTAATAAAAAAAAAAATTGGTATAGAAGTAGATATTATAATAATATAAATTGTCATAAATAATATTTAATATTGTATAGACAAAATAAAAATATAAAGTTATTCATTTTAACATATTAAAATTGTAAATTGATTTAAGTAGTTTAATTTGCCTATTTTTGATCAAATATAAGTATTTACAAGAATAAGAATAAATTAATCAATATTATTTAAATAAAATTGTATATTGTATATACATAAAATAACAATATAGAATTATTCAGTTTAACAGATTATTAAAATATTACATATAAATTATAATATATTATCTAAAAATGAATATAATAATATACTAAGTAATATACATTTTTATATAATAAAATGAATAATAAATAAATCAATATTACAATAAAAATGTAATAAAATATAAATCTAAAAATATAAATTAAA